>LR991025.1:16349239-16949239 GCA_905163495.3 Cosmia trapezina | reverse complement strand
TGGGACTTATCATAAAACTGGCGAAGTCCTACTATGTGCCTTTGCCTACCCTCAGGGAAAACGGCCAAGATGTTAAGTTATTCAGCCATGTTGTGTACATTTCCAGTCTAGTCAGGTACCGACAAATTGTTAGGGAGGCGACTGGTAACATTTTATAAGTTGTAAACTTAATTCCAAGTTGGTCGGTAGTTTCCTAACCAGGGGCGGTCTCTTTAAGGTACATATTTGTACCAGCTTAGTTTTAGAGAGAATTTGAGAGGGTGGAATATTGTTTAAGTGGTCTATTATAAATGTTTACTAAGCAATTTAACGCTGTAGCAAACATTATAGTACATCAAAGTACCTATCCATTTACATTTAAAACATACACAATTTTCAGTGGTGTAGGACATGAACGAATATTTTTCTGCATTATCTATCCTTAATAACAAGATAAGGATAAAATGCGCTCACGTTCAGGTGGTTTACTGGAAAAAAATATATAGGGTGACTGGTAATTAGTGACCGATAAAACTTTTTAAACTTTCGCGATTTGTACACATTATAATAATAATAATAATAACCCCACCGCAGTATCTCTACGTTGACGTCGTGGTGGGGCTTGCGCGCTCCGAATTTTAGGTCTGTGCCGGTAGAGTTTACTTTGCCGGAACAGGTCTAGGATGAGGAGCCAGACCAAGAGAGATACAGAAACCCGCAGGGCAGCATGTGGCGAGCTGTTGGGCAGTAGCGACCCCACGGACCCTATCTCCCGGGAGAAGTCTTGTTCCTCACCTCTCGCTTGCCTTTATTGGCCGGCTTGAGTGAACACTGACGAGGAACAGAGCTCCCACCTCTTTCTTGCCTTTATTGGCCGGTTTGAGTGGAGATTCGCAAGAGCAAACGTGCTCGGAGGAAGGAAGTATTTCAGTAAGATGCTGGTAGGGATCTTGACCGTACTTCCGGGATTGTCCTGATAGCCGTGGGATGCCTCTCCACTCCTCACAAGCGCCTCAGGACATGTTGCCCCCTTGCCGTTACGACACTATGTGCTAGCGACCGTTTCGGGGGGCCCATTATTGAGTGTGCAAGTCACCCCCTGCCATTTTAACTGTGTATATTATATAACATTGGTAAGGCAGGGGACATAGTTCTCCCATAGTTTAAGGTACCCGATCCACTATAGCCACCCAAACCCATAGCCCAATATGTTTTGATTCCATGTTCTGCAATAGTCCTGCACAAACCGGGGGTTGTCCTTGAGTGCACTTGCATAGTGCATACAGGGATAATCGTCGGCTGGTGCCGCCTCGTCATTTAAAATTGTCTAAGGGGCCTCTGCGAGTTGGCTTCGGCCCCTCGTACGCCTTCCAAAGGTCCGGGACCCCAGGGTCCCGAGATATGTCAAAGACAAAAAAATAATAATAATAATAATATCCTTGGACATTTCACACAATATAAAACTATATAAAACAAAATCAAAAAAAAAAAATCAACTGCTCCCTACATTTTGATGAGTTACGCGAAGATGAATGTATGGGGCAGCTGATTTTTTTTCGCGAAAAAAAATTAGCTGCCCCATAATATTCATGTTCGCATAACTCGTCAAAATGTAGGGAGCAGCTGATTTTTTTTTCGAGATTTCAGGTTTGGTCCCATAGTAAAAGTTGTTTGTTATCACGAGCACAATCATGTGTTTACGGATCGGTCACTAATTACCAGTCACCCTATATAAGTAAGTCAATCAATCTGCCTAGCCTTTTCCCAACTATGTTGGGGTCGACTTCCAGTCTAACCGGATGCAGCTGAATACCAGTATTTTACATGGAGCGACTGCCTGTCTGACCTCCACAACCCAGTAACTGGGTAATACGATACCCCTTGGTAAGACTGGTTGTCAGACTTTCGGGCTTCTGACGACCCGTAACGACTGTGAAAGATCCACGAATGACAGCCGGGACCAACGGCTTAACGTGCTTTCCGAGGCACGGAGGAGTCTCGGTATGTAAAGATGGTCACCCATCCACTGACCAACCCCAGCAAGCGTAGCTTAACCCGATGGATCGACCCGTGCGGCTGTTATGACTTAGCCACGAGCTCTATAATGAGTATGAGATAACAACGCAGTAATATATAAGTCAATGGTTATCACGTATAATTTTTAACCATATAAAACTGTCTGATGCATACACAATGCACAACTTAAACTAGTGGAGATATTTTAAAACACGCAATTCGGAAGATAAAACTAGTCCTTAGACGGTGTAGGAGTACCTACCAGAGAAAAGAAATTTTTGGAACTAGACGTAAGTGGGTCACGTGAAGCTTTGAAGCTCGTATATGTAAATAGTTGTGGGCAACTTTTAAAGCCTCGTAATGATGAAGCCTCGTAAAGTTGCACTGGTCTCTCCATTGTGAGTTTTTGACAGATTTGCCAGACTAAATCTGTCAAAAACCCACAATGGCGAAACCATTGATGTTTGTAAGTAGACCTAAGCCCCTGGAATCAATATTTAGCTTTCCAAAACTGCTAGGTTCCAAACTCTGCTAGTATACTAGCAGAGTTTTCTGCAACACTGTAACATATGTTGCTGCCACAACGTTTTGCAACTTTTGTTTACAACGAATTTTATACACATGATGCGGAATTTCATCCAATTGATATCCTCTCTTGTTATCGGAGGATAATAAGTAAAATCCCTTCTTGAATGGACTATTATACTCTTACAAAGGTTTTTAATCATACCCGAGATGAAAGAAATTAATCTATGTTTACTTGAGCGTGGTGTCTTATAATAAACGGAGATTGAGAGAGGAGCCGACATATTGTGGGGGTTGTATAGTTATATGTACCTATGTATAGTTGCTTGGGTAGGATGCATATGAACAATTAAGGCGGTGAGAGCCGTAAAAACGTCGTTTTGTTTAGTGTTTTATTCGTAGATAACACGGATTTAAATTTTGAAAAAAATATATTACTTAGTTCAGACTTCCATCTACAAATTTCGGCCGTCCGATACACGATTACTTGCACTTTACTGCATCCAATTAAATCGCAAAGACAAGTCTAAATTATGATCTATATCTTATTTCATTTGATTTATATTAGGCTTTGAACAATAAAACTTATGCCATAATAAAGGTCGTAAAAAATGTAATTTATAACGGCTATCATAATTTGAAATATCAAAATATTTATATCACTAATTCCAATGTCAAGTGTTTTGCGCTCGCTCCGTGTCGTTTAGTCCCGAGCGGAACGTGATGGAGGTCGGACGTGTGCCAATTTTTCGAACCCGCCACCCCGCTAACTTCTGTCACCGGCTGCGACCGGCACAAATTAACATGTGTTGAAAACAGTTGAATTTGAACGCTATGCCTATGTAAATAAAGACGTCACGCGCGCAAAAGCTTTATTGGTATTTATTTTTATCACGGCCTATGTTTACCAATCGCATCAAGTGTGTAAAACAGTTGAATTTGAACCCTACACTGGAGCTTATAAAGCCGCCTGACGCGCAAATTTTTGGTTCACTATTTTCAAATCTCAAATAGGTAGGTGCCACAGAATAAAGTTAGTACGGGTGGTTTTATAATGAATATCGGATAGGAAATGAGATTTCTTCATAACATCACGCCTGAATTCTTTCAAAGGGTTGCGCAGGGATGTTCAGAAAATAAGTAGGCCCTCAAATGTATTTTTCTGTATACCTACATAAATAAGATTTTTTTTTTAAATTAAGTTTTTTTTCTAATTAGGTATCTTCTTATTTTTTTTTGTATTTCAAGGTCAAAATGAAAATCCAAGATGGCGGCTGCGAAAATTTCCAAATTTTTCGTCATGGGTGTTATTTTCGTGATATTTTAGGTCGCTGAAAACGATAGTGGGGTCAAAATGAAAATCCAAGATGGCGGCTGCGAAAATTTTCAAATTTTTCGACATGGGTGTCATATTCGTGATATTTGAGGTCGCTGAAAACGATAGTGGGGTCAAAATGAAAATCCAAGATGGCGGCTGCGAAAATTTCCTAACTTTTCGTCATGGGTGTCATTTTCGTGATATTTTAGGTCGCTGAAAACGATAGTGGGGTCAAACTGAAAATCCAAGATGGCGGCTGCGAAAATTTCCTAATTTTTCGTCATGGGTGTCGTTTTCGTGATATTTTAGGTCGCTGAAAACGATAGTGGGGTCAAAATGAAAATCCAAGATGGCGGCTGCGAAAATTTCCTAATTTTCGGTCATGGATGTCATTTTCGTGATATTTGAGGTCGCTGAAAACGATAGTGGGGTCAAAATGAAAATCCAAGATGGCGGCTGCGAATATTTCCAAATTTTTCGACATGGGTGTCATTTTCGTGATATTTGAGGTCGCTGAAAACGATAGTGGGGTCAAAATGAAAATCCAAGATGGCGGCTGCGAAAATTTTCAAATTTTTCGACATGGGTGTCATTTTCGTGATATTTGAGGTCGCTGAAACCGATAGTGGGGTCAAAATGAAAATCCAAGATGGCGGCTGCGAAAATTTCCTAATTTTTCGTCATGGGTGTCATTTTCGTGATATTTTAGGTCGCTGAAAACGATAGCGGGGTCAAAATGAAAATCCAAGATGGCGGCTGTGAAAATTTCCTAATTTTTCGTCATGGGTGTCATTTTCGTGATATTTTAGGTCGCTGAAAACGATAGTGGGGTCAAAATGAAAATCCAAGATGGCGGCTGCAAAAATTTCCTAATTTTTCGTCATGGGTGTCGTTTTCGTGATATTTTAGGTCGCTGAAAACGATAGTGGGGTCAAAATGAAAATCAAAGATGGCGGCTGCCAAAATTTCCTAATTTTCGGTCATGGATGTCAATTTCGTGATATTTTAGGTCGCTGAAAACGATAGTGGGGTCAAAATGAAAATCCAAGATGGCGGCTGCGAAAATTTCCTAATTTTCGGTCATGGATGTCATTTTCGTGATATTTTAGGTCGCTGAAAACGATAGTGAGGTCAAAATGAAAATCCAAAATGGCGGCTGCGAATATCCTAATTTTTCGTCATGGGTGTCATTTTCGTGATATTTTAGGTCGCTGAAAACGATAGTGGGGTCAAAATGAAAATCCATGATGGCGGCTGCGAAAATTATCAAATTTTTCGACACAGGTGTCATTTTCGTGATATTTGAGGTCGCTGAAACCGATAGTGGGGTCAAAATGAAAATCCAAGATGGCGGCTGCGAAAATTTCCTAATTTTTCGTCATGGGTGTCATTTTCGTGATATTTTAGGTCGCTGAAAACGATAGTGGGGTCAAAATGAAAATCCAAGATGGCGGCTGCGAAAATTTCCTAATTTTCGGTCATGGATGTCATTTTCGTGATATTTGAGGTCGCTGAAAACGATAGTGGGGTCAAAATGAAAATCCAAGATGGCGGCTGCGAAAATTTCCTAATTTTTCGTCATGGGTGTCATTTTCGTGATATTTTAGGTCGCTGAAAACGATAATGGGGTCAAAATGAAAATCCAAGATGGCGGCTGCGAAAATTTCCTAATTTTTCGTCATGGGTGTCATTTTCGTGATATTTGAGGTCGCTGAAAACGATAGTGGGGTCAAAATGAAAATCCAAGATGGCGGCTGCAAAAATTTCCCAATTTTTCGTCATGGGTGTCGTTTTCGTGACATTTTAGGTCGCTGAAAACGATAGTGGGGTCAAAATGAAAATCCAAGATGGCGGCTGCGAAAATTTTCTAATTTTCGGTCATGGATGTCATTTTCGTGATATTTTAGGTCGCTGAAAACGATAGTGAGGTCAAAATGACAATCCAAGATGGCGGCTGCGAATATCCTAATTTTTCGTCATGGGTGTCATTTTCGTGATATTTTAGGTCGCTGAAAACGATAGTGGGGTCAAAATGAAAATCCAAGATGGCGGCTGCGAAAATTATCAAATTTTTCGACACAGGTGTCATTTTCGTGATATTTGAGGTCGCTGAAACCGATAGTGGGGTCAAAATGAAAATCCAAGATGGCGGCTGCGAAAATTTCCTAATTTTTCGTCATGGGTGTCATTTTCGTGATATTTTAGGTCGCTGAAAACGATAGCGGGGTCAAAATGAAAATCCAAGATGGCGGCTGTGAAAATTTCCAAATTTCTCGTCATGGGTGTCATTTTCGTGATATTTTAGGTCGCAGAAAACGATTGTGGGGTCAAAATGAAAATCCAAGGTGGCGGCTGCGAAAATTTCCTAATTTTTCGTCATAGGTGTCATTTTTGTGATATTTTAGGTCGCTGAAAACGATAGTGGGGTCAAAATGAAAATCCAAGATGGCGGCTGCGAAAATTCCCTAACTGTTCGTCATGGGTGTCATTTTCGTGATATTTTAGGTCGCTGAAAACGATAGCGGGGTCAAAATGAAAATCCAAGATAGCGGCTACGAAAATTTCCTAACTTTTCATCATGGGTGTCATTTTCGTGATATTTTAGATCGCTGAAAACGATAGTCATTCATTTTGACCCCACTATCGTTTGCAGCGACCTCAAATATCACGAAAATGACACCCATGTCGAAAAATTTGAAAATTTTCGCAGCCGCCATCTTGGATTTTCATTTTGACCCCACTATCGTTTTCAGCGACCTCAAATATCACGAAAATGACACCCATGACGAAAAATTACGAAATTTTCGCAGCCGCCATCTTGGATTTTCATTTTGACCCCACTATCGCTTTCAGTGACCTAAAATATCACGAAAATGACACCCATGACGAAAAATTAGGAAATTTTCGCAGCCGCCATCTTGGATTCTCATTTTGACCCCACTATCGTTTTCAGCGACCTCAAATATCACGAAAATGATACCCATGACCGAAAATTAGGAAATTTTCGCAGCCGCCATCTTGGATTTTCATATTGGCCCCACTATCGTTTTCAGCGACCTCAAATATCACGAAAATGACACCCATGTTGAAAAATTTAAAAATTTTTGCAGCCGCCATCTTGGATTTTCATTTTGACCCCACTATCGTTTTCAGCGACCTCAAATATCACGAAAATGACACCCATGACGAAAAATTAGAAAATTTTCGCAGCCGCCATCTTGGATTTTCATTTTGACCCCATTATCGTTTTCAGCGACCTCAAATATCACGAAATTGACGCCCATGTCGAAAAATTCGAAAATTTTTGCAGCCGCCATCTTGGATTTTCATTTTGACCGTAATCACATCCTCTCAAGAAAAAAAAAACTAGAGCGTAAGAAGTTATGCCCCTCCGTTTTTTTTTTTTGTGTTGACATAACGAATAAAATAAAAAAAGAACTTTCCAAATCGGCTTCTAAATGACGGAGTACTGCAGTAACAAACATAAAAAAAAAAAAAATACAACTGAATTGATATTCTCCTCCGTTTTTGAAGTCGTTTAAAAATAACACATCATTGTTACGTTTAAAAATTAGCTGGACATCACTCACAATGCAGTCATTGGTGTCGTGGGGAATACTAGTTTCTGTCATTCCCGACGACACCACCAGTGGTGTCGTGGGGAATGAACGGTCATTTCGTGGTATTTAAGTTCGCTGAAAACGATAAAGGTCTCAAGCTAATTTCGACCTTATTGACATTTTACAAACCCTTTGTTTTTTTGGTCCAGAATACTCGGTAAATGATCTGGAAGCTGAATTGAACAAAAAAACATGAATGTCAATAACGTCTAAATTCGCTTGACACCTCAGAAAGTGTCTAGATTATTATGCACATAATTTTTAGGGTGTCAAGCTAATTTCGACCTTATTGATATTTTACAAACCCTTTGTTTTTTTGGCCCAAGATACTTGGTAAATGGTCTGGAAGCTAAATTTAACAAAAAAACATGAATGTCAATAAGGTCTAAATTGTTATGTAACACATCATTGTTATGTAGCTGGACATCACTAACAGCACAATACAGTCGGTGGTGTCGCATGGCGTGGGGAATAGTAGTTTCTGTCATTCCCCACGACAGCGGCACCACTGAAAACGATACCACTGGTGTGGTATCGTGGGGAATGACAGAAACTACTATTCCCCACGCCATGCGACACCTTCGTAAAGTAAAATGGTGCGCGGCGCGTAGTTTTGAATCGTACGGGTAAAGGTCTTCGTGTCAGTCAGATTTTAAATCCACCTTATTCACGAAAATAAATATGTATAAGTAGTTATTTTTATTTATTTTAACTGTTCAAGTTTACAATGCATACCTAATCTGTCTAAAACTTTAAAAAATACTTACTAGAAAAATAAAACAAAATAAACTTGTATACTAATCAGTTCAAGTTTATCTACTGCATTGCTCTATTCTGTGACGCAACATAGTACCTACTCGAGTTCATGAACTCATGAGCGGTGCGCTTGGCGCGCGTTTCCCGCGCATCGTAATTTATTACGTATCGCTACTCCTTGCGGGGGCTGCGGTAAGCATTTAATACCTACGGCGCTTGCTTTCACCCCGCCTTAACGTATTGTATTGTCATTGATTCCTTTATTTAACTCGGGATAGGCGACATGTTTGTTCTGAATCCTTTTATTAGTAGGTAGGTATTTGCCTTTTTTTTTTGCGAAACAAGCATAGCCGTATAGCCTATCGTGTCAAAATTTAAAGTTGTAGGAAAAAAAACGACATGACATTTTCGTACTTCGTATTTGAAATGAAAAGCAAAACTATTGATGTCTATACCTATATGACCTGGGCCGGATGTTGACGAACAATATGAAACATATTGCTATCCTGTAGGTACTATTGGTAAAGCATATACTTATTAAAGTATCACATATCGAATTTACTCTCTTTTCACTTTGATTCGAGCATCTCTATGGAATATAGATCATCTAATACTACGTAGCGTTCGGGTGTCTATTACTTGTAGGATATTTTCTAATTAGGTAAGTATACCTAGTACTGTAGATGCGCATTGTAATCATTTGAGGTATATAGAATCTCCGTTATAAAATGACAGAAGTGGAACATGCGGCTCATTTTAATAAATTCTGTTCTATCCTATAATCTGAAGATTAAAGACATTATACGGCGGTGTTTATATTAAGCTTTTAATTTTCGTGAAATTGATTATTTCAACAAGGTCTGTCAAGGCAAACATAGGTCCTACTTTAAAGAATAGCTTTTAATTTAGCATAGCTTAATCAGCCTATAATGTTCCCATTGCTGGGATGCAGTCCTCCTCTCTTCGACAGGGACTTAACTTAGTTCTTTAAAAAAAGTAGGTAGCTTTTTATTAGCTCTTGTTCTAATTAATTTTGAAATTTCAAAATATTAATCCGACCCATTACTTAGGTGAAGACGTTGGTATTAAATTCGTCGTAATTTTAGTCGATAGATGCTAAATTAGTTAGGTACTTACCTACTTCATAATGAAACGCTAGAATTCTAAGAACTGCCAATCGCCAATTTTGATCACAGCCTGAGCCTAATTAGGTACATTAATTACAGGTGTTGCTTTTACAGTTTGAACGTGATTACCCCAATCACGTCGCCTGAATCGGTTTCCCGGAAATCCGTAAGACCTACGTATGAATTAGCTATTTAGCTGTTTATTTATGCTATACGAGTAAATTAATTACCTTTTTACTGCCTCGTTTGTTAGTAGTCGCAAGCGCTCATGCTCAGCTATTGCTGAGCTATTGCTGGGCATGGCTCCTGGTTTCGATTCCCGGGAATCTGGAATTTCTTAGTAGCAACCCGAAGTCTGGATTTGTGCTTGGTTGATGGCAATAGGCTCACCCCCTATTATATGGGACTCAAACATAACTGGCGAAATGCGTGTGTCTATAGGTACACCTCTGCCTAACCCTTCGGGGATTACAGGCGTGATGTTATGTTATGTAATTGGTATCTTACAGGCTTAAAACTTAACAACAACAACTACTACGAACAACGGCAATTTATTGGCGAATATTTCAGTATGATCACAAATTACACATGAAAAGGTGACATGTGCCCGCTATGCGGGACTGGAATGTGCCTGAAAAATGATGAACCTTTAGTTTTGCGTGACTGTACATACTTACAATACTTGGACCTCAAAAACGGAATCCGATAAAAACCTGTACCTATATCACTTAATAGATGCAACAGGCTCACGATGAATATTCCCATTATTTTTTCGCGGATTTTTAGGCGTTCGCCATTTTGTGGATTAACTCGAATAATTCCCACTCTTTCGTCCGCTGAGCTGTGAAATGGGGCAGATTGGCAATCAATCACTTTCACACGAGTGCTCGCTATATTATTTATATCTATCTATCTATACTACTAATACTGAAGAGTTTTTTCAAACATACAATATGTTTGAACGCGCTAACCTCTGGAACTACCAGTCGGATTTGAAAAATTCATTAAAAATTTTTCAAGTCTCAGGTAATCAAAAGTGTTGTTTTTTAATATAAAGTCATCTCACATAGTTTTTAACAAGCTAAAACTATACTGGATGAATCTGTATTAAAAAAGAAGTACAGTGTAATCTCGATAACTGTTTCAAGAAATGCTAAAAATTTCGAGTTAGTTAATGAGTTTACGACTTAACAATAGAATTTAGAGATACAAAGAATGTAATTGCTAAAAGTTCGACTTAGAAAGGCGAGCTTTGGGATATCGAGATCGACTTCTACCAGTTAACTCCTACGGCAAGGCGCGTTAAAGAACTTCGTTCCAAAAACATAGGCAGTCATAGGGACTGCCGACAGACTAGGAGTGAAAACTATAAAAAAAATGTTGCACAACACGACACCCTTACAGCTGCAGATATACTGCTATTACAGCATGTCGGTGACGTAAACCCCATAAGATTCTCCCCTACCAAAAATCGCTAAACGCTTTAGGCGTATTCAGCGATTTTTGTTAAGGGAAAATCTCAATTTTGAAGTTTCCACTTCAAGAAAACCAGTATCCTAAACGATGCTAATTCAATTAGCAACAACTCCTAGTACGCGTAAGGACAGATAGTTACATATTATATTGATCTCGTGAACTATAGGTACTAAAACACGAACTCTAATCTTCCAATTTAGAAGCAAGACTCAATTGTCCAGTTTATTGTACAGCTCATTCATTGACAATAAGCTAAAATCCTTCTTCCAGTTACGTTTTAAATTGCATGTTTCCTTCTTTTCCATCTGATGAGGATCTAGTGATATGCCCCGGTTTCTCTCGCATAATATTATCTTATATATATTGTAATTTTCAAGGAACCGTGGTACTGGAAAATGGGTATTAATATCTATGGACAATCAGTTGCAACAAAAAAGGTGACGATTTATTTATCGTCATAGGTTAGGTTAGGTTTCCAAAATCAGATCAAAATAGAACAACCAACCATCTGTCTAACTTAGAGAGATGTATTGATGCTTCTTTGGGTTATAATTATGTAAATATATATTTTTACCGTCGCAAATCATATTTTGATGAAGATACAACTTGACACTGGCCTGAAAATTTGAATTTCGCGGGCTACCATTGCGGATCCAACTCAACTAATAATGATGACACCACTATTCAGGTTACAGGTCAAGCGTTTCGAGATTCCTTACAAGTGAATATTAGGCAACTGGACTATCGGCTTATCCATTTTTAATGCGGATTAGTGGAAGTACGAAGTAGATTAAGGACATCGGATAAAAGTAAAAGCTTTCGTTCGAAACGGAGCAGTTTTTAAGTTACTTATTAGTTCTGATGTAGAAAAAAGTTTATTAAATGTCCTGCTCGTTAGAGTTTTAAAAGGGTATATGTAATAACAGGCGCACGAGTCGATTGATCAGGTTAAGCTTCGCTTGACCTGGTCGGTCCGTAGATGGGTGACCAGACTATCTTTACATACCAAGACCTCTCCGTGGCTATTAAAGCACTTTAAGCCGTTGGTCCGGACCCGACTGCCATTCGTAGATCTTTGACACTCGTTACGGGTCGTCAGAATCCCAAAAGTCTGACAACTAGTCTTACCAAGCGGTATCGCATTACCCAGTAACTGGGTGGTGGAGGTCAGATAGGCAGTCGCTCCATGTGAAATACCGGTATTCAGCTGCATCCGGTAAGTACCCCAACACTGTTGAGAAAAGGCTAGGCGGATGAGTGTTCTAAAAGTCCAATTATAAGCATTAGAGGATTATTATTAGAGATATAAAGGATTTGAGTTTATGACCTTGATGCTGAAATTGAGTGAATACGAGCAAAATTCATTGAGTCGATTTTCGAATACTAAACGGTGAGTTATTTGATGGACATTGAGTTAATTTTGTCAACACTTAGTGATTCTCTTTAGGTAAGTACCTAGATTTTATAATAACAAAAATGTTGTATTATATTGTGGAAATGCACACCCGCTTTCATAAGTTAGAAGGTACAGCAGAATAAAAACAAAAGAAAAAAACTTGGTAAAACAGCTAATTTTGTTTTGTACTAGCTCGATTCAAACGTAAAGCGGGCTTGAAAATTAGCTGCGAGTGCAGTTAATTACGATTCAAACTTAAAAGAACTAAATCTTTAAAAAAATCTTAAATTATTAAGTGAAAAAATACTTAATCGAGCCAAAAATCCAAAATTATTTTCGACTTGACTGTACCTGCACGGTCTGCACTCACAGCTAACTTCCGAGCCACCATTAAGTTTGAATCGAACTATACAATATAAGAAACGTGGTTATATCCATGTCGCACCCAACTAGCCTAATTGAGCCTTTGGGAGTAGTGCATACCGGGCGCTACCACGGCACAGCTCGCTTCGCTCGCTTGGCTCGCGCGCGGTTGGTCACAGTTCTAACCTAACCTATAATTGAATATCATTTAGGCCGCTAGTTGAACGGGCCCTATACTTAGTTAAAAGGATAGGCTGTTAACTGAAAGGTTAAGATGGTTGTGTGTGTGTGTGAGCCTAAATTGTTGTACTAACATATATTTTAAGTAATTTGTAATAGTTACTAACACGGCCTTCGAAGCTTGATAGTAAAAAAAAATACGTGACAACTTGAGAACCTCCTGGTCTCCTTTTTTTCGTCGGTTAAAAAGTTTTGATTTATTTAATTTATTTTTTTTAGATTCTAAAAAAAAAATAAGTCTGTTGGGAGTAAGAGTCATACGTCTCTCTTGCTAATTAAAACCATCTCGTGCAATTCCATTCACTATTGAATTTTGAAATTCAAACATAACATGACGTATTGTTTCCCCGAAGCGTTAGTTAGAGGTTTGTTTAAGTTGCATCTACCTAAATATTACGAACATAATTTGATTAATATTATTCACTACACAGCAAACCATGTGTAAACAATTTTCCTTTAGAGCTTAACTTTGTGGAAACGATTCTGTACTGCAGACGTTTACAGACGATTCAAACTTGTGTCTATATTGTGTGGGTGCCTCCGTCTGGGTTGAGATTGAATGTGCAATCAGCCTCTTGTGTCTGAGATGCACTGTAGGCGAACTTAATGCGTTATGTAAACAGTGTTGAGGAGGAGATGTGGGATTGTGCTTTATTGAGTTATGTGATCTTTAGTGTTAAATATTATTAGACTTAACATTAACTCTCTTAGTCATAAAAAAACTAAAACGCTCTATAAACCTATTTTAGTTACAGAACTATTTTGTCTTCTTCTCTCAAACTCAAGTCATAATTCGAAAGAAATTTTTGACAAAACACTTCTAACTAAAATAAGTTTTATAGACCGTTTTAGTTTTTTATGAATAAGATGCATTATTTATCTCCAGTCAATATAGTAGAGCCTCTTAGGTATTGATCAGATGATCTCCATTCTGGCTCAGAACGTCCTACATCAATCAATCAATCTGCCTACACTTTTCCCAACTACATAATGTTGGGGTCAGCTTCCAGTCTAACCGGATGCACCTAAATACCAGTATTTTACATGGAGCGACTGCCTATCTGACCCACTTCCCCAATTCACTTCACGACATCCTACATATTTGACATTCTTTTAGATTTTATTAATTTTCAATCAATCAACTCAAGTTTTATGTGCTATGGACCTATGGTCCATTTGAATCAGTCTAAACTTGATTAGGTGCAGTAAATGAATCAAGGGCCACCTGGTGGGGAGTAAAACGTGCCACTAATATGAAATATTGGCCGAAAACTAGAACCAAGAAGGGAAAGTTTGTAGCCAATTAACAACAATATCAATTTGAATAATTATGCAGATGAAAGTGAAACCCTTGGATTTATTTATTTAGTTCTATAGATAGGGTCTTAATTAAACCTAACCTGATGAATGACAAGCGGATTCTGTGAGAGTTTAACGCTGACTGGGGAGAATCTATTTACAAACTACGGGTCGTTACTAGTACAAGAAGAATCTGTATATATAAAAGGCAAAAGTGATTGACTGATGTATCAATGCACTGCGCAAACCACTTGGTCCAGAGTTTCCAAATTTGGCACGTTAGGTTCCTTATGAGGTCTAAGGGGCACTAAGAAAGGATTTTTCAAAATTCACGGGGAAACGGGGGTCCAAAGTATGTATGAAAAATCTTATTCCTTGAGTTAATAGACTTGAAACTTCCAAGCGGGCGAAGCCGCGGGAAAAAGCTAGTAAGTAATAAATTATCAACTTTGTTTTTGCTAGTCTAAGGTGAATTTCCATTGAGGCGTAGCGAAACGGAAACGAGATGTGGAGCCTGCTATCCTATTGATCAATTTTCACACTGCAATGCTTGCCTGACGCCTATTCTGCTTCAAGTAGAGCCATCATTAAGGTGATGCCAATCGACTGTAACATTCGTTCGACTTCTTAGTTACCTATAAGTAACAGGAACAGACGGACTTCATAACTTTTTACGCCTAAATAAAAAAGTTCCATGAAACATTTGCACATGTACTTAGATCATACTTTTTAAAAGGCAAAAATTGTATATACTCACACTGTATAAACCACCTCACAGAAAGGTTATCCGTATATACCCGTAAAATAAAATGGAACGTATCAAGAAAAATGGATGTCAGACGAAATGGATATAATATTACGTTTATTTTAACGGATTTGTACTTATATCTAGACTTTGACATTCTTTCTGTTACAAAGTGAGTAAACAAAATCGATTTCTGCGATTCGTTTATGAGATTTTTGGAACGAAATTCAAGACGAAACACCTTAACGGTGCAACTTTTGGCAGAAATTTCTCCACTTTCTTTTTTTCTTTCTAATCGAGATTTGTATAGTTCTCGGTTATCCACAACTTATGTAGTAGATATGTAACAACACCTACAATAATGTATGTAATGTAGTAGATATGTAACAACACCTACAATAATGTATGTAATGTAGTAGATATGTAACAACACCTACAATCAACCTCGGGAGGTTGATTTAACCAATATTTTGTAACTTATTTCGATTTAAAAGAGTGTCCGTGGAGTTTCTTGCCCGTTCTTCTCCATAGGAATCTACTACGCTTTGGAATGAGCAAAAGTAATTGGTTTATTTGAAATAAATGCTTTGAGTTTCAGTTTTACAAATGCGTTCGCACATAGGTACCTACTAGAACTTCTCTCGGTACGTGTGATCACCGCGCAAATTACGTGCACATTCAAGAGCAAGTTTGTATGGTCCCAAAAAATCAGCCAACTTTTGTGACTTATTTCAAAGTATGTAATTTTGCTATAGTCATTGTAGAAATAATAAAATGTCTTCCACAAACATTTACCTAGCAGCAAAATTTTAATCTTACTTACCAAGAATTGCAAAAGTTTAAGGTAAACGCAGGTCGTTCGTTACAAGGCTTGAAATTATCTGCTAAGTACACAATTAGTACAAAGAAATATGTTTTGTGTTACCTACTGTATTGTTCGCAGTTTCTATATATCGGCTTGCAAGTTCAAACTTCTACAACTCGGCAATAAATTGCAGTTATTAAAATGAATATTCAAATTGAAATAATAACTTTTTCAATACACTTACTTGAAAACTGGTTCTTATCGCACCACGATTAGGTTCACAATGCAATGTATTTCGCACGCGTGCGATTTTTAATTTTCCCGCACGTGTGCGGGAATAAAAATTGCCACAAATAACTTATACATATACTTAGTCCAAATTGGTCCAATGCCTTTATTCACAACTCTCTATTCGGAGGTGAATGTTTTTTTTTATATCTCGGCAAAGAGGTATGCGTATTTACGGCGTTAATATTTTTTGAATATTAAATAATGTTTATAAATAGAATAAGCAAAGCGCGATAAAAAAAGAAAATTTAAATCTTAGATTCCTAATAATTCATGACAAAAATATTTTCCGTTATTTTATTTTATTTCTTCAAAAGTGTATTGAAAAACGTCGTTTGATACTCGTGGACATTTGATATTGCAGTTCTGGGCTCAAAAACCACCTCGCCTACGGCTCGGATGTTAATTCCGCCTCGAATGCAATAACAAACGTTCTCCACTTGTATCAAAATGTACTATTAAAATGTTGGGACCTTTAGCCAATTTCAATGAGTCTACTTACTGATTATTTTATTTTGATTAAAGAATATAAACTTATTTACTTGGAAAATTAATTGAAAACCGAACTGAACGTAGTTTGTTCGTTACTGAATAAAAATGATGACCCAACGTAATAACAATTTCTTTGTCTAGGTGATCTATTCGCCTTATTAATATGTTGATGACAGCTCAATCTGCGGAGACATCAATCTTAGTTAGTTACTACCCCACAATATGGCAGTTATCGGCTACTCTTGTCAGCATGTAGATTATGGCGTTATCCTTCAAATTACTGGTAATGTGACAAGTAATTCAGGTTGCAAAGCGCAGAAAAAAGGCCACGTATTGAAAAAACTAGACTTCCTGCTTAAGTATTCCCTAGATACTTGTACTGGTTATTCGAATCTGTTCTTGGTTTTTAATCATCCAGAATGTCCCATCAAATCAGCTATTTGGTAATGCTATTATCAATTCATCTAATACATAATATCATGACTTGGATGGCCTAGCTGTAAAAGGTCCCACAATCATTGGCGATGCAACCTTTTGCACGAAGAAATTAAACTATCACGATACTGTCACAGCAGCCTGATTTGAAAACTAATTATTTCGAAAGTGTAGTTTTCCTTATGATAAAGCTAAGTGAATATTAATGCCTCTGATCTACATCGCGTCACGGCTTGTTTATAAACAGAACATAAACTACTTTGAAACTTGGTCGGAGCGCAAACTTGCAGGTGTTTAACTATGTTTCTTACTTGCCCAGGTTTCATTAAAAAGTTTCAGTGCTTTAACTGAATAACAAATGATAACAATGAGTTATTTCTTTAATTTTCATGTTTAATTGTCTGTTGGATGGAATTCTTTGTTAATCGTGCTCCTTTCCAATTATGTTATGGTAAATGGTTAGGATCAAAGATATAAATTAGTTACAGCTGTAATATTAAGTACTCTATGGTTAAATGCTTGAATAAGGACCCAGCGGGTCTATTCTGTAAAATCTCACCGTGCAAACTTAGGTGCAGTGAGCATGAAGTGAGCCGTCAATGTGTCAATCCCTTACTTCATGATCGGCTGGTGTTTCTAGGCGGTAACAGATACGGTGAAACGTCATACTCTGTTGTATATCACGAAAATCAGAATTATCAGGATTTTGTCAAAAAACTGGAATGTAAATCTATGTGTTGAAGAAACATCCAATATCTTCATGGGACTTTAGAACGAAGAGAGGGTAAAATATTGCTAAATAGCTAAAGCGCTAAAATCATTAAACACTCTTCTTTCACTACAGATTGTTCTCTCCAACAAGAACTAAGCTTAATTAATTAATTATTAGAGCAGCTAAGACAGTCTCCAGAGAACTGGTATCACTCCGTCTACTTAACATTAATTTGCTCTATGTTTAATGAATTCTCTAAGTTATGAAGATGTTTGTACAATGTGGTTTGTCAGTGTTGACAGGAATTAAACTGAAGGTATTGTTGTCATGTCGAAGTTTATAATCGAAGTTACATTCAGAATAGATTGGTTGTTGTTCATGAATTATTCCGAACATCCACTTTTCGTATCACGTAAATGAGCTATCTGATATTTCGTAGCAAAATCATAATAATAATCCTTATTCCAAAAGTTTGAAAAAACTCAACCAACAGGGTATTTTTCATAAAAATCCTCTTCGTTAAATCCATTTTCCCAGCAAACAAACTATAGAAATTCCTGGAAAGCCGACCAATCCGCAACTACATTGCACCACACCAAAGCAATTTTAATCACGTTTCGATCAGCCGTTGCAGGAGTTGTCCCAGTCCCGGGACACAGGGGAACGGGTCGAGGGGGGAAAAGGCGAACAACCGGTGAACTGGGTCACTAAACCAGACCAGTACGGGACCTACAAATAATATTGGGACACGTATTTTATTTCTGGAACTGATATTTTTTGGAAATACTTCTTCACATCCTTGACGTTTTGATTTTGAATTTTGGTGGTAGTTTAAGTTTCGAGCATTGCGTGACGGTTTTTTTATAAGGTTCCTGCAAGGTGTAATGACCTCTGAACTGGGTCAGAGTACGTTGGGACCTATATATAAAATCAGGGCGCGTACTTTTGTTGTCTGTGGTTATCCCATTGTAAGTTGATGATGTGTGTGGATTTATCTATTGATGTGTGGCTTTGTATTATTAATTTGTGTTCCTGAAATAGTTGTTGTAAGGAAGTTTTGATTGTCACCTGCTGGGATGTTATGGATGCAACATTATCGAAACCAAATGTAACTTTAGCAGCGTTTAGTTAGGGGGCAGCTCATAAATATATGTTCAGAGGTCTCAAAATTAAACAGGAAGCCAGAACTGCGTGTAATCTTATCGTTTCCTGGTTGGAACGGAATTATATTAAACAACTTTATCATTCCATTCTGACTGGCTCGTATTTCACAGCCCCCGTGACCAACGGTAAACGTTGCTGAACTGACTTTTACAGCTTCGCCCTACGACGCAAATTAATAAAAGAAGCAATATTTTTTCCTCAGAGCCATTTAAAAATACATCCTCTCCGAAAATTGAGTAATTCTTTCATGCCATTATCAGTATTATGAATAAAATTATGAACAGTTAAATTAAAAGGCCGCTGTCATTTTATTAATAGGTACTGGGAAAGTTGGAAAATATGCTATAAATAATGTTGTTTGCAGTAGTGATTCTATTAATTGTGTTGGCAAAGTTAAAAATACTAACGTATTTTCACCTATCGGTAGCATGGAAATGCTTATTTGACAAACGAATTCTATTTTTAAATATGTATGTAGCTCCTCTATAGCTATAGAGATGTCTAATCATTTTCAGCAATTTATTGTCGTAACAAAAATTGTGGCTTTCACTTTACCGCAAACGTACTCTTAGACTTCACGTCAGGAGCACTTTCCGTGACGAGGGTCTGATATCAGGGCTTTAATATCTATTCGACAGCCGATGTTATATACTGTTTTATTAAAAGTCCATCACAGCAAAACTGAAAGGTGAAATAATTACTATGTAAAAAAAATTTAGTGGTCGAGCTTTTTTTGTCTCGATTGAGTCATCATTAGCAGTCTATATATCAGCCCACTGCTGGATATCCCTCATCTCCCGAATTAAGCGTCATTTCACTCTCGGCAACACTCATCCAGCCACCCTGAATCCACTCTACCTAGCGTAAGGGCAGACAGGTTCGATTTGCAATCCTCAATTTGGAATACCTTCCATCCATCTTCCATCTCTCATCTCCTTTCTTCCTTCCATTGGTTCAAAGGCTAATATTGCCTAACCATTATTTCTAAAAATGTTGATGGACTGGAGGTTAACGGACGCGCTTCTCAAAGAAAAACGTTATTGTTGTGTAAAAAGCCCAAGAAGGCCCATATAGAATTGACGCCCATTATTCACAAGTAACTGCCATTCAAGCACCCACCAGTTATTGTCCATGGGGACATAAGAGATAAAAATAAAAATATAACGCATTGGATGATAAACAATTTCTATACCAAGTTACTTTTGTGGAAACTTTATCTACGTGACTTCTCCTCTGATCAAAATTGCTAGATCGATACGAAGACTTGTAAGAAAGAAATTTAATTTATCTCTCCGTACCAGAAGTCTCATAATGACGTGTACATTTTGTAGTAGGGCAGAAATTGTGGTCATGAAAATTGTGTTTGAACCTACCTACTTTAGAAAAAAATAAATGATCCCGGTTCTTAGCGATGTTTCTTTATAGTTCGATTTAAGCCCCTCCGCCACTAAGTAACCTGAGTGGTTTATTTTATCCTTTAGAGTGGACCGGATTATCTTAGCAATTTGTATAATGGGTGTTCGGTTGCCAGCACTGCTGCGGCTGGTAGAAAGAATTGAGTTTAAATGTGACTTAGGGCTTGTTTCACCCACCTACGATTAACTTACCTACTTGGCAGATAATTTCATACAAATTCTGATCCATTTTTGAATTTATTCGGTAAGTAGTGGTTATTCGGACAGCGTGAAATAGGCCCTTATTGATATATATTGCTTATGACCGAAAGCCCTAAAGTCTGACCGCCAGTCTTGCCAAGGGGTAGGTATCGTTATACCCAGTAACTGGGTTGTGGAGGTCAGATAGGCAGACGCTCCATGTAAAATACTGTTAGTCAGCTGCATCCGACTGGAAGTCTACCCCAATATATGAGAAATAACAAAGTTCTGAAACCATAACATAGTTGGGAAAAGGCTAGGCAGATTGATTGTAGACTGAAATCGATCTCTGTTGGCATACAAACATTGGAGTTCAGGTAGGTAGAAAGGAAAGTAGGAATCATCTATGGGTGATAAATTAATACTTATTTTCAAACAAGTCATTTAGATAATTTATAAGTTAACAGTCATAATAAGGGACATCGTGTGAGTCAGTTGAATTGAACAACTGCGGTTTCGCTGTTATGGTTTCACGGCGGAGGTGTGCTAAGGGCCTTAAAAAGGGCCTTAAGGGCTTAAGCCATTGTGTCTGGACCAGGGGGCTTCATAAGTCAGCAAGCTCCTAGGAAAGAAAACATATGGACAGC
Source organism: Cosmia trapezina (assembly GCA_905163495.3). NCBI lineage: Eukaryota > Metazoa > Arthropoda > Insecta > Lepidoptera > Noctuidae > Cosmia > Cosmia trapezina. The sequence continues at coordinate 16,928,241 of LR991025.1, read as the reverse complement.
TACTTACTTACTACGTCAATAGCCTGAAAATAGACTGTCAGCCACACCTGTTGGCTGCTACTTACCATATAAGCATATATCTAAGCAATTTATTACGAGGTTTGACACTCCATTATCCGCTCCCTTCTCACATAACCTAAAGTTCTTGTTTATGTTCCTATTTTTTTTGTTACTATTTCTATGATTATACTAGCTGACTTCTTTTTTATTTTTTATTTAGAAAGGTACACCAACAGCTTCTGTATACAACATCAAATAATAGTTAGTAGGTAAAAAGTCATAGGCCTATACAGTTGCCAATAACAGGTGAACCAACATTCTCAAATAAAGGGTGTCTCAGTAGGAACTTGAATTTTAAAAACTGACACCCTTTACAATGAAATTTAAGGTAAAAACAAAAAGTATAAAAATTAAGTGGTAACAAAACAAAAATATAAAATGACAAAAGAACCATCATCGTTCTTTTACCGTCTTGAAAAAATAGGTCTTATTAGGTGAACGGAGTAGAAGACTACCTAGTCTTTAAGGCAAGGCGTTTAAGATTTGAACTTCGACATTTTTTAAGGGCTTATTTTATTTTTTTAAATTTCTGCTTTTAAACAATAATCAGCTTCATTCATCAGCTAATTTCTAAACAGTGATACTAATGCATTCCTTATTAATTTAGATAGGTACATAAACTTACGAATTCTTCCCATGTGGGTATCCTTACATACTCTTTAGCCGCGTTTACGTTCATGCATCTGGTCATTTACGCACGCCGCCGCGCCGCGCCGGTTGCAAATACTACGCACCAGGGCCCCAAGTCTGCTATTTTTTAGAAATTCGTCATTCCAACACGATCCCATTGTCACTGCATTGTCATTTTGCTAAAAGTTCGTAATCTGCTAAATTCATAATTTCTTACAATGGAGTGTCAGTGGTTGACCATTGGATTATATTAGTAGATTACCAAACTTGTCAAAATCAATAATTATGAAATCAACTTGAGGCCCTGATCTTTCTGAAGAACTTCACCAATAAGGTGACTTTATATGTCTGTCTTCCTAGGGCGTCCCCTCTCTACAGAACGCCACCTGCTACGATCCTTACATATTTTATTAATTTACTTGAAGATAATTATGCCCGACTTCTAGAAACTAGAACTTACTTAGTCTTAGTTGGTGACCATGTAATCAACTAATGGCATAGTAGTCAAGGTTTGAGAAGTCGTACAGAAGTCATTCGTACCCAATTTCTTGTTCGTCTCGAGAAGAACTTTAAATTGGGGATAATTGAGTCTGCAAAATCCATCAAAAGTTTGTGATTGATTCCTATTTTTAACGAGATAACTTAGAAAAATCTTTCGGACACTGACAGCTTCGAGGATTTATTGAAAAAAAAAATGGATTTGGCCTTAAATCGAGAAACATCTCAAGATTTTAATTAAAACTTTTCATCGTGTGAACAGATTTTCTGTACGCGTAGCATGACCACCATAGAAACGAATTTTGTCGACGGAAGAATAGACAAAATGACACAATGCCATGCTTAGGCGTTAAAAATCTTTCTACAATCTACTTATCATTTTGTCTGTTCTTCCGTCGACAAAACCCGTTTTTAAGATAGTCATGCTACGCGTGCTGGATGTTACTGGTCATGTAAATAACTCAATAGTGGTGCCCCTATCACAATTCCAAAATCAAATAGTCCTCCATAAAAAAATATTTGCGACCGTCTCTATTTGTCGTACGAACAAACCACAACAAAGGCAAAGTGTACACTTACTATATACACTCCTTTGCAAAAAAAACGGGCAGTTTGGATTTTTCTACATTATTTGTAATCATTTAGTTCTAAAGAGGTTTTAATAGCCAAACTATGTTACTGGCACTTAATAAAGAGTCTGGGTATGAAAAAAAAGTTAATTTCAAATTCGAAACAGTTGTTTTTAAAAGTAATAATACCTTTTTCAGTTTATGACTTTTTACTTACTATTCACGGGTTTGCGGTTAAAAGGTTATCAGGCAACTAAAACTAACTTCTCGTTATTTTTATTAGAATAATTTATGTTTGTCGCATAATCCTGCCTTATTGTGACTTAAAACAGATATCTTTGTGTCGATTGTGATGGCAGAAAAAGCAATAAGAGCCAGTAAAATTATAGCGCTGCTGGAAGTGTTGTGTAGCCAATGTTACGGCCCACAGCCGTTAAACGTGAGCCGTTCCACCGTCCAAAGAACCTGGACTCGATACCAAGAGACAGGTTCCGTTCAAAGAAGGCAAGGTTCTGGGAGAAAACGTTGCACACAACCACGAGACTACCGCTTTTTAGTGACTCAGGCGCTGAGGAACCGTAAATGCAGTTACAAAGACCTCAAAAGAAACCTTGAAGAGGTACGAGGAGCACAAGTTAGCCTATGGACAGTGAGGAGGAGGCTTTTAGCGGTTGATATACGCAGTCGACGACCAGCGCGGGGCCCCAAGTTACTCCGTGAGCACCGGATTGCTCGACTGAGGTTCACTAGAAATTGTCTATCTTGGACACTAGGTAGCTCGAGTAGCGTACTCTTCTCCGATGAGGCTCGAATTTGTCTGAATGGTGAGGACCGACGTCGGCGAGTGTTACGAAGACCAGGGGAGCGCTATGCCGACGTGTGTTTTGAAGAAATCACCCCTTATGGTGGAAGGTCCGTTATGTTTTGAGCGGGCGTAACTTCCAGCTATCGTACCGAGATAGTGTTCATTGAAAATGGCTCACTAAATGCGCAAAGGTACATAACAGGAATAATTTGTCAACATGCACAGCCCGCACTGACTGTAATTGGTGAAGATGCCATTTACATGGACGATAATGCTCGGGACCACCGTTCTGGCGACGTAGATGCTTATATGCAAGAGGTCGGTATTCGTCGTCTGGATTGGCTAGCGCCGAGCCCCGACCTTAACACTATTGAGCACGTCTGGGACCTCCTAAATAGGCGAGTACGATCTGTCCAACCCCTTCCACAAAACATCAGGGAGCTTAAACGTGTGATTTCGGCTGAGTGGGAACACATTCCACAGGACACCATCAAAAGCCTGGTGGAAAGCATGCCAAGACGATTACATGCCTTAATCGATGCAAGAGGAGGTCATACTCGTTATTAATTTTTATTTTTTAATGTCTTTTTTTATTAAAATACCATAAAAATACTCGTAGTCTTCATTTAATTATACCCTAAAAAATTCCATTTTAACACGACTCTCTGTTTACATTGACTAAAACACCGATTCCAGGATTTAAGGGTTAAAAACTATATTCTCAATGATAATAAGAAATTTCTAATCATTTATGCTAATGACATACTAAAAATATTAATACTATCCATAGAAAAGCCAATGACTGTAAGGTGCCCGTTTTTTTTGCAAAGGAGTTTACATACAGTTTATAGAGCAATAACTACGTTTGCGGTAAGCCACATGAAGACATTTCAGGACAGTTAGGATACAAATAGCTGCGTCAGCTTCGAACATGGTTGCTATTTCGCAACAGTGTGCTTCTAGCTTTATCTTATGTAACGGATTCTGGTCATAAATTGCTAAACTTTATCTAACATCTACAAAACAAAGACAATTGATGTGGTTCAAAAGGCTACCCAAATAAAATGCGACTGGCAGGACATGTCTGCCAGACAAACTGTGGGCCTAGATAGCTAGACTAGAACTGGTCCCCTAAGACAGTGAGGCAGGGCCGCGGCAGGCCACAGGAGATGGCGGGATGAACTGGACAGATTCCGTCAAAACTGGAAGGCGGGACGCGTGGCTCGTGAACGGAGGCAGGAGTGGAGGGAGCCCTTTGCCCAGGAGGAGGACAGCGCAGGCTAACAACAAAAAAAGATACATCTCTTCATGTAGATGTATCTTTTTTAAAGCAGTCAAACCGCCATATTTATTCCTAAACTAAAAGTTATCTGACGATTGAAATAAGACGCGGACTGACTACGATTTTAAACGGCACACAACCGCGTAATCTATTGTCACCATTAGCTGGCTTGAAATAAGGTTGAAAATTGAAAATAATATTTGTGTTGCCGAGATGTGACTAAGCTGCGAATGTGCATTTATATTCTGGGTTTTCTTTAGATTATTCAGAATATACACAATAAACTAAATAATTATCCGGTTAAAGTTTAAAAAAAATGCTAATGCTAATTAATTAAATTATTAAAAAAAATTAAATTAAAAATTTAAAAAACCCCCAACGCAAAAAAGAAAAGAGAACATTTAAAAAGTCAAAAATAATACCTATCGTTGAGCCATCAAATTCGATTGAGTAATACCTATATATATTTTAATTACAGAAATTGATGGATGGCACGATAAGGTTTGCTCATTGAATTGGCGCTATAATTTCGCGGCGGAGTACCGCATATGTACATAGTCAATCAAGTGAAGGGTCTGACTTACTTATGCGGTACCCCGCCGTGACATTATAGCGCCATTTCAATGAGCAAACCTTATCGTGCCATCCATCAATTTCTGTAATTAAAATATATATAGGTATTACTCAATCGAATTTGATGGCTCAACGATAGGTATTATTTTTGACTTTTTAAATGTTCTCTTTTCTTTTTTGCGTTGGGGGTTTTTTAAATTTTTTATTTAATTTTTATTTTAACCTTTTTAAACTTTTTAAACAATTTAACAATACAGAAATGCATTTTTATTACTGCAGAATGTTAAGTTTCTCTGCACATAACATTAACTTATAATGATGCCACCATCGTACTGCAAATAGAATTAAATACTGATAAAAATTAAAAATTTAAAAAACCCCCAACGCAAAAAGAAAAGAGAACATTTAAAAAGTCAAAAATAATACCTATCGTTGAGCCATCAAATTCGATTGAGTAATACCTATATATATTTTAATTACAGAAATTGATGGATGGCACGATAAGGTTTGCTCATTGAATTGGCGCTATAATTTCGCGGCGGGGTACCGCATATGTACATAGTCAATCAAGTGAAGGGTCTGACTTACTTATGCGGTACCCCGCCGTGACATTATAGCGCCATTTCAATGAGCAAACCTTATCGTGCCATCCATCAATTTCTGTAATTAAAATATATATAGGTATTACTCAATCGAATTTGATGGCTCAACGATAGGTATTATTTTTGACTTTTTAAATGTTCTCTTTTCTTTTTTGCGTTGGGGGTTTTTTAAATTTTTAATTTAATTTTTATTTTAACCTTTTTAAACTTTTTAAACAATTTAACAATACAGAAATGCATTTTTATTACTGCAGAATGTTAAGTTTCTCTGCACATAACATTAACTTATAATGATGCCACCATCGTACTGCAAATAGAATTAAATACTGATAAAAAAACGAATACAAACACTACTATCTGCTATTTTTTTTTTCAAGAGTGTACTAGTGTGCTGGATATCCTGACTGCAACATCAGCTCATCGTGTAGCCACCATTGCATTGTATGTAGAATCAAATACTGATCAAAACGAACCCAAACACGACATATCTGCTATATTATTTTACCAAGAGTATTCTAGTGTGCTGGATATCCTGGCTGCAGCATCAGCTCATCGTGTTGCCACCATTGCATTGTATGTAGAATAAAATTCTGATCAAAACGAATCCAAACACGACATATCTGCTATTACTTTTTCAAGAGTCTTCTAGTGTGCTGGACATCCTGGCTGCAGCATCAGTTCATCGTGTTGCCACCATTGCATTGTATGTAGAATCAAATACTGATGTAAATGAATCCAAACACGACATATCTGCTATTACTTTTTCAAGAGTGTTCTAGTGTGCTGGACATCCTGGCTGCAGCATCAGCTCATCGTGTTGCCACCATTGCATTGTATGTAGAATCAAATACTGATGTAAATGAATCCAAACACGACATTTCTGCTATTAATTTTTCAAGAGTGTATCCAGCACACTAGTGCTGGATATCCTGGCTGCAGCATCAGACCAAGAATTCCATAATCTTGCATAGATAGATAGCATACATGGATGTTTCAAATTTTAGGTCACACTAAGGTTTGAAAGTAAAGTAAATACCCATTACGCGTCTAAGATCCTTACCGCAGCTAACAATAGAGCGAATAACTTTGAAACGGCTGAACCGATTTTGATAAAACATGTCTAAGAACCATCGCTGGAAAACCTGCTTTCAAATAAAAAAAACCGCATCCAAATCAGTCCACCCGTTTAAGCGCTACGGTGCCACAGACAGACACACAGACACACACACACACACACACACACACACATAGCGGTCAAACTTATAACACCCCTCTTTTTGCGTCGGGGGTTAAAAAAACGAATAAAAACACTACTATCTGCTATTTTTTTTTTCAAGAGTGTACTAGTGTGCTGGATATCCTGACTGCAACATCAGCTCATCGCGTAGCCACCATTGCATTGTATGTAGAATCAAATACTGATCAAAACGAACCCAAACACGACATATCTGCTATATTATTTTACCAAGAGTATTCTAGTGTGCTGGATATCCTGGCTGCAGCATCAGCTCATCGTGTTGCCACCATTGCATTGTATGTAGAGTAAAATTCTGATCAAAACGAATCCAAACACGACATATCTGCTATTACTTTTTCAAGAGTCTTCTAGTGTGCTGGACATCCTGGCTGCAGCATCAGTTCATCGTGTTGCCACCATTGCATTGTATGTAGAATCAAATACTGATGTAAATGAATCCAAACACGACATATCTGCTATTACTTTTTCAAGAGTGTTCTAGTGTGCTGGACATCCTGGCTGCAGCATCAGCTCATCCTGTTGCCACCATTGCATTGTATATAGAATCAAATACTGATGTAAATGAATCCAAACACGACATTTCTGCCATTAATTTTTCAAGAGTGTATCCAGCACACTAGTGCTGGATATCCTGGCTGCAGCATCAGATCAAGAATTCCATAATCTTGCATAGATAGATAGCATACATAGATGTTTCAAATTTTAGGTCACACTAAGGTTTGAAAGTAAAGTAAATACCCATTACGCGTCTAAGATCCCTACCGCAGCTAACAAAAGAGCAAATAACTTTGAAACGGCTGAACCGATTTTGATAAAACATGTCTAAGAACCATCGCTGGAAAACCTGCTTTCAAATAAAAAAAACCGCATCCAAATCAGTCCACCCGTTTAAGCGCTACGGTGCCACAGACAGACACACACACACACACACACACACACACACACACACACACATAGCGGTCAAACTTATAACACCCCTCTTTTTGCGTCGGGGGTTAAAAATGAATGTCGTTATCCTTGAAAATACAGAGATGTTCTACGCCAAAGTTTATTTTTGTGGAGCAGCTTCCAATTTTTTTATTGGGAATGTCAAACTATTTTTTTTACTATTCTATTCGGTTAACATTTTTCTTTAAACCCTTCTCTGTCCACTGTATTTTTTGCGTCGGATAGTTTCATTGCGTTACGTCATACTCGACAATCCAAGAAACCAATTTTTGTGATTATTGAGCTAACACCGCGCCTTAAGCAAATAAAACGTTATTTACAAAAATGTTATCTTACTACCAAGCTATTCAGAAATGTTTAACAAAAATTATACCTAATAATGTTATCATTTGCAGCGAAACTCAAAACTCAAAACTCAAAGCATTTATTTCAAATAAACCAATTACAGGCACTTTTGAATTGTCAAAGGGTCGGTCTTGGGTCGGTCAGTCAGAAAAATGAAGCTAGTTGCCCATTCCAAAGCGTAGATCCTGGAGAAGAACGGGCAAGAAACTCCACGGACACTCTTTTAAATCAAATATTTTACATAATATTGGTTACATCGTTCATAATGAAAATATAGATGTGAGGACAATGTAGAAAGACGTGCACGTTAAAAGCGTCCGTAATGAAAAAGATAAAAACTAAAAACAACTAAATTAAAAATAAGCCGTGGCAGCTAAGAGACGACCAGTCCCAACTGACGGCGCCCGTTCACGAACATGACGCATGGATCAGCACCAATTAGCTCAACCATTTTGAAGGGAACTTAATGATCCAACACACACGCCACCACCAGCGAGACATTTGAGTGAGCATGACATACTCTCAACCGCCAGGGCACATTCAAGTCAGTGAAAGACGAACCCAGTAAAAGGTAGCTTTATATTAGCTACATAGTGCTCACACATGTGCTATGCAATTATACAATATTAAGAGATTGAATTTACACAATGCAAAGAAAATTTTCTCTTTTCTTGATCTTCAGCAGCTCCAACAATATTTCCGAATGCTAATCAATTAGTTTAAGCGTCCTTGTGGAGCAGGACCAGCATTTAGCCAAGCATTTTTGTCAGCAATGTAATCTCCCAACTTATAATATGCCTGGCTGCATAGTGTGCGTTTTATACATGATTTAAATTTCGTTTCATTTAACTGGAGTATGTGCGGAGGTATTTTATTATAACATTTTAAACAGTACCCCATGAAGGATGAGTCTACTTTAGCTAGTCTGAAACCTGGTTGAACTAAATGGTCCCTATTTCTAGTCCTATAATTGTGTCTTTCACCTCTTTTACCGAAAAGATTTAGATTTTTCCTTACGTACATGATGTTTTCATAGATATATTGACAAGGTACCGTCATGATATTAATATCTTTAAACAGTTCCCTTAGAGAATCGCGCCTGCGGAGGCCATATATTGCTCTGATGGCTCTTTTCTGCAGAATAAAAATAGACTCTATATCTGCAGCCCGTCCCCATAGTAAGATACCGTAAGACATAATACTATGAAAGTAACTGAAATAAACTAGCCTCGCGGTATCTACATCAGTAAATTGACGTATTTTTCTCACAGCATATGCTGCTGAACTTAGCCGTCCTGCAAGAGATGTTAAATGAGGACCCCATTGCAGCCTTGAGTCGAGCGTAATCCCCAGGAAAACAGTTTTATCGACGAATTCTAGTTTCTCTTTATTCAATACTATGTCACAATCAGTACTTTTAACATTTGGTAAAGCAAATCTTATACATTTAAGAAACTGAATTCTGGTAGAGAAAATGGTAAAATTCGAAAAAAATATTATCTTTAATAAATAGTAAATTTTGATACAAGTGGAGAACGCTTGTTATTGCATTTGAGGCGGAATTAACACCCGAGCCGTAGGCGAGGTTGTTTTTGAGCCGAGAACTGCAATAACAAATGTCCACGTGTATCAAACGACGTTTTTCAATACACTTTTGAAGAAATAAAATAAAATAACGAACAATATTTTTGTCATGAATTATTATGAAACTATGATTTAAATTTTCTTTTTTTTCGCGCTTTGCTTTCGCCAGGTTGAAGGAGAAGCAAAGGTATAAAGCCGATAAACAGCCTATTATGAAAAATAGAAAATTCAAATATTTTTGAGTTTAAAACACAAATAAACGTTAATTTGTTAATAAACGTTTCTTTTATTGTAATAATCATAGTTTTTGATGATATTCAACATATAAATATTCATAAAAATATGAACGCCGTAAAGACGCATATCTCTTTGCCGAGATTTAAAAAAAACATTCACCTCCGAATAGAGAGTTGTGAATAAAACCAATTTGGACTAAGTATAGGTATAATTTTTATTCCCGCACACGTGCGGGAAAATAAAAAATCGCACGCGTGTGAAACACATTGCATTGTGATCCTAATCGTAGTGCGATATGAACCAGTTTTCGAGGAAGTGTATTGAAAAAATATAAACCGTAGCAGTTTTTTTAAAACTATTTAAATTGTTGTTGGAAATCAGGTGAGCTACCTACCTGTTACGTTTGATCCATTATTTATGGTACACTCTGTATACCTATGCTCACGGAACAAACTACACGTAATATAAGTCAGGTTACATTATTAACCAAGGAGGTATAAGTTTGCCTACTTAACAATTATTAGGAATCGATAACCCTTTATACCTCAACACCGTTACTGTGTAGCAACTTATAAGTCTTCTGTCTTCGACCCTCACCAGAATTTCTCTCCGCGTACTTATATTCTTAGAGTGTCTTTGAACGTATTGGCTTCCGCGGTTTCGTTTACTTAGGTATATATTTCCTTGTCAATGTTTGACGTAATATGAAACGATGAGGATAATGATTAAATGTACTGGAAGCAATAAAATTGTAACGTGTTTTTTTTGGGTTTTAATATATGTGTTGTTTGATGTGAAGACAATACACATAACTTGAAATAACAATATTAGTATTACTACTTTTTGTTTTTAAATCTACATCAAATCAAAATCAACTCAGCCCATCGCAGTCCACTGCTGGGATATAGGATGCACTGCAACACCCTGCAAACAATACATCGGAACACGACACTTTTTCTACATAACTGTTAAAATCAAAGGTGCAGAATGTCAAGTTATTTTGTACCTTCTTTGGAGCATTATTTTGAATGTGATCGCTTTAAATGAATTTGTAACGTAATCGTTTAAAACATTTTCCCAAACGTAAAGGTCTAAACGCCGTGAGATGGTTACAGAATCGCACTGCAGCAGTGCGATGCACTGATCATTTGGTCGGTGAAAACCATTTTATTGAAAAATAGCATTCGACATTTCTCAGTTTTTTTTTCTTTTTGCCAACAGATCGCGATGGCAGTTACGTGGTTCATGACATGCGCGCTACTCCTCGTGAGTACGGCTCACGTGTTTGCCGCCCCAGCACACACAGGTAACTACTTAACTTACAGTTTCAACAGAACCGAACACTTCACGGAAATCATAAGAATGTTTGAAACTCTTTCTCGAATGTAAGGTCAATATCTCGAAAGTTTTGTACGAATTATGTCGGAAGAATTTCTAGGAGAAGGATTTTGTACATGTACGTACATTTCTTGGGTAAAACTATTATCAAACTGCTGGTGGTATAACTAATGTCTGAAATGTAATCTTACTGTAAAAATATGATTTAAAGCAATTTTTAAGGAATAAGTTAAAGAATTAAGCACCGATATATTATCTAAATTCATAAGATCCTCTACTTAACTGGTGATCGCTTTAAATTAATTTGTAAAGTAATCGTTTAAAACATTTTCCCAAACGTAAAGGTCTAAACGCCACTTCGCATTACTTCCCAAGTCTAAAATGCTAATTAAATTGCCATAGAATCCTTATAATTGGGAGACTGCAAACGTTTAAAGGAAAATCAGCAAGAAATGCAAAAGTTAATTATATTTCACAAAAGTACGTTACTTAAACCGGTTTACGATAGTATTCTTAGCTTAAATATTGGTTTTCTGAAAAATTCTCTGCTTTTTTCAGTTTACTGTTTTTAAAGAATGCAAAGTCATCTTCTACGTAGTAATTTGTGTATATTGAAAGTTTAAAAAACAATATTTATCAAAACATATTCATACTACAAATTCCATCAATTAATCTGCCTAGCCTTTTGGCCAACTATTTTGGGGTCGGCTTCCAGTTTAACCGGATGCAGCTGAAAACCAGTATTTTATATGGAGCGACTGCCTATCTGACCTCCACGACCCGTGTTATTACTTAGTCAGGAGCTCCTCATAATACATATTTCAAACCAATAAATATTTATTTAATTGCTAAGAAAACCAACAGCTCTATGTCAATTTAATTGCTTTTCAGAAACCCAATTTATTTTTGCATTAATGTCTGCCGGTGGCATTTTTTAATACTTAGGTGCCTACCAACTCAAATTTCTATTTCAATTACCAAATGCCTAATAAACTATTCTTTTAATATCCGTAGCTGATATTCATTTAATCGGAAGCAACACACATGGAGGTTTATAATGAGTGAACGCAGGTGACAAGAGGTGGGAGTTGTGACAAGTGACATATTCTTTTAGCAAATCTCACAAGAGGACAATGACGATTAGGTAAAATATCCTCAGAAGATACCTCTTGCATAAAAGGTACCCACACACGATCTACGCAGTTTCTAAACCCATGACCCAAAAATAAACTGCTTTCCAACATAGAAACTTCTCCAGTCCTATGTAAATAAGTTCTAGTAATATCGACCTAGCCAGCCCCTCACAAACGGATAGTGGTGTCCCGGACTTACAAGCTTCACAATTGTGGTTTTAGAGTTCGGATGTGGAAGCCATTAAAATAATAGGTAGTGGAGTTAAAGGTGCGTTACGGTTTGCTGAACACAACTGGCGAAATTGGGATAGCTGAAAAAGTGAAAAGTGAGATAGTCCTAGTTCATTTTTAAAAGGAAAGATTTTCTGGTATTTTTTTTTCTATTTGAATTACAAAATAACTATAGAGATCCGACTGAAGATAATTTTCCATACGTCAGTTACATTATCCATAAACAACGAACTGACTTATTGCATTTGACAACCTATTTCTTCGTAAAATGGAATCTCGGTTCAATTCAAATAACTTTTATGATTCATACATAGACTTATAAAAAAAGATGGACTCCGCACCACGCATATCGAAAGTGAAGCACCCTACCGATCTATGTGTGCGTGATTTGAGTACCTGCAAAGATGCCGTCGCTCGGGTCACGTAATGGCGGCCGGTCGGCATACTATGATGTAAATGTGTGCGCGAGGCGTGTTTGTACAAACGGTCCCGGCATACTTACTGTGCTTCACTTTCGATATGCGCAGCGCGGAGTCCATCTTTTTTTATAAGTCTATGGATTCATATTATAATTTTCGCACATAGGTATTATTATTTTCGTGGATCTTTGACAGTCGTTACTGGTCGTCAGAAGCCCGGAAGTCTGATAACCAGTTTTACCAAGTTAAGACTGGTTATCAGATAAGAGAGGCAATCGCTCAATGTAAAATACTGGTATTCAGCTGCATCCGGTTAGACTGGAAGCCAACCCCAACATAGTTGGCAAAAGCTAGGCAGATGATGATGATGAAGTATTATTATTTTGTCAGTATTTAAAATAGGTACAAGTCTGTATTCACTTCGGGGAATACAGGCGTGATGTTAACTTATGTTAAAATTTAAAATTTGCATATTGTTTTTATTACATTAAAAGAGAATAAATAAGTGTTGACGTGTAGTTCAACAATATTTACATCATGAATATTTATCATAATAAGTGCGGTCCCGAAAGTACCCGTCAATGTACATTTCCACAGAATAATAATTTCTTTAATTTAATTAACAATATTGAAGTACAAGATATTAATAAAATAAAATATACGTTTTCTCAGAACAGGTATTTTTATTTATTTATTTATTTATTTATTTAAAACTCTTATACTATCATTACAGGTTACAAACCTAATGCGATAGCTAAGACTACTTGTAATAATTATTAACTATTTAAAATAACCTTACATTACTAACAATTACACACTAGTACATTAATACAAAATTACTGATAACTAAAACGATACCAGTAACCTTATACAAAATTAACTTAAATATGTTTTACAGTCAAAAATTAAAAAGTAAACAATAAAATATATATATATACTTACCTAAGTAAAAAACATAGGACCAATTTTATTTAAAATATTCTGAAACGTAAAAAAGTATTTTTTTAAAAAGCCGAAAAGGATGAAAAAATTCCTAACTTGAAAAACATTTTATGAAACCAACAACAACAATTTTACTCCTATCGCCAAGGTATTTGAAAAATGCTTGCGATATCATAACATTTATAAAGCAAAACACTGTCAAATTGAGAGCCTCTTGTAAATTCGATTTATGATTTTGAAAGATAACCTTTACAATATATTTCCTAGAAAACTGGCTCATATTGCACTACGATTAGGTTCACAATGCAATGTATTTCACACGTGTGAAATTTTTTGATTTTCCAACACGTGTGCGGCAATAAAAATTGCCATAGATAACTTATACCTATGCTTAGTCCAAATTGGTTCAATGCCTCTATTAAAAAAAAACCAAAATGAAACTGGCGCGAGGCGGTACTCTCTATTCGGAGGTGATTTTTTTTTAATCTCGGCAAAGAGATATGCGTCTTTACGGCGTTAATATTTTTTGAATATTTAAATAATGTTTATAAATAGAATATCATCAAAAACCATGATTATTACAATAAAAAAAACGTTTATGAACAAATTAACATTTATTTGTGTTCTAAACTCAAAAATGTTTGAATTTTCTATTTTTCATATTAGGCTGTTTATCGGCTTTATACCTATGCTTCTCCTTCAACCTGGCGAAAGCAAAGCGCGGAAAAAAAAAGAAAATTTAAATAATAGTTTCATAGTAATTCATGACAAAAATATTTTTCGTTATTTTATTTTATTTCTTCAAAAGTGTATTGAAAAACGTCGTTTGATTATTGCAGTTCTCGTCTCAAAAACAACCTCGCCTACAGCTTGGGTGTAAATTCTACCTCGAATGCAATAAATAACAAACATTCTCCACTTGTATCAAAATGTACTATTTTTAACAATCCATCGAGATTGTGCCAACCTACCTGAAAATTCTTTCTTAATCCCATGGGATTATTTTTACGTAACCATGGCGAAGTATCTACGTATCGCCTGCTCTTGACATTGACTCTTTTGAAGGGTTAAGCTATATATAATTATACCTAAATACTTCGTTGTTATGCCTAAGCTATGGACATGACAGGGATCTCGACGTATACTTTTTTTTCATAATTTGTGTTGATCATTTTTTGTTTCATTACATTCATTGGAGTGACAAGGGGTGGACTATTACATAAATCGTAATACGGTCAGAGTAATGTAATTGTTAATCAAAGTAACACACGGCAAATTGACGTTTTGCCGTGTTAGAATCATTTCATACAACTGTCAAAGAATGACAGTTGTGATATGAATACTAATAATCGTTGTGTGAAATGTCCAAGGATATTATGATATTATTATTATATTACGAATATACGGACAATATTGGTAGACAATTTGATAAACCAGCCTGGCTTTACTTACATGTAGTAATGATACTGATAAATAATTTTTCTCAAACATGCATGGAAATGTTGTCATTATTTTCGAATAAAGAACACGCGAAGTATCGAATTTACGGTCAAAGAAAATCAAATCCATTGCAGGAGCGTTTTTTGAATTTGGAACATTACAGCGCTCCAGCAATGTGCAACATTGCTGGAGCGCTCCAGCAATGTTAAATAAATAAATACCAAAGTAAGTATCTTTGCTTAGTACAAATTGCGTTCACGTGGCTGTATAGTCATAAATACGTTTGCCTTTCGGCACAGGTGATAAATAGAAAATTGGCGGCAAAGCTGAAAATTCGTCTTGATTTGTTATTTACATACATAATAAATATAAATTTAATAATTGAAATGAGTTCCAACGGTTCAGAGAGTGAAATGGAGATTGATTGTACTCCACCAGATTTGAGATCAGAAGCCAAATTGGCAATGGAAAACCTGCTTCCAGCGAAGTCAAAAGAAAAATACATGAAAGTATATGAAAATTTTATGATTTGGAAAAACGAGAAAAAAGTGAACATTTTCTCCGAATCAGTATTTTTGGCGTATTTTAATGAGATTGCTAAAACTAAAAAGCCATCTACATTATGGGCAATTTATTCCATGCTGAAATGTACAGTTAATCTTAAAAACGGCATTAATTTGAAAAATTATGGAAATTTAACTACTTTTCTTAAACGACAATCGACCGGATTCAAAAGCAAAAAATCGAAGATTTTCACTGGCGAAAACATAAAGCAATTTTTAATTAAAGCCCCAGATGATTTATATTTAGCGACAAAGGTAAATATGATTATTCATTATTTATTTGAGACACAGTTAACCCAAAATGGCTGGATGGATTTGGATGAATTTTGATATTTTTATGGGTGTAGCTTGATATTTTGTTTTGTTTGTTACAGGTTGCTATGATATTAGGCGTTAACGGAGCATGTCGGAGTATCGAACTCTATAATATTACCACAAAAGACATAGAATGTCTTGATGACAAAGCAATAATAACATTGCGCGACACTAAAACAAAGATTGACCGGATATTTGTAATCCAAGGAGAGTTCTTAACATATGTAAAAAAATATTATAATCTTCGTCCAGCGAATACAACATCAGATAGGTTTTTTCTTAACTTTCAAAAAGGGAAGTGCACGAAGCAGGTAATTGGAAGACACAAAATAGCTAAAATACCTCAAGAAATAGCGACATATTTAAACTTAACAAATCCTCAATGTTACACTGGACATTGTTTCCGTAGATCTTCAGCCACTCTTCTGGCTGATTCTGGAGCGAATTTGACGACTCTTAAAAGACACGGAGGCTGGAAGTCCGATAAAGTGGCAGAAGGCTACATTGAGGACTCAATTGAAAACAAAACTGATATAAATAATAAAATAAATCAAAAAATCACATTGCAACCTAATTCGGAAACAGAATCTCACCCGCTGCCCACTTGCCAACATCTAAGTGCACAGCCATCCACCTCAAAACAGCATATTCAGCCATCTACCACTACATCCAATGCCCACCTGCAAACCTCATCAGAAGTTCAACAAACAAACATAAATGTACCGGGGAAATCAATAACATTTTCTTTTAGTAATTGCCCCAATATGACTAATGTAACTTTTAATATTAATTAAATTAAATGTTTAATAGGTATAAAAAGTATGTGTTATTTCCCTGCATTCTTTTGAGAAAAGCACTATATATGCCTCGGCGGAAATGGCAATTGCCTGTCTCGTATTAGTGAAGTCCTCGCCTACGGCTCGGCCTTCAAACTCATACTCGACCTGCAATTGCCTATTTCACGGCCTTTGCAATAATGTACTATTGTTAGTGTACAAACACTATTACACATCAATAATATTTTAAAAACTACTTATAAGAGGTCGGCGTTTCCTATCGTACTACTCTGAGAAGAAAAGGCGAATGAGGTACGAGTAAGTATTCTGGATTTAAAGTGGTCAATTTCATACTAATCTCTAATCTAGTTTTTGATCGCGATTCATGCTTGGGCATCATTCTAGAATACGGGTTTTACGCTACGGTTTCTTACAGCGGCGGCCGCCACATAACGGCCGTCATAAAAATGATGCCACTGAAGTTTGACTTTACGTTGTTAAAACCTCTTTAGGAAAGCTTACTTACTTTTTAACCGACTTCTAAAAAAGGAGGAGGTTCTCAATTCGGATGTTTGTATTTTTTTTTATTTTTTTTATTTTTTTTTTTTTATGTTTGTTCGCGCATAACTCCGTCGCTTGCCAACCGATTTGAAAAATTATTTTTTTGTTGGAAAGGGTATACTTCCCAAATGGTCCCATTTTTGTCAAAATCCAGTTCTGATGATGGGATCCTGGAAAAATCGAAGGAACTCTTCAAATATTATAGGCACACCTATAGCGATTTGGGTATTTTTTATAGTAGCTCGTGCATTTGCTCTCGGAAAGCACCACTTGGTGAAGTGGTACTGATGATGAAGACCACAGATGGCTACTGGAACTACTCAATGATAAATATTTCACGCGTTGCGATTCGATTACTTTAATATGGTTGCTAAGCAATTTCCGCTCGACACACAATGCGTGTGGTGAGTGGCTGTTGAGGAGTTCTCCTGGTTCTTACCAGCAGAACTCCTCAACAAATAACGTCCCAGCATCGGGAAAAGCAATATTTTGTAACATGTGATGAGCAATTGACATTAGACTATTGTAACTTATAGAAATTATAAACAGACCCACTAAAAAGCGAGAAATAAAAACTTTTTAACAAAAAAAAAAACCGACTTCCAAAAATCACTACAAAGTGAAAAATAACTTTGATTTCGGAAGTCGGTGGCAAAAAAAAAAAGAAAGTAAATATAAAACGAAAGACACCGACTTCCGAAATCAAAGTTATTTTTCACTTTGTAGTGATTTTTGGAAGTCGGTTTTTTTTTTGTTAAAAAGTTTTTTATAAATATCGTTTTAGTGACGTCAATCAACGGTAAATTGCCGACGTTATGTGGCGGCCACCGCTGTCTTAGGGAACCGTAGCTTTAGGCACTAAGTAAAGTTCTCACCGTATATTTGTATTAAAATATGGACTTTAGGTAGGTACTCATAAAGCCTTCATTAGCTTTTGATAAATGAGATCGATAATCAACCTGTGGTTTACCACGCTTTTATGTCAAACAGGTACTTTAAAGCATTTAATAAAAGTTTATTTAGTGTATAATTATAATGTCCGCTTTTATAATTTTATCGTGGACGTCCACCTACGTTCATAAAATGTATGGAAATAAATACGTGCACGTAAGGTATAACATTATCGTGTGAAAGACCATTCCCATACATTTTACTTCCCTGTGCTGTGGTATCGTGATGGCGTAATGTCCATGTTACAAATTATAAAAGCACACATTAGAGCATGTGTGGGTGTAGTGAGTATGTGGGTACCTATTTATGAAAATGCTCTTTTGTCAATATTTTGTCGAAGCTGCATCTTCTTATAAAAGGTGTATCTATCCATACACGAAATCTCTTAAGGGGTCATTATACTCATCATTATGAACAACTGTGACTTTTTGAGTACTCCAACGGTGGTTGGTCCCATAAAAGTTTTTAATCAGTATTAGAAACAGGATCGATTGGCATCAAAAAAAGTTTTTGTGTAAAATGGCTGTTTTCTTGCTAACTGTAATTTTTTTTGAAAATCTGTGAATGGCGATCAAAATTCCATAAAAAAGTCTCCTATGACCATTTTCGCGTAGCTGCAACGGATAAGGTACTTATCCCCTTACTGCCCCGCTGAAAGTTCCACCCTGTATATAAATAAAGACCACACTGACTGACTGATTGACTGACTTATCAACGCCCAGCCCAAACTCTAATTAGATCTAGAAAGCTGAAATGCACAGAGGTTCCCTTTATAATGTAGACAGGGAATAAGGAAGGAATTCCCGGTAGTACATTCCCGTGGGATATTTTCCGACATCCACGCGGGCGAAGCCGCTGACAAAAGCTAGTGAGCGATAAAGTTTGTTAGGTTTAAAAGACTTCTTTATTATAATATTGAAAGTAAGGAAAGTCTTTTTGTTTGTTGGTAGGAAATAAACTGGCTTTCGTTTTACATTGTTGCATCGAAAAAAAATTTTGTAAGACTAACTCTAAGTTCTACAGTTATCAGTCCATGTCCAACTTGAAAGTGTCAACAAGCTTGCTCCAAGTTTATCTGTCTTGTTAACTTTCAACTTAGTATCACACTGTCTGTCTGCCACTTGTTATTCACTCAAGCAAAAATAACCTTAGTAAGTAGTCCCTAAATGGTAACGTCAAAAGAGTTCAGCTTTAGTTTTCTGCGTCTTGAGCTTTCCAAGGATTTCTTCTGAGGTTCTTTACTTTAAAGAGAAAAAATCTGATTACGAATAGATAATTCCTGTGTTGGAATAATCTCATTTTCTCATCTTTAAACAATACGAAACCAAGATTACGTGTGCTGTGTCCTAGATGAAAACTCTGAGGACTAGTTATTATATCTCACCTACGTATGTATGTACATACCCTTACATTAGCAGATTGTTAGTAACCTTGGCAAAGCCCGAGCCGTTTAATTAAGGCGTCAATGGTTTACTACGTCAATGGCGCTGACGTTGACAGTAAGGTATGCAAATTAAACGACAACGGTATACGGATAGGTAATACCTAAACCGCTCGATAATGTTCTAGTCTGCGTTGCTTGCAAGTTTCTTAATTCTATAACACACGACACAATAAATGCTGAATAATAGGTACCTACTGAAAGTCAAGTTAGATTCACCATTCTGGCTATACGTGACGACAGTCATAGATTATAAAAACTGAGGACAACCGAGATCTGCGTTGCTTGCAAGATTCTTAATTCTGTAACACACGACACAATAAATGCTGAATAATAAGTACCTACTGAAAGTCAAGTTAGATTCACCATTCTGGCTATCCGTGACGACAGTCATAGATTATAAAAACTGAGGACAACCGAGATCTGCGTTGCTTGCAAGATTCTTAATTCTGTAACACACGACACAATAAATGCTGAATAATAAGTACCTACTGAAAGTCAAGTTAGATTCACCATTCTGGCTATCCGTGACGACAATCATAGATTATAAAAACTGAGGACAACCGAGATCTGCGTTGCTTGCAAGTTTCTTATTTCTGTAACACACGACACAATAAATGCTGAATAATAAGTACCTACTGAAAGTCAAGTTAGATTCACCACTCTGGCACGTGACGACAATCATAGATTATAAAAACTGAGGACAACCGAGATCTGCGTTGCTTGCAAGATTCTTAATTCTGTAACACACGACACAATAAATGCTGAATAATAAGTACCTACTGAAAGTCAAGTTAGATTCACCATTCTGGCTATCCGTGACGACAATCATAGATTATAAAAACTGAGGACAACCGAGATCTGCGTTGCTTGCAAGTTTCTTATTTCTGTAACACACGACACAATAAATGCTGAATAATAAGTACCTACTGAAAGTCAAGTTAGATTCACCACTCTGGCACGTGACGACAATCATAGATTATAAAAACTGAGGACAACCGAGATCTGCGTTGCTTGCAAGATTCTTAATTCTGTAACACACGACACAATAAATGCTGAATAATAAGTACCTACTGAAAGTCAAGTTAGATTCACCATTCTGGCTATCCGTGACGACAATCATAGATTATAAAAACTGAGGACAACCGAGATCTGCGTTGCTTGCAAGTTTCTTATTTCTGTAACACACGACACAATAAATGCTGAATAATAAGTACCTACTGAAAGTCAAGTTAGATTCACCACTCTGGCACGTGACGACAATCATAGATTATAAAAACTGAGGACAACCGAGATCTGCGTTGCTTGCAAGTTTCTTAATTGTGTAACACACGACACAATAAATGCTGAATCATAAGTACCTACTGAAAGTCAAGTTAGATTCACCACTCTGGCACGTGACGACAATCATAGATTATAAAGAATGAGGACAACCGAGACTGACGCGACGGTATGATGAGCTGTCAGATACGTAGAGAGATCTCGATACAAAGAATAGTCAATGATCGTGCATCGATATTGACCAAACGGGAGACAATCGTATATAAAACAAAAGCACTGCCTAACCTCGTACAACTCGTCCGTACAGCTGTAATTTAGTCACGAACCCGTCTTCAGTAACACGTTTTGCATAATAAATGCCTGGTATAGTTAGGTATAGTTTTAAAGCTTGTATTTTTATAGGGCCACACAACTATTCAGAGCTTAGTGACTACATTTTGAAGTATAAGATGTAGACTTTTATTTTCTGTAGTAAAATGACAATTCTTACTGTCAAAATGACAGATAAGAAGTGTAATTTTACTGCGATAACTGTTATCGCGTTAGTTCTAGTTCTAACAAAAAAACATTCGCTTAATGCCAATTCTGAAAATAAACAATTCTACGTTATTTCCCCTTTGAGGCATAATGAGTTAAGAACTATATAATAAGTAGGTAGTTCTGTTTAGAGATAATTCTGTTTTGTTAGGACGAGTTACGGCATTTCTATATAATAATAACAACAACAAAACATCTAGGACAGTGTGTTAACAACCAGTTCGTGAACTACTCCATCACATTTACTGGTTAATTTTATGACTGTTTTTATTATCTGCGGTTGCGTAGTGTGTGGGTTGTTAAGTGTGAGCGTGTCCATTCGACACAGTGTGCAGTGGTGTCGGAAATGAAAAGACAACGAAACAAGATGGTAGGTACTTACTTATGGTGGTTTGAACTGGCATAGTTCCTCAATTAGATGACTAATAATATTTGAAGTGTGATTTGCTATATCTTTAACTTTCTCGGAAGCTGTAAGGAATTTTATCTGGATGAGAAACAAATATCATAAATGTAAAACATATTCTTCTACAAGTAATAGGCAATAGCAATGGGGGTATTACATGTAGGTGTACTATAGTTACACTTCTGCCCAACCCTTGGGGAAATGGTCGTGATGTTGTGTTATTCTTCCACTAACTTCCTCAAATCATGATCTTTGAACCCTTAATTGTTTTCATGCCGAAAAGTTGTAAACGAGTCAATTTCAACAACTCGATTTTTTACCTAATTTCCATGGACATTTTCATTTTCAGGTTTTGTAAAAATCTTTAATAATAAGGCGCAACATATCCACATTTTATATACATTTTCTAAAAAGGGATTGCACTTATATATTACATAATGAGATATTTGGGCCACCGAAATTGGCGAGCCACAGAAATTTTATTGGTGACACAGAAATTATGCGTGTGCACTGAAATTGTGAATTACTAAAAAAATATTTTTAGTAATATGTAAGGAAAGATAAGGTATAATGAAAAAAACTGGTATAATACGAATAATTTCAATAAGTATTTATAAAAATGCAACGTGGTGTAGTATTGCTTAAATCTGCAAAAACTTATCATAATACGATTGATTTGAAACTAATAAAAAATCCTAAACAAATTACTACCTATACCTTGTATGTATGTCTACCTTGGGCAAGTCATCCAGCTCGGTAGACACAACTTTGAGAAAGAAGCCGACAGAAGGATCCAATTGGGTTGGGCAGCGTTTAGAAAACTTCGTCAAGTCTTTAAGTCACCCATCCCGCAATGTTTGAAAACGAAGGTTTTCAACCAGTGCGTCCTGCCCGTTATGACATATGGTGCTGAAACGTGGACACTTACAGTCGGGCTGGTCCACAAATTCAAGGTCGCTCAGCGCGCTATGGAGCGGGCTATGCTCGGAGATTCTTTGAAGGATAAAATCAGGCATGAAGTTATCCGGAAAAGAACCGGAGTAACCGACATAGCTTGCAGAATAAGCAAACTGAAGTGGCAGTGGGCTGGCCATGTTTGTCGAAGGACTGATAGCCGTTGGAGCAGACGAGTCCTGGAGTTGGAGACCGCGTATCGGTAAGCGTAGTGTGGAACGCCCCCGGCTAGATGGACCGACGACCTAAAGAAAGTGGCTGGGACAGACTGGATGCGGAAGGCGGAGGACAGGGTGTTGTGGCGCAGACTGGGAGAGGCCAGCAGTGGGCTGCGATAGGCTGAGTTGATTGATTGAAACAAATTACTTAAATATTTGTGGACATTTGATGGTCTTATCTTGAACTATGTTCTTGGTTTGAAAGATCTCTCAGATCCTCTATATCTATGAATGAATTGTTGATGGCTTAAAACTGGAATCTAATTGTGATGCAGGTGGAACAACCGTTGCATTATCCAGGATTTCAAAAGGCAATTCATAGAAACCTAAATGTTTTCCGTGGATGCATTCTAAAGGATAGTAAAGACAGTTTTTATCAGTGCGATTCAGTGATCGCATTGCAAGAGCTTTGGATGTTTTTGCCCAAACGATCTGATGGATCTTCATAGACCCTGGGAAACATTTTAGGACTTTTGGCAAAAGCCAATCCTTTTCATTCACTTCATAGTCGTTAACAATCTTTATTTTCACACCTGTGACGGTTGTTTGAAGACCTTCCACTAAAGCGTTAATTAGCGTTGATATCTTTGCCGAAGGCAACCAGGCGATCTGCAGATCTCTTCAGAACACCGCCTACACCGTCACGTGCTCCTTTTCCATGGCCACATTCGCAGTAATGCCATATCACTCGTGACAAATCTGGGAAGTACAGTTGAAGCTGCGATATAATATAGATTTATATATTTTTTTGTTTCTGGTATTGTCCTGACGGAGAATCGGAAATGAGGTGCAACAGCTTCAATTTCTTGCAAAATTGGTATTAAATGGACTCATACTGCAGACGCATCGTGACACAAAGATTCACTCACTTCTTTTTGCTCTGCAATCCTCTTCTTTTTTAACCTTTCTTGTCTATCTTTTTTCTTTTTGGATTCCTAAAGTAAGAAAGATATTTAAAATCTGTTGAGTCAATTTAAACTCTTACAGTTAATTATGAAAGGAGGCATGAGCAAAATAATGGGATATAAGTATAACAGAATATAATGGATTGGATAATGCTAGGTATATCTGTGTAATCTATAACTAGGTATGTTAAATGAGTTCTGACAAAGAAATTTCGGCATAACAAATATTGTTTCTTTTCAAAAACATTCATTAACATTAGTACAATAATTGATAAGTACAATTTATGTGGAGTCGTGTAATTTCCGTGGACACCCAGATGCCACGGAAACCACAGAAATTGGCCCACAGAAATTGGAAACGTGGCTATTTTTTTAAATTACAGGAAACTATCAAGGCTATGACTGTTGTTTTCTATAATCTTAAATGTGTACCAAAGGCTACTTAGCATGCATAAAAGTGATACCTTTATTTCTTGAAAAAATCTTTTTAAAACCTGATCACCGAAATTGCTAAATTTCGTTCCGAGTAAACTGAAATCACGTTCTGTCAGTTTTGGCGGGAAGACGTGGCGATATGGTGCACTACCATTCTCACTGCGTGTAAACGCACGACGATCTCTTGCCGGGCAGGGATTTATCGTTCGTTTAAACTCATTGGTGGAAGCTCAGGACGGCGAAACAAAATGACCACAGAAATTAGTAATTTCGCGCGGACAAAACTATCGTTGACATGTTCTCATTAACTATGAGTCTAAACATTACTCTGGAAGCACACAGAGCTTCTTAAGAGTTTAGATAACATCTTAAGAAATACTTTGGCTTCAATTTTGAACATAAATTTAGGAGAGCGAGAGTGGTTACAGGCTTCACTTCCTATACGTTTTGGAGGCCTCGGCATCAGATCAATTTCTGGTGTAGCTCTACCCGCGTTCCTGTCCTCGGTCCATAGTACTCTAAATTTAACCAAAAAAATTCTTGCAGCCTCTTTGGACAATATTGATATAAGTTTTCTGAACGAGGCCAAGAACGCGTGGATATTAGCCTGCCCAAGTTACGAATTACCACAAACATCGTCTTCTCAGCGGCTATGGGATAGGCCTCTCTGCGAGCTAATACGGAACAACCTTTTGCATACGTACTTAAGCTCCGCAGACCGTGCTCGTCTCTTAGCCGTTGGTGAGTGGGAATCAGGTTTGTGGCTGCAGGCTCTCCCATCGCCTAACACTGGAACCCTCATAGATTCCTCAGCTTTCCGCATTGCAGCATCACTCCGGTTGGGTGCATCGTGCTGTGCTCCTCACCGCTGCCACTGTGGCATTGCTGTTGGCCGGCTTGGTCACCACGGCTTGTCCTGTTGCAGAAGCGCAGGTAGGATTCCCCGCCACTCCAGCCTTAATGATTTAATCCGTCGGGCTTTTGCCACTGCTAATTGTGCGGCCATTTTAGAACCTGTTGGCCTCATGCGTGATGATGGCAAAAGACCTGATGGAATGACTCTTATTCCTTGGAAGATGGGGCGACCTTTGGTGTGGGATGCTACTTGCGTAGACACCCTTGCGCCGTCTCATCTTCAAGGAACTCAAAGTAGGGCTGGTGCTGCGGCTGAATTAGCGGAAGGACTTAAGAGGCGCAAATATAGTACCCTCGATAGCGGGTACATATTTGAGCCTTTTGGGGTCGAGACGCTAGGGCCGTGGGGACCAGGAGCCCATCGAATTTACAAAGAATTATCTGGGCGTCTGGTCGACGCAACATGTGACCAAAATGCTGGCCTTTATTTTGCCCAAAGGTTAAGCATTGCCATACAACGTGGCAATGCTGCCAGCATTTTGGGAACATTGCCAAGTGGTAGCGGTCTTTTAGACTAGTTTTATTTTTAATTTTAGATTAGTTTATAGTAGTTTTAGATTAGTTTTAGTTTATATTTAGTTTATATTGTTAAATTGTAATATTTAAGACAAGTTAATATGTTGATATATAATGATGATGTTATTATAAATAAATATTTTAGTAACTGTTAAAAAAAAAAAAAAAAAAAAAAAGTCTAAACATTCAAAAATAATTAGCTTCTTGTAGGTCAATTATTAGTTAATGCAATCAAAATACTTTTTCTTAAATATGTTGGAGATTATCTTACTGATAGGCAAATGCTGTGTATGAAAGTGATTGTGGACAAGACACAGAAATTGGTAATTCGTCATTTACTGATGTTTTTCTTAAAAAGTAATAGTCTTATAAATATAATTTAAGTGGCTTCATATAGATTCACGTCTCTTTAATCCTGAGAAAAAAAATCGTTGCATTATCTGTAAAGCAGCACTGCGTTTTCAGCCTAGACGCGTAAATTTTTCGCCTGAGAAATTCACTCAAACAACAGTTATTTACAACTTTTCGGCATAAATAATGTTGACAATTGTTCAGGACAACAGAATGATTCCTTTTCAAAGCTATATGAAAAAACAATTTAAGAATTTGATGAGAAATAAAATACAACGTTGGCACATCTTTTGAGGTTTGTAAACAAAAAAAAAAGTACGTTGTCTGTACTATTTTTATTTCAAAATAATATGATTAGAGAACTTTTAACCAAAACTTAAATTGGACAAAAAGCCTGTTCTAGGTAAGTTTCAGTAAACTTATGCATATATTTTCATAAAATATCGTTTTCCGTTTTGAATTTATCTCTTAGTTTATGAGTGCCTATGAACTCACCTCCCCACCACCACCTTCACCTCCTTGTCTGTGTCTGTGTTTATGAGCGTTTATGAGTCAGGACTTCTCTTTTTATTTATATAAATTATAAATAAAATAAAATAAATAAAATAATTTATTGGCATAAAAATGTGTAAGTACTTACAAACAAAGTGAAGCCCTGACTTTTGCGCTAACAGGAGCCAGTGTCTTCTCCCAATCAGTATGTATCTAGGTTATGGATTTTATGCTATAATATACATAATATATATACTTAGGTAATACCCAAGTAATATTGAATCCATTCACTAAATAATTCGACACGTTTGTTGTTATATCTGTTTATTAATTAGACCTATGGAACCTTGATCCACACTTACAAGATATTACAAGACACCTACTTGTAGTTCGTGTTCTTCGGGTTTAATTACAGAGTCTGTGTCTGTTTGGTTATATTACACGAAGCACTAATAATATTATACCTACCTACTGTAATATGGTGAATATTACAGTAGGTACTAGGCCTAGTTTGAACACATACATACATACATCCATAAACACACACATTTTTTCCATAGAGGTAGGCAGAAACTACTGAACGCCAACTGCTACGGTCCTTACATACTACAGCAGTTTTAAATCAATAAAAAAATGAAATCCTAATTCTTCAATACGTCTACGCCTACAAAAAAAAATTGACAAGAAAACAAACACTACAAATCGGATCACTAGTATGTCGTCAGAAATGCATGTGGTCAAATACGCATTTCGTCATCTCTCAAGATAGACTCGCAACTTGTCAGAAACAGAACTCGACAGATACGCAGTTCGGCAGGCACGCAACACGACAGGTACTCATTTCGTCAATTGTTCGTATACTCAAAGTTAATAAATTGATGTCCCAAGTGAACATTTCCAGTTTCATAGAGAATTGATGGTACCTACTCAGTTTACAGGAGTTTGAAATATATTACGCTTACTGCTGTACAAAGAACACATTCCCACGTAAAGTGTCTCATAGAATACTGAACGTTTCAGGCCCCTTGAGGCGAGACCTGGTTTCATTTTCCTTCAAGACTATCTACTGCTAGTTTAAGTATTACGGTATTTTAGCCCATCCTATCCTATATATCAAATATTTGTACGACCTACAAGTATTTGTTCCGAGTCTGGGTGTTTTTCTATCTATAATATGTATGTATTTACAAAAAAAAATGTATATAAGTAGTTTATCAGCCATCTCGTTACCATAATACAAGCATTAGGTTGCTTAGTTTGGGACTAGATGGCGTTGTGTGAAATGTCCAAGGATATTTTATTTATTTTATTTTTATATGGAGAAGCATTTTCCCGAATTTCATGCCTAGGCTACACGTTGTCGATCATTTGAACAGTCAATCAGTCTGTCAGTCACAAAACAGCTTTATTTGAATAAATAATAAGAAAAATAGACAAGGTACAGGATTATTATAACACACTAGTTTTTGCCTGTGAATCTCGGGAATTATCTAACGTATTTTATACCCTTGGAGATGATTCTACAAAAACGCTGCAACACGTAGTTCTTTATTTTTTTACTAAAAGCATAAATTTGAATTTTCATATCCCTAAGTTAAGAAATGCTGGGTTTTCCATACAAACTTTCATCCCTTAGATCACCTCCTTTAGGATTATTTTTGAGACATAAAGTAGCCTGTAGCCTTCCCCAGAATACCATGTACCTCTTTGCCAAATTTGATCGAAATCTGTTTACTGGTTTAGGCGTGAAAATGTAACATACAGACAGACAGAGTTACTTTCGAATTTATAATATTAGTATGGAAGTATGGAAATTTCAGTGTTTTGATTTTCAATAAAGGTTTCTATTACCACATCGTGAAGTAAAAGAACAAGAAGCCGAAGACAAAATATGACAAATAAACTTATTTAATTTGATTTGACAACCAAAGCATACGGGAACATTACAGCCGGGCTATTCTGTTAAAATCTCACCCTGAAAACTTAGGTGAACGGAGATTCGAGTGGGCTGTCATCACACCATGGAAGGCATTGACACTATTGACAGCTTAGCCCACTACACCTAAGTTTTCACGGTGACTTTTTTTTAGAGAGTAGATCGGCTGGTTGGTTTACGTTATTCCAATTAGCAAGGTCATTTTATTTAGGAAATAAATCCAGTTAGAGTTTAAGACAAGCTGACAGTTTCATTTCATCCAGTGATCGATAGCAGACACCTTCCTGACCCCGCGGCCTAGGTCAAAAAGTCTATCTTTTTGCAGTATCAAACACACGGGTTTGGAATTAAAAATGGGGCCTGATAAACACGGCGATAGCCTTCTTGCCTGAATGTGGAACGTAAATTCGTTATCGAGCTCGTAGGTACGCCGATGTAGCTGCTTTATCCCAAATTGCATATATTATCTCCTTTATAACGACGGTGATGGAAAATGTGGCACAATATTTTGATATAAGCAATGATAAGTGAGTTTATTATACACTATAGGTAAGTTAATAAAATATGGCATTAGTATTACCTGCCAGGGACTTAAAAGTTATTTATCTAAAAGTCAAACTTATTAATTAAATCCAAATATCAACACATTTTATGAATAAATTGATAATCACTATCAAGGGTCACAGTCACTTTAATCCTAACGTACACAACAAAACTTTTCGCTTTAAACTATTAATACCACATAATTAATGAACAGGCACAACTTTCCATCATATTCCGTAGGCTTTTATGCGAAACAGCGTCCGCTTGTTTACTATTTTTAAATTCAAACGCTCGGCTACGAAACCGCCACAATTTGCTACGCCGTAGCAAGCGTAGAGCTTGCTACGGCTTTTCGTAGAATATTCGTGTAGAAATCTTTGCTTTGTTCGGGACGTTTGTAGGAGCTTGATAAAAAAGCTACGCCGTACATTTCTTTGAAACAATACTGAGAAAAATGTGAGGAGTAATTTTAAATACGCAAAAATGTTTCTTTTTGAATTTAGATGATTAATTTATACTTATTTATCTACACGTTCGCTAGGAAGTATTCTATATTACGATTTTGTTTAACTCTTTAAACCTCGAGTGCCACCCAAGTGTGCAGATAACAATAAAAAATCTATTGTGTCTGCTAATTGGCGTGCGACGGGTTAAGGAAAACTAAAAAGAAAATAATTTAGCAGGTGAGGAGTTCACTTTCAGTAATCGAGGTCAATGGTTCAATTTCACCATCTGAACAAATATATCTATACAATAAAGGATGTGATTTATTTCTTTAATAGCACTCACAATGTTATTGGAATCCCAGCATGAGGCTCTATTACGAAACAATTTCGATATTCAACTGTATACTGTGTGTTCGATATTCTACTATACTCTGTTCATTTTACGATGATTCATATGACACATACAAAATAACCTCAAGCTTTTTACAGAGCGTACAACGTCATATAACTTTTGATTTATGATATGCCACAACTCTTGGTTAGCATGTGTCCATTATAAATCAACATTTAACAGAGTGGACATTTGACTGCGTTGTTCGTCTAGTGGTCGCCAGCGGTACTGCTGAGCATCAAATCCTTGGTTTGATTCCCAGTTCGGGCAAAGTGTTATTGGGTTTTTCCATCAGGAATTTCTCAGTAGCAGCCCTGGGTCTGGATTTGTGCCCGGTTGATGGCAATAGGATCGCCCCCTGTTACATGGGACTTAAACACAACTGGTGAAATTAGGGTGTACTATAGGTACACCTCTGCTTAACCCTTTGGGGAAAAACAGGCGTGATGTTATGTTATGTAACAGAGTACCTATAGTTACATCTTTCGAGGAGCTCGTGGCTAAGTCATAACAACTGCACGGGTCGATCCATCTTAACCTGGTGGGCCACGCTTGGTCCGTGGATGGGTGACCATCTATACATACCGACACTCCTCCTTGCCTTGGAAAACACATTAAGCTGTTGGTCCCGACGGTCATTTGTTAGGGCGTTAGGGGTTCTCAGAAGCCCTCAAGTCAGACAACTAGTCTTACGAAGGGGTATCGTATTACCCAGTTACTGGGTTGTGGAGGTTAGATAGGCTGTCGTTCCATATAAAATACTGGTATTCAGCTGCATCCGGTTAGACTGGAAGCTGACCCCAACATAGTTAGGAAAAGGCTAGGCAGATTGATTGACCTGCAGTTACTTCTTTGTATGCTACACAGTGAGCAAGAAAAACGGAGTTCATGTTGTTAGAAAAGGTTATCCCCTTTCTAACAACCTGAACTCAGTTGTTTTTTCACGAAATTGTATACGGGTTTCATGTAACACTTTTTTTTACAGCATCAAAGGCCTTCCCGGTAGAATTAATAACGAAAAACAAATTGGCAATTACAAGATGGCTGCCCAATTTCATCACGGAGCAATTTATAATTACTGTGTAGCAAATCTACTCTTTAATTATTCGGTGTACCGGACTTTTTATAAAAGTGTCTTGTTAGCGTTTGTTGGCATTTTCAGGGTTATCTCGGGTTAATGGGAAGTTCAACGGATCCCTCAATTTTGTTTTTGTTTTGAAGTTAGCTTAGGTATTTATGGGTACTTAAGCCTTTAAGGGTTCGGTATAGATTCTTCTATATCTTCGTTTAGTGTCTAAATGAATACTGTTTGTTATTACATAATTTGAGGTAAAATTATAAAATCAGGTTGAAAGTATTTTGGATTCTATTAAAAGACAGACGGGAAGTAAGCATTCACATAATGTACCACGTTTGATGTAAACTGTAGGTATTAAAATCAAATTGTTGCTAAATTTAAGTGTCAGTGTCAAACACGTCACCGTCTCATCTTCTACTTAATAAAAATAAATTAAATTAACTGACAGACAACGCACAGCCTAAACCACTGGCTAAAGAAGCTTACAGCTGAAATTTTACATAAGAGTTCCTTATATAACAAAAGAAAGCACTAATTAAGGGTATTTGAAAATTTACCCCCTAAAGGGGTTAAATAGGAGATGACAGTTCGTCATTTTTGTCGATGGGAAGTCCCATTAATCCAGTCCCTATTTTAAACATAATCAATTATGTTCCCACAGCTGGGACACAGGCCTCCTCTATTCGAGAGCGAGTTGGCTGTAATGTAACAAGCTGGCCCAGTGCGGGTTGGTAGATGTCACATGTCTTTGAATTTTTGGTTCTAGGACATGTCGATTTCCTCACGATGTTTTCCTTCACCGTTTTGAGCCTACCTATTTTATAGCTTGTTTGAAAATGTGTAGATAGCTTTTGCTTTCAGCTGTGTAGTCATGAATGTTTCAAGGTTTTTTGAAGCGCGCAAGCGCGTGTATTGTACTAACATCCATTTATAAAAGGTAAATGTTGTAATATTCACAGTGAGTTATTTTTCAGCGGTTGAAGGCTTAATATTTGTTCCAAGAAAACTTTATTAATTTCAGTACTTAAATAAATTATCTGTAATGTCAATAATGAGTTATAATGTTTAACGAACCTAAATAAATATACATATTCCGAGACAACAGCTGCTATTTATATCTTATTTAAATAGCTAAGCGAGTTATACACTCACTTAGCTATTTTAATAAGAAATAAATAAAGTCACCAATGCCCGTTTTCTGAAGAATTCTTAAACGGAGTTTAAGCTCTCAATAGTTATTGTTTCGACAAAATTATCTATTTAAGTGAATTCCTTCATTATGCTCGGTTTTTGAGGTCCTAAGATAATCAAATCCTTGATAGTAATTCACTCGACTTTTAAGCTAAATTCTTCCTTAACGAAGTGTTCAGAAAAGAAAGAAAATACATTTATTGAGCACAGACTAAATTAAGGAGGCACGCAAAATAATAACAGCATATTAAAACACGAAACACGATATTGTACTAATAATCACTATCGAATGGATAAAGTCCGTTTAAAAACCTCGGAAACGGGGCGTTAGTCTAGTGATTTTACCAAATATATAAGTACAAAAATCGAATATTTGTGTACAAATAAATAAATAAAATAAAATAATTATTGTGATACCGAGAATTAAGAACTACGAACTTTTTCTATACATGACTTTAATTTATCCTACAAAGAGCTTCAAACCAAATATAGAACCAGCAAATTGAGAATATACATACAGTCTCTTTGATACTAAAGTCAATTATTTCATACAAATAAAACACGTTTTGCTCGCATTCGTGGAATATTCATCTACACGACCGCCAGTAATGGAAACCGAGCTCATACTGAATTATTTCTTTCGTTACTTCATGCGAAGGTTTGGCAAGAGTCAACACTATATTAATCCTTTGAGAGTTCCATTATTGGGTTTACTTAGTTTTAGTTGGAATAAAGATTTATAACAAGTGCCTACGAGTTCTGTAGTTGCGTCTACTGAATTCGAAGAAAAAATAAAATCAAAGGCAAGTATGTCAGCAAATGAAAAGAACTTTTAAGAAATTGTTCTAGAAGTTAATTTTTTTTTAATGAATGCTAGAAAAGGCCTTTAATTTTAGGAAGAGGCTAATACGTAGTTTAAATTGATAGACAAAGGCACGGTCATTTCTCCGTATTCTCACCCTATCTATAAAGTCTCAAAACTGAACCTAGTTTCTAGTAAAATTTTTCTTATGCATACAAAGGAAAATAATGTTTCTGAAATTACGTTTGAAGTTATCATAATTTCTTGGATGATTACTAAAATGCCTTTCACCTCAGGAAGAGGCTTTTACGTATATTGGTAGACAAAGACACGGTCATTTGTCCGTGTTCCCACAAAAAAAATAAAATGAAAAGTTTTTTGTATGGGGATAAGAAAAATAAAGTAAAGTTAAAATTAAAGTGGGTGGCCTTTAATTTTAACTTTACTTTATTTTTATTATTTGTTGTTATAGTCGTAATAGAAATACACAATCTGTGAAAATTTCAACTGTCTACATAAGGTTCATGAGATACAGCCCTGTGACAGACGGACGGACGGACAGCGGAGGCTTAGTAAGTTTGTACGCACAATATTGAGATACTAGCTAGACTGCCCGCGGCTTCGCCCACGTGGATGTCTGATTTCGTGCGTTTTAATTTTCTTATTGTTTATTTTACATCAAAAGTTTATTTTTCAAGTTAATCGGACTGCGCTTTAAAATTCTTCCATAAAAACTGTAACATCCCTAAACCTCCTTTGAGGGGTAGTTTTGAAAAACTAATAATGACAAACTTTATTACTTACAAGCAAGTATTTGTGCTAAGTTTCAAGTTCAATAACCAAATTAATAAGATTTTTCATATAAACTGTATCCTTGTTTTCACGCCCACAGGGGTAGAATTTCAAAAATCGTCTGGGATGTTTCCATAACTTGGCTCAAACATTATTTACACCTATTTTCGAGTTAATAAATCCCCAATAAAATCCTCCGCTGTAAAATTTACTACCCCTTTTCACCCCTTACGGGTACATTTTTGGAAAACCCTGATACACGTTAGTTGGTCTTCATTTTTGGTCTCAAGTACAAAAACTGAGTTTTGAGTAAATCGGACCGCGTGTTAAAATTCCTCCATACAAACTTTGACACCCACCAATCCCGAATTCTGGGGTCGCGGGTTGTTCGAAAGAGATATACCGTGGCCCTGCCATAGGCAATTGAAGGAACACGGGTGGGTTTTAGTCAGTAAAAGTATGACACGCCCTTCCGCTCCACCCAGAGCGGGAGAAGTCATTTGATGATTTCCCATCCACAAAAAAGGGGGTAGTTTAGGAAAACTAAAAATGATTAATTTTATAATTAACTTAGATGAATATTCGTACTAAGTTTCAAGTCTAATAACTCAATAGATAAGATTTTTATAAAAACTTTCATCCCCTATTTTATTCCCTTAGGTATGGAATTTCCAAAAATTCTTCCTTAATGGATGTTTACACTATATAAGGTATCTATGTGCAAAATTTCATGAGTCTAGGTCCAGTGGTTTGGACTGTGCGTTGATTATTATCAGTCAATGAGTCAGTCAGGACTTTTAATTTTATATATATAGATTTACAAGACCACAAACTTCTGATAGGTTTTCCTGTAATCTATAGGTAAAGAACTATTTTCTGTATTTTGTTCAAAATTTCAGGCTAAGTAGTTTCGGAGATAAGGGGGGGGGGGGAATCGTCAATTTTCGTCTATTTTCTTAAATAACTTCAAAACAGTTTATTTTAAAATTATTAAAAAAATATATTTCAGATTCTCACAGTAAGACCTTTCATTTGATATGTCACACGGTACAGTTTGCAAAACTTTTTTTTTAATTCTATTTATTTTCCCCCCAAAAGGGGCCCCCATATTCAAAATTCATTTATTTACGTTACATGTCCGTGTTTGGGTTACCAAAATACATATGTGTAAGTAAAGTAAGTTAAGTTCATAAGTTTCAACTTAATCGGTTCATTAGATTCGGAGCAAATTGGCTGTGACAGAGGGACAGACAGACAGACAGACACACGAGTGATCCTATAAGGGTTCCGTTTTTTCCTTTTGAGGTACGGAACCCTAAAAATGATATGTATAAACGAGAATAATATTTCTGAAATTACGCTTTAAGATATCATATTTTTTGCATGAATGTTAGACAAATCCTTTCACCTTATGAAGAGGCTAAACGTAGTTTACATTGATAGACAATGGCACGGTCATTTTTCCGTGTTCTCACCCTACATATAAAGTTTCACAACTGCATAATTATGTAACTTTAGTTTCTACGTAGTTTACTTTTGGGCAACATTATATTATATACAACTTGTATTGTAGTACTTAATAGCAGTTACACATAGTTTTAATAAAATATTAATTTGTAAACGTTCTCTGAAACAGTGTCTGCAGTTGCGCAGATATTAAAAAAGTTAGAGCGTTTAAAATTGTTAAAATTTAACGAGGAGCATCTGTTCCGATGTAATTTTATTAAAATAGGTTAGGTTAGTTAAAAAATTCTTAGTAAAAATAGTCGGGGCAGTTTATCGGCAGTGTAGGTATTTATTTAAAGTTGGTAACTAACGGTATTATGTAGTATAGGTCATTATTAGTTGTGTGTAATATGCTTTTGAATTTATTAACTTAATTTAATTCAACCAAGCTTATAAGCTTTTTTTCAACCATGGTTATTAGTGTTACTTCATAGATTGCTGTCGGGATGAATAGCTCAAACACAGTTTTGCAATGGTACAATGTTGGCTTTAACACTTCCAAACCATCATCATCATCATCTGCCTTGCCGGGATCGGCTTCCAGTCTAACCAGATGCAGCTGAAATCAGTATTTTACATGGACCGACTGCCTATCTGACCTCCACAACCCAGTACCCATTAACTGAGTTGTGGAGGTCAGATAGGCAACACGATACCTTTTGGTAAGAACACTTTAACACTTCCAAATACGACTCCACAATTATAAAGGCAAGCATTGAGTCTGAGGCCGAGATCCATAAACGTTACTTAGCATGTACTTTGGTTAAGCGTTATTCCTGTCACTGTAGCACAGTCTACTTGTGCAAGATAGAGACAGGAACATTGTCTAAAGTCAAAGCACGTGCTATAAATGTTTATAGATCTCGGCCTTAGTAAATGATGAATCTGTCTACTGACGTGCTTCCACCCATCTGACCGAAGCCACGGGTGAGCCATACCCATACTATATAAGGTGCTCTGAAAATATCAGCCACTACTGCAATGGGAGACAGTATTGTGGATATAGATTACAATAGTGAAGATAAATTATTGATCTTATGTCATAATTTTTTTCATACAAAAAAATGTGCGTATAATTTGAATTGATTTATTTGTATGAAACCGTCCCGTAGTAATTAGTATTCATTGTTAGGACAGTTAGAAAGAGGTAGCAATTGTTTTCATTGACAAATCGACACATTGCGCATAGTTTGTGAACCACGTTAATATTATGCTGAATAAAGTAAATGTTTATTTAATTACTTTATTTTCTCAAACTGATTTAACTATTCCGGGGTACAAAATTTCTTCACTATTGTAATCTATATACACAATACTATCTCCCATTGAAGCGGTGGCAGATCTTTTTAGAGCACCTTATATATAGGTACACTTGTACTTACATATAGCATGGCTCTATAGACTGCATCTGTCAAGTATCGAGCAAGCATGTCTCATCGAGCCACTTAAGCACGTTGACTATCTCTGCTCGACGGTGCCTCCACAAGTCCACAATAAACACTAGATTAGTCTGTACAAATAACTCAGTCTGGTTTGAGGAGTCGGTGTGAGAGAATAATACTTTAACGCTTCTGTGACGTTTTAATACGAAAGTACAAAAAAGGACGCTATTTTTTTTAATCATTAAATACGTAGATATCGTTCTCGAGGATTGAACATATTTCACTTATTTGAGTTCTTTCTCATAGCTGAAAAAGTTCCATGAAAATATTGCTAGATTTTTCCGTAAGTACTTAAGTAAAATAATTTTTAAATAAAATACACAAAGTTCTAAAAGTGACTTCATAAAACGGCATACTTAACTAATGTCTAACATGTATACTGTCGTGAAGTTTTATCTTCCCAGCTTCCTCGCATATAGTCTTAATAGCCCACATCGTCGACAGACGGGGACATAAATTCCTCGGATTATTGACGATCCAGCTCCCGGAGTATAGTAGGGTGACTTCCTAATGCTCTGTCCTTATGGACCGTAGATTTGAGACGTCTGTCATAAAATACGGAAAGTAGCACCCGGCTACACGTGTCGCTTGCCCGTATAAAAATATACACACCTAAATATAGATGTAGGTGTGTATATTTTTATGATGGCCAGTGCAGTATTTATAGTAGATATCACAACTTCATTAAGCTTTCATATGAACGTGGATCCACGCCAGACACAATGGCTTTTTAATTGTGTCTGTAATTACGGCATTCAACTCGTTAATTGCACTCATTATTACATGGAACTATCGTCTAGATTTAGAGTTTTTAGAGCAATCCATGTTATTTAAGCTACAAAAAAAATTGTCTCTGAATCATTAGAGTTTTTACAATCGATTAAATCATAATTTAAGTACTTACTTTCAATTTAAACAAAAGCTTTTCCTAGTCATATTTTGTCCCATTTTAATTTTGAAAAGCTGGTGATCATACATTGGAATCTGTTGACATACATAGACTTTGGTATGCCATGCGGACGGAGGGAAGGTATAGAAAGAAAATCTGTGCTTAAATACTGCTAAGGTTGATATGAAAACATGTAGGTCTTTACCAGAGGTAACGTCGATAAACTCGACTATTTTCAATTAACTCTTTTAAAATATACTTTGCAATAAGAAATACGAATCTAAAGAGCAGGTAGGCTTTCTATACAAAAGGAGAAAAATGGCAGAAAATTGTCGTGTGAGGAAATGAAGGGCATAAAGTAGATACAGTTTCGGCAATTTTTGCATCAAAGGATCCATTACCTGCATATTAAGGGTACAATTAAGGGTTATTTAAGGTTTATAAATGACCCTTAATTGACAGATAAGAAGAAGAAAATGCCTATCAAGGAAAAAAAGGAAATTTTGACTGACAATCAACAGAAATTTTATCCAGTGCTAGTTGCCCAGATTAGAGTACACACTAGCTTTCAACAATATAGAATGACTATGTTAAACTTGACGACAGGAAACTTGATGGGTTATTAAAGTAAACGTTTCATGCACGTGTGTTCACCACTTATAAAATAATTATATTTGTTAATTGTAGCACTTAAATTAATCATATAATGTAAATTACAGTCTGTGTGACAATCAACAGAAATTTTATCCAGTGCTAGTTGCCCAGATTAGAGTACACACTAGCTTTCAACAATATAGAATGACTATGTTAAACTTGACGACAGGAAACTTGATGGGTTATTAAAGTAAACGTTTCATGCACGTGTGTTCACCACTTATAAAATAATTATATTTGTTAATTGTAGCACTTAAATTAATCATATAATGTAAATTACAGTCAGTGTGTGGAGTATTCCTACTTAAAATAATGAGTTTAACAAGTTCTTTGAAAATTTATTTTGAAATTACCGTCATTATTAATCACTAGCTGTGTCCCGCGACTTCGTTAAAATAAAAGCCACTAACCCACAGGATTTAATACCGCGTTTCATCGCCAGCCCGCGCTACGTTTTTTTTTTGTTTTTTTTTTGCTCCTTTCTGCAACATGGCAATCTGTCCTAGAACAATAAGCCACTGTGTTGACCAACTTCGAGTCTATTGTTTTGTTTATTTATTATTATGAGAGAGCTTCCATTTGTGTGGCGTAGCACTCATCTCTCTATGAATCTATCGCTGAGACTGGGGATGTCACATCTCTTCAGCCTCGTGTGCTGTTGTTTTCCTACTCCACTCCGTGCTAGTGCTAGCTCATTTGTATGTTGTGCAAGCCTTTTCTGATATTTTACGCTATGCTGACTTATTTCTTGCTTTACTGTTCGTATATTGAGGTCTAGGTACATGTATCTATTGCTTATACTTTGGGGTATATTGAACATCTTTCACAGAGCTTTGCTCTGAAATCTTTCCAAAATTTCGATGTTGCTGTTGCTTGTTGTGCCCCATAGTTGAATTCCATATGTCCAGATTGGCTTAATGATGGCTTTATAAACCATCATTTTGCTCCCATTGCTTAGGTGGGAGTGGCGCTGTTAGCCAATATATACCGCGGAGTTTGCTGTCCAGTTGTTTACGCTTTGTCCAGATATGCTTCTGCCAAGTTAATCTCCGATCTAAGTGTAGACCCAAGTATTTTGCGTGTTCTTGTTGTGGGATATCTTCGTTGTATAATTTTAGAGGCGGGCAGGTTTCTTTTCTGAGTGTGAAAGTTACATGAGAGGACTTGGTTTGGTTTGCTTTTATTCTCCACAGTTTGAACCACTTCTCTATTTTGTTCAGATGGTTTTGTAGTTGGGATGAAGCAGTTTCTGAGTTAGAATGTACTGACAGAACAGCAGTGTCGTCAGCGTAGGTTGCAGTTTTTGTGTTACTATTAGTTGGAAGGTCCGCAGTGAAAATCAGGTATAAGATCGGTCCCAGTATCCTGCCCTGAGGGACACCTGAACGTATCTCGTATAAGTCAGAATATTCGCTACTACATTTAACTTGAAAGCTTCTTCGGTTGAAGTAGGATAAGAGTATGTGATAGAATGAATGCGGAAGAGACTTTTTCAGTTTGCATGCCAGACCATCGTGCCAGACCTTGTCGAATGCTTGGCTTATATCTAAAAAGGCGGCAGAGCAGTACAATCGATTTTCAAGGCAACTATTGATGACGTCTACAATGCGATGCACTTATTCAATTGTACCATGTTCTTCTCGGAATCTTTCAATTAG
The DNA here is from genome assembly GCA_905163495.3 of Cosmia trapezina. NCBI lineage: Eukaryota > Metazoa > Arthropoda > Insecta > Lepidoptera > Noctuidae > Cosmia > Cosmia trapezina. Next base: position 16,888,402 of record LR991025.1, on the reverse strand, counting down.
CTTACCAATTATTGGAAGGAGGCTTATAGGTCTATACGAGGTCCTATCCCATGGTGGTTTTCCTGGTTTAGGCACCATTACGACTTGAGCAATTTTCCATTGTCCTGGGAAGTGTTCAAGCCTGATGGAAGCATTAAAGATCTTGAGTAGGCTCATGATACCCTTGTGTGGTAGACGTTTCAAGAGGGTTGCGTCTACAAGATCGTAACCTGGTGCTTTTCCTTCCTTGAGATTTCTTATTTCTCTCACAATCTCTTTAGGATTTACGTTTCTTAACGGTAAGCACATTTGCAGAGGTGAATTAAGGTACTAATTTATTTCTGTTGTGTGTTCCTGGTCAGACTCCAAGAATGGTTGAAAGACAGAGCTTAGATGGTCAACAAAGGTATTGGCTTTCTCCTTATCTGATCTTGCCCACTCTCCTACGTTATCTCTAATAGGAGTTATTTGAGCTTTAGGTTTCTTTAAGGTTTTGGTTGCTTTCCACAGCGAATAATTTGTATCTATTGTGGGTGATAGTGTTGACAGGTAGTTCTGGAGGTTGTTGTTAGTTAACTTTTCTATAAGGATCTTTAATTCTTCTGAGCATTTATTAAATAAAGTTTTGTCTCTCGGGTACCTTGTGGTATGCCAAGTTTTTCTGAGTCTTCTTTTTTTTTTAATTTTGTCTTTGATGTACATTGTGTTTCAGGGGGATTCCTTTGCTTTCAGGTGTTGCTTTGCTGGCGGCTCTATGAATTATAATGTTTAATTCCTCGACAGCGTTTTCTAGGTCTTCGACCGTTAAGATCTTTTCATGTAACTTTACTTCTGTGGCTATGACACTTTGGTAAATTTCCCAGTTTGTGTGTTTTGTATGATATATTCGTGTGGGAGGCTCAGTCAGTGTCACCGTTGTACTGATGTTAAGGATAACTGGAGTGTGGTCTGAACTTAAGTCAACACATGGTTCAATTTTTGTGAAGTTCCTGTTCTTCCATTCTTTGTAATAAAAAAGTCCAGTAAATCTGGAATCTTGTTCCTACCAGTTGGCCAGTATGTAAGTTCGCTATTGGAGAGCCATTCAAGCCTCATTCTTTCTGCTACACGTAGAAGTTGCCTACCTCTTGGGTTAATAAGTCTGGAGCCCCAGTGTGTATGCTTGGAGTTCCAGTCACCACCACAGATAAATCTGGGACCCATTTTAGCAAAGAAGTTTGCAAAGTCTCCTTCAGATATTGTGTGTCTAGGAGGGCAATAGACTGCAGATATTACCGCTTCGGTATTGTTGTCTGTGAGCTTTATAGAGGTTGCCTGTATTTTTTCTGTACAAAATTCTTCCAGGGGATAGTGTTTGATATTGTTTTTGATAACAATTGCCGTTCCTCCATGGCTGTTACCAGATGGGTGGTTCGTTGTGTGTATGGTATAATTTTTAAATGTTACGTGAGATTTAGCTGTGAACCTTGTTTCAGCTATAAGAGCTATGTCTATCAGCTCTGTTTGGAGGAAGGCTTCTAATTCTTGACGTCTTTCCGTCAAGCCGTTGGCGTTCCAAGTTATTACTCAGAGGTTGCGTCCAATCATTTTTTGGAAAGATTGCTGACTAGTCGGACAATGCCATTTAGCATTTTGTCCATCATCTTTTCTATTACAGCCATCATTGTCTGCTGGACCTTTTCAAGCATAGTTTCCAGTAACGGGGTAATGTTGTGGATGTCCGTGGCGCTTTCCACCTGTTCTCCTTTTTTAGCTTGTGTCTTGGTTGCTTCTGCATATGTTTTATTCATGTTGTTGTCTCTTGGATTGTTGCGTGTGATAGTGATAATCTTTCCGACTTTGTCAGCTGAGTCCGACGGCTGTTGATTTTCTTTGGCCTTAGGTGTAATTTTTAATATTTTCTCCTTGTATTGTTTGTAAGTTTTGCAACCCTTGTAGCTGGCTGGGTGTTTCTCCAGGCAGTTAGCACAGGTGGCATCTGTATCCGGTCTTTTTTTGCAGGTTGTGGTAGAATGTTCTTCCCGACACTTGACGCACCTAAAGGGTCTATAGCATTGATTTTTAGTATGGCCAAATCTCTGGCACCTTTTGCATTGGAGAATTTCCTTGCTCTTCTTTTTGTATGGAGCTTCAAATGTAACTTTCTAGTTGTTTGTTGTTTCACACTAAAGATGTCCTTGTTTTTTATTTTTTGGCTCTAAGTCTACATAAAACATTGGTAGAGGGAGTTCGGTGTAGTACGTTGACTACTTGTCTGACGTCGTGTCCCATTCCAGTTAGTTCTTTTGCAATTTGTTTGGTGTCTTCTGAAAAGTGAAGGCGTAGTATGACTCTGTAGCTCTTTCGCTTTCAGGCTTCATACAACGACGTTTGCCAGGTCCGTCGAGGTTGGCGCTAGTGACTTGCCATCCGCAAGCCATTCATCCTATGGGCACGTGTCCCACCTTAGGATTAGAAGTTTTTTTTATAGAGGGTAACTACCTCATGGCCCAGGCGGTTAAGCCAATACCCCCGATTCTGTGGTACCTATCTTCAGAGTTGCGGGTTGTGGAGGTCATTTCCTACCCCCAACAAGAATCTGCTTGTTAGGCAATCTGAGTCGGGTTAGTAACCGCCGCCCGAGACTCGGCGTTGTTGCTCGTTTTGCACCACCCGCGGGGGACGTATAGGGTGGGTCTAGGAAAAGATGTTAAATCCTACGGACGCGAGCAACTTCCTCCCCCCGCGCTATTTGTTCACAATTTCATGAGTTTTAATTTTTTTGCGCGGAACTCTAAAAGTCCCGTCAAAATCGGTGAAGCCGTTTCGGAGATTAGCTGGAACAAACAGACAGACAATTTTTAAAAAAATTCTACAGGATTTTAATGCCACGTTGCATCGCCCACCCCCGCGCTATTTGTTCACAATTTCATGGGTTTTAATTTTTTTGCGCGGAACTCTTAATTCTTTTTCTGAAATAAAAATAACCTAACTTACTCCTTATAACATCAGCTATCTGCCAGTGAAAGTACCGTCAAAAACGGTCAAGGTGTTTCAGAGATCAGCTGGAACAAACAGAACGACAGACATTTTTTTTTAAATTCTACAGGACTTTAATGCCGCGTTGCATCGCCCGCCCGCGCTATTTGTTCACAATTTCATGGGTTTTAATTTAAAAAAAATAAAATAAATAACGTTGGATTGTTTGTAAATTTTTAATGTTTGATACTCAATCACGCATTTGAATGTTATTTGGCACACTGGAAGACTATGAACCGTTTTGAAGTAGGTATACCTAGGTTACTTTATTTCCGGGTACATTTATGGTGGGTTGCACCAAGGGCTACTTTATAGTTTCCGTCAAAGTTAATATGACCATAGAATGACTACCTACTGTTGCAACGTCATGTCAAATGTAATATTTAAAGTTCGGAGCAGGGACATGACATTCGACGCGTCTGACAAAAGTGACAAATATTTAACAATATCTTTAACCAGTGAAGCGTGGGTGGTTAAGGATACAGCTACCTATATGTACTTAAATGCAAAATTTCATGATGATCGGTTGAGTAGTTAAGACGCGAAAGCGTAAAAAACAAACTCACTTTCGTATTTATAATACTAGCCCCGCCGCCCGCGGTTACAACCGCGGTTTAGACCCTGATAAAAAGTAGCCTATGTGTTAATCCAAAGTATAAGCTATCTACATACCAAATTTCACCCAAATCGGTCAAGCCGTTTGAGCGTGAAAAAGTAACAAACATAGGTACAAACTCACACACACACTCACAAACTTTTGTCTTTATAGTGTAATAAGTGATAACTGTAGACACCGTTATCGCTTCTGAACAATATATTAAAAACTTGATCAAAAGTGAGAACTCGTCTACTGAAATTATAGTTAAAGAGGTGATTACCTAGAACTACTTCAATAGCTACCCACGCTCGGTCTGAAAGGTAGTAAAAAGTCGTGACAGGCTATCTTTTTGATTGCTGTCGTATCATGAGAAATAACTTTGGATTTCAGAATCAGCTGCATTTACGGTAAGGCCACGTTGGTATACGTTACATAATAACGCGCCTGTAATCCTCGAAGGGTTAGGCAGAGGTGTAGCTATAGTACATCCAAATGACAGTTATATAATACGGGGCGAGCCTATTTACCATCAAATGGCCGTGAATTCAGACTCCCGGTTGTTACTAAGAAATTCCAGCAAAACCTATTAACACTTAGCCCGACCTGGGAATCGAACCCAGGACCTCTTGCTCAGCAGTAGCGCTTGCACCACGCTGGACCAAGCAATAAACTGGGGGGCTAAAATAATTCATTTGATTTGCAGCTACAATTAATTTCCTATAACGTGAAATAATAATATGTTTTATGGCTACACGTTGATACAATATTAGGGAACAAAGATTACAGACAATCAAATGAATTCTTGTCGATCTTTTTGAGGCTGACTGTACAGTCAACGCACTTTCAGCCAGCAATTTTACTTTGACAGAGCTTCTATTCCAGGTTTTCGTATTTCAAGTGTTTCAACTGATGTGTAGGTAGTTGACCGTACCTTATGACTTATGAACACACCGGGTGTTCCCGCCATCCGCAACCGGTATTGCATCTTATATGAAGTTAGAACACAGTTCCTGCTTCAAATAATATATTTTAGTACCTACCTTCACTACTGCTAGCACAATGTAGGAAAGTATACCAGAAGGTATTCTCGTACATACCTAAAAACGTTCAAATTCAATTCGCAGTCCCATGCCAGCGACGATCAAATGTTAAAAATGCTATACATTTTTTGACAGATTAAGACTAAGATGAGATTGCGAACGTTGTTAAAAATACGGGAATTGCCCCTCAGTTTTCTTACATAGGTACACTTTTAGGGTTTTAGGTCAACGTTTGACATAATTATCTAAAAGGGTTGTATTACCTAATAAAGGGACACTAGTACTAACTTTTATTCAATACTAGCTTTTGCTCGCGGCTTTGCCCGCGTGGATGTCGAAAAATATCCCACTATAGAACGTAATACCGGGATTAAAAGTATCCTACGTGATAATCCAGGTTATAAACTGTGTGCCAAATCTCGTTACCACACCTCGTAGTAATTACTTTTTCAAAAATATTCAGTGTACAGTTTTGACTTTGATATTTTTTATTATATTATGTACTTATAGAATAGAACGTAAGGGTTATCATCACTACTGTCACTCTGAAAACTACGCGAAAAGATAAAACTAAATAAACTAGCATTTATTTAGTTCTCCTTTTCGGTATTCCCTTGGATACCTTATTAATTCAAAGATTTTTTTTTGTTTGTGCAGACAAAATCACTAAGTTTCCCACAATATAATTTTAAAGGTGCTATAGAAAACACGAAATAAACATATAAAGAGTACAAGTTGCTGTTCAATATTAGTTTTATCAAAAACTTCTAAGTCTACCCAAATCGGAATAAAACTTGATACTTACAGAACGAAACGTCAAAGGAAATAAGTGTCAATTTGTACTCGAATTGCACACGTTACCTAAGCTATCTTTTTACTGCAAAAACATGTAGAGATACATTATTGAACCGGATTTCGCGTTTCTCACTAACAGTGAAAATTACGTGAGTAGGTATTCAATTAAAATAATAAACGCAATAAGCCGATTTACTTACGTAAAAAATAAAAACTCTTCATAAAAGCTCCTGATTCACTTTTAGTTCATCGGTTAATCTCATTGGTTACACAACACAAATTCAATACATCGAGCGTATTGTTAGGTCACGTGGAGAGATAACGAGCCGTCGACAGATAAGCCAGTTTAAACCACTCGTTAAGCGAGTATCTAGATAGCCTGATTCAGGTGGACATGTGCCTGTGGACCGTGGCCATTATGCACGGATATGGCCGGTCTGCTAATTAACGTGCACACAATGGCCGATGTTGGCTCTAGTCTAATGAATACTGATGGATATTTTAATTTAGTTGAATCGAACATATTTAATTGACGGAGTGTTAAATGTTAAAATGTTTCTGTAATGGCTTTAATGTACAAAAGCCGAATCATTTTTTTTTAATTTGTTTAAAAAATTGCTTGAAATGCCTAAACGAACCCAATATAACTGATACAGCCTGAAATAACAATAAATTATGCGGAAAATAATTATCTGTCTACCTTTCATGGAATTCAAGCGTTCAGTTTTACACCACACGTTTCTCAAAAGAATAACAGAAGTGTTTGAATTTTTTCGGCGAATCCAACCGAGCCAGATCTTGTTTCAGCGCTCTAGGTACCTATTACACGATAATTTATTTCGACGTATGCGAGAGCCCTGAAGTCAGCTTATTTTATTAGTTACAGGTCACGTTTTAGTACCTACCTATCTAGAGTTATCGTGTTTTTTTCCGGTGAAAAACATACAAATTATATTAGGGGTTTTAATAGAATTAGGTACTAGAAACAATTACTATTCGAAACAAAATTCCGAAGGGCAAAAGGATTTCTAGGTGTGAAAATATTTCTAAGAAACACCTGCGCAGTTGTTCTTTATTCAAAATTATGGAGAGTTCGGTTTTTGGTTACCTACTGGCAACATAAATAGATCAGATTGTTAACCTGTCAATCATAAAAGGTCAGCTGTGATGGGTTGTCTATTGAATTATACACCGAACTCGGCTGAACAAGAATTAAATAAGTTTTTCAATAAATGTCACTTAACGCCTAAAATTGCTTGCGAAACAGATGTTCGGACAAAACAACAACTAAGGGTTGATTCAGACGAAAACTGATTGGGCGTTTCACGTTTTGCTTGGAAATACTGCTTATTCGATAGTTTATCGAGTAAGTAAATATATGTGGATGTGTATCATTCATATTTGTATTTCAAATTATAGCATAATTATGTCGTTCAAAGTATTATTATTATTACACTGTTGGGTTATTACATTTATTACAAATGGTTGGTTATATAGCAGACATAGACAGATAAGTTGGACGCGGCTGTCTTCAATCGATTCATCAAGATGTGAGAGGTGCGAGTTGACGAATTGACATTATTTTCCACATTTTATGTCAGTACCTACCATTCATTTATAACATAGGGAAGATGCGGTACACGCTCCTTGACGTGGACCGTATAAATTAGGTCCACGGGCCTAATTGACCTTAGTCACAATCAAACTTGCGTTTGTGTAGCACGTTAAGTTTCCGTAATGGTCTAAATAAGCAGCAACAATGCCTTCCCTTTATTTTCTAAATGTGCACAAATAGTTCACAAACCAAAAATAAGTTCCACGGGATTACTTTTCACTCGTAGGTATATCGAAACTTAATTTTCTTTAAAATTCTCGATTTATATTGTCGCTGGGTCGCCATTTGCAAAAAGGGATAGAAATGATGATGTAAGAGTGTAAAGAGACAAGCGGCAGCGCAAGCGGCGTACAATAGATTTGTTATAGGTAGTACGTACAGTGATAATTAATGCTATTTCGTTCCCGCTACAGCCCGCGTAATATGTCTCTCGGTTGTTGATGCACATAACACTACATCAGGAAATGTAGATGTGTGGGAGTGTTAACATGTAATTGTTTCTAGTCCAATAACATTTACGTGGCATTAGAGAGTACCATATCTTCCCTATTTTATAAATCAATGGTCAGTACCAAAAAAAAAAACTTTAAAATTATGTTAGTACATACTTTTTAATTTTTTTTGTAACTAACACTATACTATACTAGCCTTGGTTGTCTAAAAACTTGGTTGTCTTGGTTGGTTGTCTGAAAATATATATATATTTTTTTGTATTACTTATAACGTGTCTTGAAAAGTGTATGTTTCGAAATCTAAAAAGTAGAACATCTTAAGACAGACTCAGTCTAAGCAAACATTTCGTTCAGCTCGTTTCAGCCGGTATAGTGCATAGTTTCTAGCAAATAAGCTAGCAACACTACGACAGCTGTGCTGCTATATTTACAACTTGAAACTAATGCATAAACTTATAAATTGAATCTTTACTGCAGTCATTAAATATTCCTTACATTATTACAAAGAGTCTTTATATAATGCTGAGTTATATTTAAAGTTATAATTGATTTTAGAGTACCTACGTTCCTGAACTTTATTATTTTGTAGAACACTATCTTTTATGTATTCGCATCACGTACATTATGTTACTTACGTAAGAACTTTATATATAAACTCACTTTCGAAGTAAGTAGTAAGTATACACGCTTTTTCCTTGTGTTTTATTTAAAGGATTCTATATTTACGAATGTACGTAGGTGGCACATTTCGTCTGGTGGAATTTCAAGAGTGTTCGTGAAACCTGTCTGAAGAATTGTGGTACAAAGGGGACGGTTAAATTAAATAAGTGTGTAGGTTTATAGAAACGTAATCTAGTTCTGCCCTTATTCTGTCACCCTAGTACAAGATATAGGTTAGGTTAACACGTGGTAATCTTTTTGAACCGCACTGGGCTCTCGTGGTGGATTATGGCGCACTCCATCTCACCGAGAGAAGGCCTGTGTCCCAGCAGTGGGAACATTATAGGCTGATTATGAATCTTTTGGAAATGTGAAAGTATACCTTATTAGTATTTTCCGTTTTTAGTAAGCTATTGTTAAACTATTACATTACCTCCTTATTCATAAAAAAAAACTAAAACACTTTACAAACATATTTTAGTTAAAAACTGTTTTGTTCGAATTATGATTTGAGTTTGAAAGAAGAAAACACTTTTTAACTAAAATTGGTTTATAGAGCTTTTTAGTTTTTTATGAATAAGGGGTAAGTCTTTAATTTAACTATTGAATAGAATCTTCAAGTAACAATATCTCGATCTTGTATTTCGAAGATATTTTATTTACAGGGGTAGACAAGGGAAGTTATATACAAATGTAAGAGTGATGACATGTGTGTTGTGTTGTGTTGTGTGTGTGTGTATGCATGTGTGTTTGTATGTGTATGTAGTTGAGACTAACTAAGTAATTCAAGCTAAAGAAGTAAGCAGAATTTAATGTCAACTAGTAGTATTATTTGTAGTCCTGAAAGTTCAATTCTATGTTCGAAGCAAGAAGGAAAGGAATACTGTTACTATAAGTTTACATAAGAAGGATTACCAGATTTAACCGGAATGGGACAAATAGCGACCACAGAGACTCTCCATCTTGATCAGTCTTTAGGTTTGCGATTAATGCCACTCGATGACTTTCCGTTCGTATTGCTTTTTCTTAATTTATATCACACTAGCTGCGGCCCGCGGTTTCCCACGTAGACAGAGATAAAAAGTAACCTATGTGTTAATCCAGGGTATAGGCTATCTACATACCAAATTTCATTCTTACAGTCCAGCCGTATTAGCGTGAAGAAGTAACAAACATACAAACACACACACACACACACTCACTCACAAATTTTCGTCTTTGTAATATTAGTGTGATTCAAATGAAGCGTGTAATTGTTACGTAATTATCTTAGTAGGTACATACCACATGCACTGCATTTCAAATTAATTACTCTATTAAAACTCCATTAAATCTACGGAGACTCATTGTTTACTAATTCATTAAGATATGGGTTCTGAGAAACCGTAACACTGTAAAATAAATTCTTTTGTGTTTACATTGAAACACGTGACGTCATTAGTTACGTCATCAACTTTAACTTTCACTTGTTTGATTGGGAACTCGAAAACATGTTTGTTTCATTTTAGGATGAAAACATTTTTATGAGAAAATGTACTTTTTAGGCGTAATCTTAACGTTTTCAATAATTATGTTGATTTGAATTGGAAATTAGTGGGAATAACAAAATGCTCGTATAAAATATTTCAACACACAAAACGTAGGTACGAAATAAAAAGACCGGACGATGGCGCGTTTCTTATATAAAACTAATAATTAAGAAAATTGGTGAAAACATTAATCTTACCCAAGCAACAGGCAGCCGGGAAAAAAGAAACGTAAATGGAAGCAACAAGTGGATACAAATCACTGAACCTTGAACCTTTCAATAATAACTCATGAGTCATGACATATGAACCCATTATAGTAATACTATATCATAAAACATTAAATATATTCTCTTACATACGTCAACAGGGCGTAGAAAGAAAATATTTATCACCCCTTTCGCGTCGTGCATACAATCGTGGCTTATGCCTGTGTGACGTCACATGTCTGGTCGGCAACTCGTGTTTTACGAGCCGTATCGACAGTTTATAGGTTTACTGCTAATGTCATGCCAGAGGTATTATGTTAAGTGCTTGTTGTTTAGGTTTATTCCTGGTTTAAGTACGGTTAATGATTTTTTATCTAAATTGACAAGCGACGAAATTCAAAATAGTTGTATTAAAAACTTTGTTGACATAATCGACTCCGTTTTTAAATGGTCTTGATGCCAGCATTAAAAACTATTAATATTTTCTGTAAGTATACATTTTCTTGGGCTTAATATCTTCTAGAAAACAATGAGATGTCAAAAAGTAGGTATATCATCACACTAATATTATAAATGCGAAAGTTTGTGAGTGAGTGTGTGTGTGTGTGAGTGTGTATATTTGTTACTTCTTCACGATCAAACGGCTGGACCGATTTGGATGAAATTTGGTATGTAGATAGCTTATACCCTGGATTAACACATAGGCTACTTTTTATCCTGGTCCACGCGGGTGAAACCGCGGGGCGCAGCTAGTTGTCTATAAAAGCTTCGGTCAATTTAGTACAAAATAACAAAAGACTTATCTTTTTGCTACTGAGATAAAATTGCTCTATTTCCTCAGCTTTCGTTTGTTATTTTATATACAGTATTCCCAAATTAATAATGCACATGCAGATCTTCGCTAATTGTCGTATTCTCGGAAACACCCGAATCATTGAATCGTAAGAGCCCTAAACAATGCACTTGCATTTTGCACCTTGTTCGAAAGAAATAGGAGTCAATATCATGTGTACACAATCGAAAACAATTGGGGCGGGCGGCGGCGGTCGCCGGTCAGTCAAAGGTCCGTCAGTCGTCTTTATACATTGGTGGTGGCTGCACGTGTTCTCTCTGTGTGGAATTATATAGAGCTGCTATTACACACCCTTCTTGGTTTTTAACCGACTTCCAAAAAAGGAGGAGGTTCTCAATTCGGTTGTATGTTTTTTTTTTTTGTATGTTTGTTACCTCAGTATTCCGTCATTTATGAACCGATTCGGAAAATTCTTTTTTTATTTGAAAGGGTATAATTCCAGATTGGTCCCATTTTTATCAAAATCCAGTTCTGATGATGGGATCCATGAGGAATCGAGGGAACTCCTCAAATATTATAGGCATACATATAGCGATTATGGTATTTTCATCAACAAATCAAGCGTTTGCATTCAGAAAGTATCATCTGGTGAAGTGGAACTGATGAAGAAGACCACAGATGGCCACGGAAACTCCTCAACGATGAAAAGTATTTCACGGATAGCAATAAGATTAAAATAGTTAAGCGACTATGACGAAGCTTTAAATAAATGGTTCTGATGAAAATGGTACCATCGAACCGATCTGATGAAGAAGCCGGAAGGTAGGCATCGGAACTCAGTAATAAAACAATGTATCCTAGCCGTGTTTGGGCTTATTGGAATTGTCATGAGGTGCACTCTGGCTATATATATGCCGCTTCAAATTGCGCTACTTGAGTTGTATGTTATGTGTGGCCTTGATTGTCAGAAGGCAGATTTCGTAGCCTCGTTATGTCCGTCGTCAACTAAAACTACGCCTACCAAACTTCTGACACGACTTAACGTATTTTTTCCATTTAGTCTATGTGGACGATGCTCTAATTTATTTTGCAGAGTGGTATTCAGATTTGTGTGGGGTAGGCACCACTAAAAAGTGTAAAATAAAAACTTTTTACAAAAAAAAAAACAACCGACTCCCAAAAAAACACTACAAAGTGAAAATTAACTTTAATTTCGGAAGTCGGTGGCAAAACAAAACGAAAGTAAATAAAAAACCAAAGACACTGACTTCCGAAATTAAAGTTATTTTTCACTTTGTAGTGTTTTTTTGGGAGTGGGCTGTTTTTTTTTTTGTAAAAAGTTTTGTTTTCAAAAGTGAATTTAATTTCAACTTTAATTATCTTACTCAAATTTAAATAGTTTATTTGGTAAATACACTAACATGTAAATGAGCAAGAGCATAATGAAAGTTCTGATGAATCTAAGATGTCAGGAATAGAGATCCTCCCTGATTCTGATTATTTTTTTTGTAATTGTAATATTATTCTGGAATGATCAGTGCTGTAAATACTAGTGAACTGAGATTGTAATGATTATATTTCTAAATTTTAATGTAAACCTGTGTTTGAAAACCATTTTTCTTCTTCTAATATAAACCTTGTGTTATTTAAGCCTTCTTTTCTTCCATCATTACACGAGCTTCAGTAAGATACTTGAAAAGTACTATAAAATTTTCGAAGTAATTCAATCCAACAAAAATTGTAGCATATTCGCAATCGTGTGATTTTCCTCGCTATTTACTTACATGGAATTATCGAATCAAATTTCGTTACTGATAAATCAATATTTATCTCTTTTAGCACAAACCACATAATTCTACTAAATTATGCATGAAAAAAATACACTTAACCACTCTATATACATGTCGTCTTCCGACGCTCGGGGAATACGACCGTTGCCGAACAGTGACGAAGATTTCTATGTGCATTATCACTTTGGGAGACCTGTACTTACATTTTGGTACCTACTCCTGTACATTGAATACCACGAGTATTAATGATTTAATAAAATGTACCTAAACTTTCTTATTACTACTCTTGGCCCTGTAATTAAATAAACAGTGTGCTCTTAAAGATAACGACACTTGTTTAGTGAAATAAACAATGCTTATACTTTGTTTAGATGATGGGATAGAAATATATTTTTATAATAGTATAAAACAACATTTCATTTACTCTTTATATCGTTATTCTTCTGTTACACGTTTGTAGCATCTAAGCATCTATCCTAATACTGAAGCTCTGTGTAAATTGTTCCAAAATACCACAGATTAAAAATGGAGTGATTTATTTTCCATCTTAGAGTCTTGCCAGTCCAATAGTTTTTGAATACCAAAATAATAAGGTAAGCGTAGTACTTTAGTATTTAACAAAATTTCGTACTTCACAATTTTCCGAAGGCCGAAATCTTTGTTAAGCTGTACTCTGCTCTCTAAAGCCAATCTACCACTAGCCCACTTCCCCATTAGGCGAGAAAGGCACCAGACACAAACATGTTGCTTTAATCCTATCCACCCCTATTTCACGAAACTGGTTTATCTAAAGCTTTTGACTTTGTTAACGTCCAACTACCGTGAAATGGGGTAACGTAGACAGTTGATACTTATGTCGTAGGCGTTCAGAATAATGTAGTCTTGTGCCACTACTCCAAAGTCCAACTACCACCACGTCGTGAAAAAATATTAATCTCTGAAAGGATTTTTTAAAATTTCAATATTGACAATTGTCTAGTTTTTAGTGGCATAGCCGCGTAGGCAGTATTTAAGAAAATGTGGGCAAATGTAAACATAAGATAAATGTTATTTTTTGAGGCATTAATCTGGATATATGACTCATATAATTTGCCGAATCAAATCCATAAGATTTAGGTTTGAATAAAAGGGAATTTTTCAATATTGTTATTATTTTATTATTTATTTTCAGCAAGTTCTTGCAGTTGGCTGGTTGTCAGGTGATTGAACGGAAAACTTAATGAGAAACTTTTCTAGGTACTAACAAGATCTAGATACGAGACAATAGAAGAAAGTTCCCGTGTGATAGATAATTGAATCAATTCATTCTTCGTGAGCAGAAATGAATCGATGAATACATAGTGATTTTATTATCGATTCAACCCATTTTCTCACACAATCTCGGTTCTTCATCGGTGACAGAGATAATATATTGACGTGACACTAAAGGATCTTGTGATCTTTTGATAGATGTTAATGTAGTATTTATGTTTCATTGACTTTGTGATAGGAGATAATTCAATACAGACATGTTTCATTTTAAAAAGAAACATCACTTCAAAGACAGACCTCCGCAGACTGATGGGGTGAATTCAGTATATCATACTCAGATCCCCGGCACATGACATTATTTCAGGAACATTACATAACATACATAATCAGCCTATAATGTTCCCACTGCTGGGACACAGGCCTCCTCTCGGTGAGAGGGAGTGGGCCGTAATCCACCACGCGGGCCCAGTGCGGGTTGGTAGATGTCACATGTCTTCGAATTTTTGGTTCTATGACATGCCGGTTTGCTCACGATGTTTTCCTTCACCGTTTTGAGTGCAGCGGTGATGAAATAATTTACACAAAGTAAAGCGCCTGCCGGGGTTCGAACCTACGACCTACAACTCGTAAGTCGCAGCCAATACCACTGGGCCATCACTGCTCACTGCTCAGGAACATTATGGGAATCCAATAAACCTGATTTTTTGTTTTATTACCTCACACGCAATGTATGGCAAAACGTAGCGAACGGCAGCGCAACCAGCCTTCCCCGCCATTTTACGCGTCGTTCGTTAGAGTATTTCAACATCCATTGCTGATTTTTTTATTTTAGCTGTTTTATTTTCATAAATGGAGTGCTGCGTACAGACAATGTAATTGTACATTGAAATAAAGGAATAGTAACTTAATACCGATAGCAAAAATGTTGTTCCTGAAATTTTTTCGGGTGGAATACGATTCAAAATAAGGAGCTGAATGCACCCTATTAGTTTGCAAAGGGCTGTTCCTTACATCCTGTACAGTAGGTATGTTATCATTGATTCTAAATAAACAAGTTTGAACTGTATTAAAATACAATGCATGAATTCTCGCCACTGATTTGATTGAAATTCAAATTCAGTCTAAAAGCTGAAGGCTTTCCGGAATTTGTAAATCGGTTCCTGAAAGGCGTCAACCTTGATTTCATTGTTTTTAAGCAAGAAATTATCATTTTTACCTACTCAACTCATCATCTGCCTTTCTTTTTAACTATTTTTGGGGTCAGGTTCCAGTCTCACCGGATGCAGCTGAAAGCCGGAGCAACTGCCTATCTGAGCTCCACAAACAGTTACTGGGTAATACGATACACCTTGGTAATACTGGTTGTCAGACTTTCGGGCTTCCGACGACCCGTAACGACTGTCAAATATCCACAAATGACAGCCGGGACCAAAGGCTTAACGTTTTTTTCGAGGCACGGAGGGGTCTTGGTATTTAAAGATGGTCATCCATCCACCGACCAACCGTGGCAAGCGTAGCTTAACCTGGTCGATCGATCCGTGCAGCTGTTATTACGAGTACTAAGCCACAAGCCCCTACCTACACAACTTTACCTAATGAATGAAAATGGTAACAGGAAAACTTTTGTAACAAATAAGTTTCATTAAAAGTGGTTATCGAAAAACAAATTACTATCACGTAACATTGGTCCTAATATTCAAACAGGATATCAGTTTCACAAAACGTTTCTTTGTATTACAACAGCTAGTTTGCTAATATACTGTGTTCTTTGAGAATTACATTTTCAATAGATAATAACTAAGTACGTTTCTATTCAATTAAGTTTTGTCCCATAACTGATAGACGTGTCTTCCCAATGTTCGTCGTTGCTGTATTAGACAGTGGTACCGTCATCTATATTGTTTTAACATTAGGCACTTAAATGTATGAATGGGCTAAGGTTCGTTAGGCATGTCTGAGTAATTTGTCAAATTAAATTAGCTTCTATGTAACAATGCTGTAGTTTTCAGACTGTTCAAAACAATATCTAAAAATAAGTAGGTAAAGATTTGTCACTTTCTTACAGTATTCGACCGTATAAAGGGTGGCAGAGACATCGACGTGCAACTTGTTACCATGGATTCAGTACATGATTCTGTACCGTTGTAATTTTTCGTCGGTTATTAAAAAAAATAGCTGTTCCGTACGTTTTGACAGCGTAGGTATTGCACTTCTCTATGAAACAGAAGATTTTTTTTTGATAACCGACGAAAAATTTCTACGCTACGTCTAGAATCATGTGCTGAATGTATGGTTACAGTTTGCGCGCCGATGTCCCTGCCACCCTGTATACAGTGTGGGGCTGCTTTGACGACATTAACTTGACATGCGTATACAGTTCCGCGTTTTCGTTTTACAAAGATATTTTAATGATTTATTGATTTATTTACAATTTTCTAAAATAGCATCTTGGAGCAACCTGTAGCGCAGAGATGAAATTCAAACGAATAAAAAAAGAAATGGGCGTGACCATTTCACTCGAGTTTTTTTCCGAGGGTTGTGCAAAAAAAAACATTCATAAAGCTTCTCACAGCTGGGTCAGAACAATAGACAAACGATGAACAAAAGAAAAGGGTCCAAGTCAAAGACCTTACCAGCTGACATAGATCAATAGCTTCATGAATGAGTCCTTTGCATAGAGTGATCATAATTTTGGTTATTATTTTATTATTTAGTTTGTTTTTAATTTTTTTTTTCAATTTATTAATAATTTTATGTAATTATAATTTTTATGATTACTGGCCATTAGCACTACCCTGGTCTTTAGTTAATGTCGCTATAGCAGGGGCACGTTGTATTTACAGTTTACGCGTCGATGTCCATGCCACCCTATGTGGTTACAGTTTACTCGTCGATGTCCTTTCCACCATAGGTATGTGGTTACAGTTTACACGTTGATGTCCATGCCACCGTATGTGGTTACAGTTTACGCGTCGATGTCCTTGCCACCCTGTATGTGGCACATTCAGTTTTAGTAAATATTTGGCACTGAAAACGTTTTCTCTGTAAAACTACGGTTTCATAGAAGAGCGATGGGCACTATATAGCAGCCGCAGTGACACGTGTCATAAAAATGATGTCAAAAAACGCTCTTCAGGGAACCACACCAACTTATTTTCATAAATAACGTTTCAGCGACGTCATTAGCCGATAAATTGATGACGCTATGTGGCGGCCACCGCAGTTTACCTTTAGTCAAAGTTTGGACTGTAGAGCGGTTTCTGTCACTGTCACTGTCACACCCAATGATAATATACTTATACAAGATATATGTTACGGTCATAGTAACCGGCGGCGGCGTTTAGTTTTGACGCGCGGACTAAAGAAAAACGTCCCCATTAGGACGTTCTCGAGTCCTCACGATGACTCGCGCGTTATAGAATATCTGCCTCTTTTTAGGGTTTCGTACCTCAAAAGGAAAAAAAAACGGAAACCTTATAGGATCACTTCGTTGTCCACCTGTCTGTCAGTCTGTCAAGACCTTTTTATTTTGACGGTTGCTCTATGTAAAATACTGGTATTCAGCTGCACCTGGTTAGACTGAAACTTGCCCCCAACATAGTTAGGAAAAGGCCCAGATGATGGGTTCATTGCAATAACGCAAACTCAATAGGTGTGGGAGAGGTAAGGTAATAAAACACTTCTTTGGAATTAACATTTAGGACCAAATTTTAAATAATGTTAAATGAAAAGCTTGTTTAAAAAACGAAATGTACTATATTGTTAATAGATATAATTATTATTTTAATCTGTAAAATATTAAAACACATTTTCTATTATGTTATCTAATAAGTAAACATAACTCAAAAACAGATCATACTCATTATTGAGCCGAGTTTAAATTAACACGTTTCGCTTGGCAGTCCTACATTTGCATTTGGTCAAAACGTCAACAGACCACTGTGGTTTGTGAAGTGCCCATGCGAAAACATTAATTCAACAAGTTATTCCAAAGAATATTTAAACTTATTTAACTTAGTAAGTAAATAACTTTGACGAAAATATTATTGAACACGAAAACCTACCTCTGATATAAAGTATTATAGAAAAACCAATATTCTGCTTTGAATTCATTTTGATATGACTTATAGGCACTATAATTGAAAAGTTGGAAATCGGTGGAAATGGGTTGTCATGGCGTATCATGTGATGCGGAGGAATGAGGAAAATCTCGTCAGGAAAGTTTTGAGTATGAGTGTAGATGTCTATATGAGTAGGGGAAGATCAAAGAAACGATGGATGGACTGTGTAATAAATGATATGGCTATAAAAGGGAGTGACTACCGAGATGACGACTAATAGAGAAGTATGGAAGAAAAAGACATGCACAAATAAATTGGAATGTGACGTAAGTGCCAAAATAAATGGAGATTGATGACTTATAGGCATTAAAATAGTAATACCTAACAAAGCTTGGAGTTCATAGACATGGCTTTAGGAACAATAAATATGACTTTTATGTAAATTGTTGTTCCATCAAACTCAACAAATGAAATGTTTATTGAAGTTCATTTTGTTGTTCACAAGTAACTGAGCAATTTGAGTTGTTTTAAATAGCTTGGCAGCAAGGTTTAAATTGTTGTATGACTCCTAAGTTTATCTTTCGGAAACTCTCCTACGCTTTGAAAAAGGGACTCTTAACAACCTGGGTGGGTCTCAATTCAAGACAGTTTAAAATGGAAAGATAATTAATTTTCGTATCAACTTTACATTTTCTAATAGTCCGGGGGCTGGCCGCTCCAAACTCTACCTAATTTTTTTACCGGCAAGAAGGATTTTGCAGATAAAGTAGACCTTTAGTGGTCTTAAAATCAGTTGGTCTGCCGTGGCGCATCCTGCCACGTTTTGAACAAGATTATTTTTTAAACATTCTTTTTACCTAAAAAATATCTCACATAGTTACCGAATAAAACTAATATGCAGAGATAGAGATTAATAAGTAGAACGTGAATCTGCCAGTCTGCCACGCACGATGTTGCCAGGTGTCACTGGCAGACCACATTTAGCAGTCAGCTGACAGCCATATTTTACCTTATCGAGTTACCGAGTGAAACCAATTTTCTATAATAGATCAAGTAAAATTGCTTACATAAATTTTGGTCTGCCAGCACGTAGCCTGCCAGTTTTTCGTATATGAATGGTTTTGTCAGAACTTATACACCGTTAAATTTTGAATACCTAAGAAATTTTAGGAGGTGAATCTACTCATAATTATGAACAACTTACACTATGGGGCCAACTCCAAAATCGCGGGAAAAATAACAGCTGTTTCATACAAAACTTCGATACCTACTCGACCAAAATGTATGAAACAGCAGATTTTTTTTCGTCCCTTAGTAAAAGTTGTTCATCATTCATCTCCTAAAGTTTCTTAGGTATTCAAAATTTAACAGTTTACCTATATATTTAAACTAATAGTTATATTTTCCACAAGCGAGAAGCATCTTCAAGAGGTCTACACACACGGTCTAGAGGGCCACATAGAATTGACATAATATAGATCGCAGTATCTTTTCCCAAAACAGGTAGGTAAGTTACTAAAATTAACCTTGATTTTTGTCTAAAATAATCTTTTTATTTCTTTGTTTGTGCCAAATATTTTTCGAGAAAATCGATCAAATTGACAAAGTTCGATAAAATATTTATCTAAGACGAATCTACTAAATAATAAAACTGCGAAAAAACTTACTTTTACCATTAGAACTCAAAAAATCATAAAAAAAAACCGGCAAAGTGCGTGTCGGATTACGCACTTTGAAGGGTTCCGTAGTTGGGATGAATTTATCCCAAGAACAAAGTTAACATTGTACTTGAAATACATGTTCTCCCATACATTCCAACTGTAAATGTAAGTTTGTACTCACAATATTGATAGATTTACCATGTTATTTTGAAACCACAGACGTCTTATAGGTGTTCCTGTTATCTATTTAAAAATTGTAAAAAAATATATATTTGAGACCCTCATAGTAAGCCCTTTCAATTGATATGTAACACAATGCAGTTTGCTAACTTTTTTTTAAAATTTTATATTTGCCCCCTAAAAATGACCCCATATTCAAAATTCATTTATTTACTTTACCCGTACGTGTTTGGGTCACAGAAATCCATATGTGTACCAAATTTCAACTTAATCGGTCCTTTAGATTCGGAGCAAATTGGCTGTGACAGACAGACAGACAGGCAGACACACGAGTGATCCTATAAGCCTTATAGGATCACTGGTGTGTCTGTCTACGGAAAAAACGAAACCCTTATAGTATAAAGGTTCCGTTTTTTTTTTGAGGTACGGAACCCTAAAGAAGAAGCACATAAAAACCATATCCACACTATGGAACAAAGCCTAAAAATTACTCTACTTCCTCCAATCATGGATACGTAAATAACTTAGTATTGTCGAAGAAAATACGAATAATGCTAATTAAATGTAGGTATAGGTACACTGTTAAATTTTGAATACCTAAGAAACTTTAGGAGATGAATGATGAACAACTTTTACTAAGGGACGAAAAAAAATCTGCTGTTTCATACATTTTGGTCGAGCAGGTATCGAAGTTTTGTATGAAACAGCTGATTTTTTTTCCGCGATTTCGGAGTTGGCCCCATAGTATAAGTTGTTCGTAATTATGAGTAGATTCACCTCCTAAAATTTCTTAGGTATTCAAAATTTAACGTTGTATAAGTACTGACAAAACCATTCATATACGAAAAACTGGCAGGCTGCGTGCTGGCAGACCAAATATTATGTAAGCAGTTTTACTTGATCTATTATAGAAAATTGGTTTCACTCCGTAACTCGATAAGGTAAAATATGGCTGTCAGCTGACTGCTAAATGTGGTCTGCCAGCGACACCTGGCAACATCGGGCGTGCCAGACCGGCAGATTCACGTTCTACTTATTAATCTCTATCTCTGCATATTAGTTTTATTCGTTAACTATGTGAGATATTTTTTAGGTACAAGATTGTTAAAAAAAATCTTGTTCAAAACGTGGCAGGATGCGCCACGGCAGACCAACTGATTTTAAGACCACTAAAGGTCTACTTTATCTGCAAAATCCTTCTTGCCGGTAAAAAAATGAGGTAGGGTTTGGAGCGGCCAGCTCCCGTACTATAAGGTTCATTTATCGGTGTCCAAAGAAAACTTGTATAGTTGCTCTTTGAAATTAGTATATCTGGCTATTTAGTTAACTAATACGGAGAGTCCTGTTCTAGGTAAATGAATACTTAATACATCATTTTATTTAAATATTAAGTATTCATTTACATTTTATCAGTAGGTTTGTACAAACAAACACTTTTACGAATTTACGAGTCAAAAACATTTTTTTAATCACTTAGGATAATAATATGTACATTGTATAAAAAAGGAGGGGAAAGGATCATAGGGCATCAAAAAATTCGTCCGCATCGCTGTCAATAGGAAAAGTGCCCAAAAGGCTGGCAGCATTGCCACGTTGTATGGCAATGCTGATTCTTTGGCCAAAAAATAGGCCAGCCCTCTGGTCACGTGAAGAGTCGACCAATCGCTTAGCGATGTCTTGGAAAACTAAGTGGGCACTCGGACCCCATGGCCCTAGTGTTTCAACCCCAAACGGCTCGAAAATATAACTCCCAAAAATATTTGAATATTTTCGCCGTTTGAGGTTTTCCGCACCTGCAGCAGCCGCACCAGCACAGCCCACTGTGCTAGGAAGGTGGGATGGCGCAAGGGTATCGACACACGTTGCGTCCCATACCAAAGGCCGACCTAACTTCCAAGGCATTATGGTCATTCCGTCAGGTCTCTTTCCATCGTCGCGTGTCACTTAGGTATACCTACTACTTAACAATGCTAGAATACCTAATGACAAAACTGTTTACTTCTTTGAAGACATAACATTACATAAAGCTTGCATAAAGCCCGTATTTACAGGCCAGAGGAGTATTGTATTAAACATTGTCTTTCTTAATTTATTGCTTCATTTCTGTACACAGTGGGACGAAATAAGTATTACCATAAATGATAGAAATCACATACAAAACAGAACTAAAGTTTAAAAAGTAAATAATATATTTTACATTGAGTGAACTCGGGAGTACGCGCCATTTGCAAAAGTTTTATTTTTGCCTTGTATTTTGTTCATTTTGATAATTTATTGCTATGTTAACGAAGCACCGCTTGGCTCGGCAAAACCAGCAATTTTTTCAAACGTACTGTTCGTACGCTACTAATACAGCAGACTGCGACAGTGGTATGCAAACAGCGTTAGTTTCAGCCACTTTGTTAGTTTTAGTGAGCGTTTGAGATTCCTGACATTGCGGTGTTTGTCGGTGGACAGAGAATGACCAGCTTATTCAAAAGGAAAATTCCCAAATTGTATGCTGAAACTTTATTCTGCTATAGATTCAGTTTTAACAAAAACATTTTTATTCATTCCCACATTATTATATCTGCCTCCTCTCGAAGAGTTAAGATCAAGTAAATCTCAAGTTTCACTTTCAGCCGACTATAATAACAATTTAAACTTGCCTCTATTCCTGCTGTGAAATTCGCGGAAAAAGGAAACTTCAATAATACTTTGTGTTTCTCTTTCTCAAGAAACTTTTCACGCCCACTACAGTCGTTATTTTGTTAGTAACAAATAATCTTCACTTTACGTCTAGATATAAGTGCTACTAACAATGATCTTATAACAATAAACTCTGCTTATGAAATGAAGATGCTATAAAACGCGTGTTTACGACTGACATGTCAAGCTATACAAGCTCGTGTAGTTCAGAATAGGTAATCACTTACACGTTCATAATAAACAGCCACACTGGCAATGAATTTGCAACACTTAACACGAACGATTATTTGAGTGTAGCTTCTGCTGTCACTACAGTATGTTTATGATAATGGGATTTCATGCCAGCTAGCGATACCAACTATTGAAGCTATGATTAGGTATATTATGCGTCGAAACCTAGGTTGTGTTGACTTCATCCGAATCAAAATTATTTGAGCCTTAACTGTTATCGACATTTGGTGTTAAAACCTAAAAATTTATGTAGCTATTGCCTCATTTATTTATATTTTCCTTTGATACAAAGTGTTTCATTTCTACTTTTGATTGACACATTTCTCTGTCTATTGCTCCAACACGGATTTGTTTGCGTGGGCGAGTGATGGCATGGCCGGTTCATTGAATCGTGATTGAACCACACTGATACAATATCCATACCTCTGGGAAAACGTCAATTGGAATATCCAATAACATCTGTTTTGGGTCATGACCTTTTTTGAACGTTGGTTCTTCGTTCTGTTGCGTCATGCATGATTAGTTTGGAGGTTTTCCGGTTGTGGTTTCGTCGGCGGCGACTTTTTGTGCGAAATTCACGATAAGAGCAAAAACTTGTTACACAAACGGTATGAGTTTCGGTCTCATTTTTTTGCGCACTCGCGGTAGGATATACCTATGGTTATTATTTATTCTTTATCTAGCGACCCGCCCTGCTTTTCACGGTTTTAACGACTTTACAAAACATGAAAGTTCTATATTATATATAATTTAAATATTAAACATACCTACCTTACCTTCCGGAATAAATTCTCTAAATGATAGTGAAAACCGCATCAAATGCTCACTTATACATGTCACTGATGGTGGCGCGTGTGTTGCATCATTCGGTTCCCTACAAAATGGTTGAGCTGGATGGTGCTGATCCACGCGTCATGTCCGTGAACAGGCACCACCAGTTGAGACTGGTCATCTCTTAACTGCCAGGGCTTATTTTTAATCTTATATTTGTTTTGTTTTTTTACATTATTTTTACATATGTAGTTATATAAGCAACAAGAATAATGTACTCAAGATTTTGTAATATCCTGATTTAAAGACTGTCCTTGGAGTTTTTTGCCCATCTTCTCCATAGAGATCTAGATACGTTTTGGAATGGGGTATTAGCTTCAACTTTCTGACTAACTGACCGACTCTTTGACAATTCAAAAGTGCCTGTAATTTGGTTTAATTGAAATCTGTTTTTCCAAATAGGAATTACTGAGAATCTTGAAGTCTCGAGTGAAAAGGTTTCTCGCATTATTGTTTACCATTAGATAAGATTCGTCAGATAGTAGGCAAACCCGAGATTAACAAACGTAAACAAATTTTATATGTTGGTCTTACTTATTACAAAAAATTGTTATGCTCACGATTTAATTTTCCTATAATATTGCACATTCCATTTAGTCCATCCATTGTGCGTTCCATTTTCATTACTTCCAATTATGATTGCCGTTACAAGTCCCGACAAAAGACTACGTAGTAGACAGGTAATACAGTTAAAATTTAATCCATATGCTAACTGAGGAAATTCGTCGTGCTATATTCCTTTGTGCGCAGTTTGCTGGCAGTTGTAATTTAATTTTCATTTAGCTACGTGGATGGCTGTAACTTGTCATAACGGATTCTACTATTCTATAAAGAGAAGTCGTTCCTTGATTAGCTTAAAATGTATTTTACAATGTCAATATCTTCTGTCACTTGCAAAATATAGGCCTATTCATGTAATTCATGGTGGCCCAGTGGTTAAGGCCTCGCCTCTCATACACAACGTTGTGGGTTCAAATCCGGGCAAGTACCAATGTGACTTTGTCAATTCATATGTACTTTCTGAGTTAATCTTGGACATTACTGACATTGGTGATGAAAAACATCGTGAAGAAACCTACTGGTCTCATCTATCTATCTATATAAATAAAAAGAGAAGTCCTGACTGACTGACTGACTCATCAACGCCCAGCCCAAACCCTTGGACCTAGAAAGCTGAAATTGTGCACATAGGTTCCCTTTATAATGTAGACAAGGAATAAGAAAGGATTGTTCCGACATCCACGCTGGCGAAGCCGCGAGGGAAGTGCTAGTAGTTAATGGATAGTATTTTTGTGTTCACCAAAAATATTATCCGTACATCAAAATACTGATCGTGCACCAAATATTCCTGAATGTTCCACAAAACACCCGCGCGTCCGAAACTTCACATTGGTGAATCATTTGGGTTAGAATCATTTGGGTTAGGTTAGGTTAGGTTAGAACAGTGACCCTTAACGCGCGACGGCGAGCGAGCGAAGCGAGCGGTGCCGCGGCAGCGGCCGCCGAGCGCCATATCCAATAGATGCTCGTTATGACATATTTTAATGAACATATTTTGGTGCACATTCAGTATATTTGCTGGAACACAGGCAAAATTAGGTAAATGAAATGGGAATAAATTGAAGTACTTTTAAATACCATCCGTAGTTAATATAAGTCTGATATCGCCAAACCGTCTTTAGCAAGCATGGTAATCTCTGTTCGCGCCTTCTCGGTATGAGAAGAGGCCTGCAGGCGCACAGTAATAGTATTATGTAGTTTTCTATCGAGAAGAATGGGCAAAAAGACCATGGTTACTCTTTCTATTTTAAGTTTAAACCGTATCGCATCACGAAATCGGAGATGGTAAGCGTAGTACCCAAATTACTTGTAGAACAACAAAACACTTACAAGCCACAAGTTTAATTACTGGAATACTAATTGTATTTATCACCGCGTGTCGGCTGACGGGCTGACGGGAACACGAGGCAAGTAGTGAAATATTCCGTCCTTGGCCGGGATTTAATACGCCGCAGAGTGACTTGACAAGACTCTTTATTCCGTATGCGGCGATCGTTAAAGACTGGAACGCTGAAGATGCTATATTTATTCTTATGATGTTTTGTTTTCGTATTACCCAGAAACTGGGTTGTGGAGGTCAGATAGGCAGTCGCTCCATGTAAAATGCTGGTATTCAGCTGCATCCGGTTTGACTGGAAGCCGACCCCAACACAGTTGGGAAAAGGCTAGGCAGAAAATACTGACGATTCCTGTGAGGTTTTGCAAGATTTTTGAGGAGAACGGGTAGGCTATAGAATAAAAGCCTATCAGTCGGCTTAAAACACAACAACCAACAACACATAAAATGAATAATCGGCACAACAATTTTTACTGTTTCATGCGTCTTTAAGCCTGACTGTTTGCCTTCGTCATATTTCTCGCGACCGAATTTCGGTCACAGTGGATTAGCCAGGTATACAGGTATACAGGAGATATCACAGTGCACAAGTGCGCAAACACAGGTGCACTCTCATTTATTTTTAAATTTTTGAAATCATAAGTAATCATAATCATAAATCTTTATTTATCTCAACATCATATTATACAGGCACTGATGGTTAATAAAATGCACAATCCTAAATAGAGAAAGGTGTCTGATATATGAGGCTCCTGAGTTACAGATCACCCGGCTCTCTTGGATAGGACCTTTTAATTTACAAAACAGTTAAGTACGAGTCAAGATATTATAGGTAAAATAAAAGTCTGAAATTGCAATTGACTATGCAGAACCTACAAAATTAAATGATCAGTTTGATGGGACGGATATTTCTTTTATGACCTATTATTATACTGAGATTCAATTCAAAGGTGTTAAACCAGCTGCGCTGTTGCTTCGATAACATCAACTTCCAACATGATTGTTTACATAGGTAAAGAAAATTATTTAGTAATAGATACTATGGAAAAACCCTGCATAACATATTTAACACAAAAACATCAAGTGGGTACTAACATAAATGTTTCGGTGCCCAACCTTTCTACCATAAAACCAAATATATATATATAATAGGAAAATAGAACGATATTATTAGGTCAACTTCGTATGATTGGAGCAGCGATGAAGCGAATAAGGGTGGTTCACAACGATCGTAAAGACCTGTTGATCGGGCTCACAAATGTCCTCACTTGAGAAACTGGCGATAATTGGCACGTGAAAAATCTGTGTCACGGTTTATAAGGAAAGACTCGAAATCTTTTACGATTTCTAACAGTAGGTCTGTACTTACCTAATGTTGCTTGAGCAATTTTTTTTGGAGTGGTAATTAAAATATCGATATTAGGTATATTAGTGTGTCAATCATTATTTTTTTATACAAAAATATGTTTATTAAATAAAATGCTTTACATTCTTAAAATGTTTTTGGCCGAATTGTTGATAGATGTGCATGGTACGATTCTGAACTATAGGTACCGAGATATTTTTATTTTTACTGCATAATAACACTCACTTTATAAGCTCTGAAAGGTTCCGTTATTTACTTCCCTTAGCTTTTAACTTAACTTCATTTCGTTCATAATTTTATACAAAAAAAAAAAAAAAGATTTTATTAAAACTCGAGGTTGTTGCTGAATAAAATACAGATTTTCTTTTTACCGGTAAAACGGGATGATATTTTTGAGCTCATTAAAAGAAAGCCCGAAAGTCTTGGGAAAAAGTGTCGATAGCTCAATACTAAATAACAACTTTGGTTGAAAAAGCTTTTCCTTGATGACTTTTGATTTGAATTACATAAACGACATTAAAAAACTTTTTTATAAAAAAAATAAATAATAACTGACTTCCAAAAAAAAACATTACATATTGAAAAATAACTTTAATTTCGAAGTCGGTGTCTTTGGATCTGTATTTTAGTTTTTTGCCACCGACTTCCGAAATTAAAGTACTTCCGAAATTAAATTAAGTACACTGCACGGCCATAGCAGTAATAACAATAAAACTTCTATTGTATCTCGTTAGTGTCCTTCAAAGCGTTAAGCAAAGTTAAAGCAATTTATATGGTACCATCAGCTCGGAAGCTTCCTCTACAAATGAAAAAAGAAAAATCGGTCCACAATAGACGAAAATATCGTCGCGAGCGGCGACTTTTATAATGGCGGCAAAAAACGTCTGGGAACTAGAGTTCCCACGTGTACTTTAGCGGATAATTAATTAGAAAGACACGTCGTCGTCGGGTTGTTATCAGTAAAATTAAACATTTATGTAAGTATGTGTAGTTTTAGCAATAACATTTAACAATCCGTCTCAAATGCCCGGCTGACAAAGGAATGCCCGGCTGAAAAAGGAATGCGTCACTGAGGCACCTTGGACTTGGAAGGACCTATTCGCAAACATTTTAGAGGTTTAGAGGCATGAGGAACAGGGTGTAAAGTTCACTCATCCTCTATTGAAAAGGGAGGATCCTGCGACCAGACGGGTCTGGTGTCTGATGGGCTACTGCCCGACGGTTGATGTCGGGTCGTTGTATATATGCTAATCGCGTGGTAAACTCTAATTGCGGGATGCAGGTTTGCGTGACGTCATTTCATTGATGATTGTTTTTTTGTTTTTCATATGTGGCGATGTACCTAGATGCCGCCACATAGGTAAATAAAAAACCAGGGCACTCACAATAAGACGAAAATTCCGCGGTTGATTTGTGCCTTGGAGTATCTCTCAGCATACATCCTCAGAGCACGTGCACCATAATAATTACACTCAGCATAAATGAGCACCATGTTCGCATACTCCTGAGCACTGAACTGATAACGCGGCATTTTTCACACAAGAATGACGCAAGATGTTGCAATGCGAAAATAATGCACGTCCGGTCAGCGCGTGATATTAGTTCCGACTAAAATTAGGTGGACATCCGGGGGCAGGGGCCGGGGCTAGGCACATCAGATCGCCGCACGCGCGGCCTGTCATTCATAAATCAGTAAATTGCGAAGTTGCCGTCCTTCAAGTACGCGTGTACAGAGTGTTTCTTTTACGTATCAATTTAACATTTTTAGTGAATATTTTAATATAAAAAAAAAAACATTTTGTTTCCGGATGGTAATATTTTTTTAGCATGTATGGATGCTATACTATTGCGGGTTAACGGGAACGCCCAATGTCAGTTAACATACTGTATATCTATGAAAATCCCTGACGTACAAACCCAATAACATTTTTCCCTACCTCGGAACCGAACCCAGAACCTCATGCTCATCAGTAGCGCTTGCGACAACTACACCAACGAGGCACTCGACCATCGAGATATGCAATTATAATAAATGAATAATACACTGTAATATTGAAATATATTCCAAGAACCTAATATTGCGAATACAATATTCTAGGTATATGGAGCTTTATACACCTATTAAAAAAAAACGCCAACATAAATCTAAGCAACTATTAAAAAGTAAAATTACCGCAGCAATACCGCCGCCTATTCAACTTTTAATAATAGCGCCTTCGTTAGGTGAACTATTTAATTACAGACTATTAGCTAATGACGGACATTGCAGTATTTCATTTACGAATATAGGAAAAAGTGGGTCAGGTAGCCTAGAGAGCACTTGGAATGTTTGATACACTTTCAGAAAGAATTTCTTATTTTCCAGACTGCTTTAAAGACTCTTGAATTGTGAACTTGTTGCATTTCTTGGAAGACTAAAATGGGTAAGCAGCTACTTTCTAAGACCCCGTTTACATTCAGCCCATTTCCACGACAACTTGCAGTTGCAACGAAATGGGCAATAAAATGGGCAGCGCGAGTATGTAAACACAAAACAATTCCCTTGCCAACGACGTTGCCGCTCACCTTGCCCGGCGATTCCCAAATTCGCGGTCGTTTTATGCGGACATCAAAGGGCCGGCAACACGAGAGCGAATGAGTGTTAATAAAGGTATTGCTCTTTCGCTCACTTGCTATCGAATTTCCGTGTTCTACGTTCTCCATTCGCAAGAGTCAAATTGAAAAGATATGTGATAAGGGTAAACACTCATTACCCTTGACATTCATATACAGTTATGAACAACTGGCTGGTATTTTTACGAAGGCTCTACCTACTCTAAAACTTGAACTTATGTATAAGAGATGAAATAGTGTCTGTAATGTAGTTTATTTACTTATTTTTTGAAGCAGTTAAAATATAGAAGAAAAAGAAATTATTGTTACTTACATAAAATTTTGTGGGAGTATTGGATTAAATTTCATATTTTATACTTGGCTGTACGCGTGTTTACCTGTGCCTATAATTTTAAATAAGTATGTGAAATGAAATGAAATGAAATGAAATTGTTTATTCTGTAAATAGGGTTTTGGAATCACTTTTACACGTCATACTAAAAAAAATAAATAAAAAATAAGCTAGTAGAAGTCGACATTTCTTATCTGACTGACTACCCTGAGATGAAATGATGAAACATACTCAGGGATCAAAGTCAGGGATCAAAGTCCAGGCATAATCTTGGTCAGATTATGGGAGGACCATGTAGATCCATGTCTGAAATGGTCTTTTGAGGAAAGAACCGTACAAAGAGTGGACATGTCCAGTCAGTGCAAGCATTTGTCAACAATCGTGTAGCTCAACCTACTTCCGACACTTGGCATCGCCATCTTGACTGATCCTCACATGTTTTACTTACTGTATCGTGTACGTTTGTTTGTTTGAGAAAAAAACATTATTTTATTTAGTTCAAACAGAAATCAGTTCAAACTACAGTTCGTCAAGTCGTCCCAAATGGGCCGTAGGCATGTGGGGCGAGCTGATGAATTACTCGAATATTTATTTATTATTTTATCTCAAAGTTTTTTAACAATTAAAAAAATATATAAGTATTTTCCTATAGTGGTTCACTTCCTCGGATTCGTCCTTACCTACCTACTATCTCAATATCAATGGATATTGGGATATATATTTAATATACATTTAATCCAACCTTCGAAAAACAGAAACAAAAAACCTTTGAAATCCTAGCTAATATTAAAAATGCGAAAGTAAATTTGTATGTTTGTTTGTTACCTTTTACGCCTAAACCACTGAACCGATTTTTGCATATACGTTGTGGGGTACCTACCTTTCATCCCGAAAAAAGTAGGCGCTGTTCCCGAGGAAAACAACAATAACGTTCTTATCATAATAGATGGCGCCACGTGTCTTTCGAATCATGATTGAATTATATTATTACAAGCAGAGTACAAGCCGAATTGATTGTCAAATTCTAAATTAACGCTAGCGAAGCCGCGTGAAAACGCTAGTTTAATATAATTTACGTAATTGTCACGTTGTTGCGTGACACCGGGTATTGGCTCGTTTACATAAGTACTTAGGTGTCGGTTATGTCAGCTTTGGACGAACAAACATTTGTTTTATGAAGCCAGCTACGGGGAGATTGTTCAGTTTTTTGTATACCTACCTGGATACTGTGAAGTGGAAAAATGCTCGGAATATATTCATGTTATTGTGAGTGTTATGGACTGAAAACCGGTACGATTTTATGAAACAGGTGCCCGTTAACTTGATTCAGTTCGACAGTTAATCGGGCTTTGAAAAATACTAATATAGAGGTATGTGGAACAGCGTGTAAAGTTCACTCATCCTTCAATGAAAAGGGAGAATCCTCCGACCAGACGGGTGTTGTGTCTGGTGGGCAACTGCCCGACGATTGATGTCGGGACGTTGTAATAATATGCTAGACACGCGGTTAACTCTGATTGCGCTATGCTGGATTTTGCGTGACGTCATGGGATGCGTAGTTCGCATGTGGCGATGTAGATGCCGCCACACTAATATACACAATTCGTCAAAATATAGAAAACGCAAAGCGATTAATTCTTTACTGGGAACCCAAAACATTAAGTACATAATGATACTCCAGTCGGGGCAGTTGTCTGTCTCTCGGGATTTATGATTCATAATAAATACGAATTTAAAAAATATATAAAATATTATAAAAAAAATAAAATAATAATGTAATATTTAAGAAATAATATTTTAATATTACTTCATTTTATTTCCTAGCTATGACACAAAATCATTACATATAAGTACCTACTAGATAAACAATTATAATTGTCTCGTTTTGAAATAAACCACACAAAAATATTTTCGATATTTATAAAAAAATCTGTTAAGTTTATTCCCAACAGAATTCGTTAAGTACATAAACTTTGACCAGAAAAATAGGAAAAATAACGTGCTTGTCAAGCAATTTCGACTGTCATGACTCCATTAAGACTTTGCGACCGAATTCAGTCGTAAAGAGATCGCTATCTATGTCGAGATTACAGGCCCTGGGGGCCTACTCCCTAAGCACGAAGCCCGTAGTTTCGGCCTTCGTTACGGGCGTTTCTTACTCCGTATCACCTACGGATGGATGATTGGTTCGGGCCCCGAACGAAGTATAAATGACAACATCATTTGTCAGTTGTCCCTAATCCCGATGTGCTTTTGCCCGTCCGAAAAAAATAACTTTTACACTTGTTTTGATGGATCGTAATGTCAGACGGACGGATGAACGGACGGACGGAAAGACGGACGGACTTAGGGAGTAGGCCCCCTGGCTGCCTATTCTTAATTGGCTATTTTATTACTTAGTTATTTTTACAGTTGGTAACTAATTATCATCACAGGATTCACGACACTCACAGAATTCGTAGGGGTTAATTAATTATTATAGATGCTATAATCAAAATACCCTGTTCCTAGGTATATAAGGGCAAATTTTTCAATCGTTTGTCAATAGCTTTTATTAAATATGGCGGTTTGACAGCTTTTGTACAGAAAATATGTCAAACTGTCATATTTATTCTTCAGATAAAAGTTATCTGACTAATGAAAAATCAGCCCTTAGTCACAATAAACAAGAAAATAACCGACACAATTGCGGTGTGGAATATTACTTCATACCGACAATGGAAAATTCTTCTCGGAAAAATCTTTTATAAGTTTGTTCGTACGTGCTTTTAATAAACATCTTTAAAATTGAATGGACAATTCTCTCTACGATTTCTCTTTTATATTGTCTTTTGCAGACACGTTACATGCCATTGTCGTATATTGAAATTGCCTTTGTCTTTTCAATTTCTTTCAATACTTCTTTCTACGAGTATATGGGTTGCATTGCATCCTAAATTATGTTTGATTCTTTATTCTGTCTAAATAATATTACGCCAAATTCACGTGCTAAGTCAGTGTTTTAGCTGTAGGTATGATTATTGCCGGTTATTTCAACAAGCAAAGAATATTTTGTATATGTAAAATGTACGGGAAAGCCATTATTTTGGGCTACTTTAATGTCTGCTCGTGTATTTATTTGCCTTACCCGTTACGGTTATTATTAGCCATCCCGAAAGTAAAACAGATGACAAAAAAGAACGCAAAATTGAGAAATACGAAAAAAATAACAGCGTCATATCGTCCCACGCAAGTTTTGAACTGAAGGACATAAATTCTTTCAAGACAAAAATCGCACCTTCACTGTACACATACAAGTTTTATATTGACAGGCATACCTACACTGGAATTTACTCACAACTCCACTTATATCATACACTTTGGAATTTACTCACTATAGGGATGTTTCCTGAGTAAAAAAAAAAAGAAATTCTATTTATTCCGTCAGTCAGATAATACAAAAATACTAGACGCATTTTTTGCTTAATCATACTAATAAAAAATGACTTAGATAAAACGCATTAAGGCTTTTACAGACAGAGGGCTTCGCCCGCGTGGATATCGGCAAATATCCCACAGGAACGTACTACCGGGAATTCCTTCCTTATTCCTTGTCTACATTATAAAGGGAACTTATGTGCAAAATTTCAGCTTTCTAGGTCCAAGGGTTGGGGCTGGGCGTTGATGAGTCAGTCAATCAGTCAGTCAGGACTTCTCTTTTTATTTATATAGATGACGGGCAAAACATTTTTTGGTCAATATCCCTATTCCGCTTTTCCAAAGATATCCATAATGTTTACATTTATCCATATCTAAATATATTAGGGTGTAAAAGTACCCATCACATAACCGTTAACTACGCATTCTAAACACCAAACTACCTAAGTAACATTGAGCAAAAATTGGTGCTGGGATCGACTTTTACTTTTCGTGTGAAAAATCACCGTTTACGGTAGCGTGCAATAACGCACGCAAATGTTGTGCTTATGAGTGCATGTAACGGTACAGGCATCGTGGTGGGAAAGTTAAGTTATAACATTTAAAACTTGTTTTCGTAAAAAAACGTTTGAAAATGTTGGAACTTCGACCAGAAGGTCTGGGTGGTTCTGTAACCAGAAGGTTTCCCGGTAGGCCGGTATAGACCTAACTCCTATCAAGAAAAAAAAATCAAAATGACGGAAAGAACAAGTGGCTCGGCTTCGTTAAGTGTCTTTTTACACCCGTTAATGCAATATCTAAATAACCGCAGCGCGTAGTTCGTTGCACGAGCTACGTACGTTTGACCCGTTCGAAGTGGGACCACACCGCTAATGCCACTTAACAGCACAATGGAACGAGGCTCGACTCCATGCGAGCACTTACTGACGTCTACAAGACTCGATCCATCAAGTTCGATTTGTTTGAACTACTATTGCGATCGATAACGCATTCAACCAAGCTGTATGCAAGCGTGTTTTGCATTCTTCTTCTTTTAAAGTAGTCTCGTACTGTCCTAATCCGTCAGTAGATGCCTGATTACTCTGTAAGCTTAGAGGTTTCTTCCAAAACAGGCACGCACACACTGATAAATGGCTGACCAAACCACCAATAATACCATCAGCTGTCAGAAATTAGTATCACGCTATCCATCTTTTTATGGGTTATCGAGACAATTTAAGAAGCAAAGTAAGTATATGCGACTTTATAATTCCCGCATTCCCCTTAAACATATAAAACAATGGTTGTACCTGTTGTCTTGTATGGATCAGAATATTAGGCCCCACAAAAGGGATGAATCAAAGACAATTCAAGCAAGGCAAAGCTGAGATGAGAATACTAAGAGGGATGTGTGGTGTTACACGACTGGATAGAATAACGAATGAGTACTTATGATGAAGTCTGAAAGTGCGGAAATCGGCTGTCATGGTTAGTATGTGCATGTGATGCGGAGGAATGAGGAAATGTCGTGAAGAAAGTTTTGAGTTTGAATGGCGATGGCTAGGAAGACCAAAGAAACAATAGATGGACTATTGGATGGAATGCGTACTTTTATTTAGGCATTCATGCTGCAGTTAATTACAATAAGCATTATAACCGTCCTGTGAGGATGACTAATAAATCTCCTCCAACATCGTCAAAGGCAGCAAGGAGTTCCGTCCCCTGGGAGCGATATATTCTGAAAAGACTGTTTCTGCTAAAGAACATCCTACATATTCTCCAAGTTACAAAGAAAACGTGCGTAAAGATGAATAAGTAAACATTTTGCTGTATTCTTTGGCAGTTATCTTCAACGGTATTCATAAATCTCGGATTTTTAGGTACTGAATTTTCCTACAAGCGAAAGAAAGGCGTGGGCGGTTCGAGAAGGGGCACATACTTTAGGATCTTGTGTTATTTACTACACGTCTATTGTCATTCTTTTTATAGATAAAGTTGAATAAATAGACACACCTACATACCAATTGTAAACATGTCGTGCCCCGTGGAGTTATTTATAGATTCGGTATTCATGAACCAGTGTTGTTTTGTGGATATACGTATAATTGTAGTGTTGTGTACTAATTTTTTTATGGCGTGGGTATACTAACTATACACAAAATTTTACTATCCAAATAGCTGACCCGACAAACGTTGTCCTGTCAAAATTTTAATAATTCATACAAAATTCCCATAGAAAATGCACTGTCAGTTTTCCCGAATTTTTCAATTTTTCCTGCAACTTCTCTAACATTTTCTTTCATACAAATCTTGTCCTGAAAATATTACAAACACAACAAAAAAGAATTAGCCAAAGTGATGCGCGTACTGTACGCGATGCGTAAAGTATTCGACAGTTGATTTTTATTTATATACTTAGGATACAATAAAGCGTTATGTAAAAGAGTTTTTCTGAGAATTCACGCGGAAAATCCAGTCAATATTAAACATTATCTCTTGACTTCTTCCGCTAACTACCTACATTGCTATGATCTGCAGATAGAAAAGTAAATAAGTAAGTACCTACCCTTTCGAATTACAGGCTCGTAAGACTTTTCAACTTTGTCCTTGCTCAGTGCAATAAATTTCAGCGAAAAGCCAGGACAGATAATAAAAAACCTGCTAAATTTAAAATTGCTTGGTATGGATCAAAAGATCTTGAATCCGAATTCCCAAAGCCAAATAATATCGAGGATCAAATGTTTTAAATACTTTGCATAAACTCAGGACCTTCTGGCAAATAAAACTTTTTCTTTGACATGAAGAGCAAATGAAACTGTGCCTTAATGCTATATGCATAAAGTTATTTTCTTGATGTATAATTTATTCCGCAATGTTTGTCGCAGAGTGTAAACACTAGAATTCACGCTTGGTACATAAGCGTGGTAAGTGCAAGTTTTGAATACTTTCACTAAAGGGTTTGTGTTTCAAACGATTTAAATGCTACAGAGGAGATATAATTCCCGCATAATCGGTCTAGAATAAAAAAAAATTGGCACTATTATATTATAGTACCTGGGTGTTCGAGCTCTGCTCGGGTGAAAATAGAGAAAATGAATTTTCCAAGAAATGAGACATAACTAGATTGATTTTTGCCCCGTAAACTACTTTATTATAACTTCCATCGAAATCTTTAGAGCCGTTTTCGAGAACGTGATTGCAAATATATTTAAACAAATACAAAATATATATAAATATTGGTCATTTAGTTCGAATTCAAGCCTTGATCATTTTCGAAATTCTCTCCCTGAATTATACCTACATATTAAACAAGAATATCTTTCTTGTTACACATCTTACCAGTATATAATTTTTCTCAATCTACTAGAATGAAAACCTTTCCAACCCCGTAGCATTTTTCTTTTCATTAACACAAGTGATTGCTCCCCCTGAGTCAGGGTCAGGGGCCCTGACCCTCGAATCCCAACCTTCAAAGAAACTAAATCTTACATTACACACAAAAAAGCCACTTGAGATAACCTATCTCATGCCCAACCGCGGCCCAAAGGAAAATAAACCTTAGTAAATACGCCTGTGTGTACAACTCCACTGTGAAATGTCCGTAAGGACTTAAAACGCTTACGGTCTGGTAGACTCGACCCGTGTTCTCGGTCTGTTCCAAAAGTCGCTGGTGAAAATGCAAATAAACACTTGTTCAGGTTAAATTATCACGCAATAACTCTCTAAAGGGAATTAGTAACACATTCGCCTGTATTTACTTTTTCCAACAATTAATTATTGTTTGAATAACATTATTAAACCGTATTAAATCATCAACAAAAATTGAGGTTCTAGAATTAACCTTATTTGTCAAATGAAAAACATTTTTAGATTTCGTATATTCAAATAATCAAATTGGCATCCACGGGTTCGTTTTCTGATCTATTATTTTACATTTTCATGAGATACTTACTTTTAGAACAAACTATACATACGAGTACCATTATTTAGTTTTGTAGCCGCTACCACTATGCGGTTTCAATTTGGACGTACATACCTACGTATGACTCAATTAAATCCAATATGTTGGGACATAGTTTGATGTGTTATATTCTATTATATTTTTTATTATGGCAAACAAAGCCGATGTCGACCATTCTGCCTATGTCAAAAGTAAATTGGAATTCAAGTGTGCATTGTTATAAAAAAACAAAAATACGGAAAAAAAACTACGACGATACAGTTGAATTTGAGATTATGTACCGGACTGAAACAAACGAAAAGATAAATGTTAGAAGATTAAATATACCTCATCTACACAGACAGAATATTTGGGGAAATAAATATATTCTTTTTAATGTTACGGATGAAAATCATCAGCGCCACAATTAATCAGAATTGGGAGATCTAGAAGTGGGATATTATCAGAGCATTCGAAAAATATGTCCTCCAATCCGCACTAGCAGAGAGAGGAGTCACGAACACGGAAATTGTGCAAAAAGATGGGAGGGCCAAAAAAAAAAAACAATTTGATGTGTTATTTCATTGCAAAACTGTATCTTTTACTTATATACCTATTTAAGGTGCAAATCAACTGCTTTTATGATTATTATTTAATTACAAATTATACCGCAGTCCACCGGTTTCATTATACAATTCTGGCAATGTCTTCGTTGTTGCGTTTGTTTACTTTCTAGGCTGTAAGTCACTCTGTAGTAAATTCTTCCTAAGAATAATGAAAAATGTATCATTGTTTAGTCTTAAAGCAAGAACCTCTTTCAGCGCCTTATTTTTGTATGTCTTCCTCCTAACATTTTCCGGCAGCTCAAAAGTTTTCCTATTAAATAAGTTTTCTGACTTTGTAATTATTTTGAATACTTCAGTAAGGTCGTTTACATTTCTAATTACTTATGCCCGCGGCTTCACCCGCGTAGTGGTCGGAAATTCTCCCACGGGAACGTACCACCGGGATAAAAAGGTATCTTATGACCTCATCCAGGTCATGGTCTACCCATGTGCCGAATTTCATTCAAATACGTTCAGCGGTTTTAGCGTGAAAGCGTAACAAACAAATAAACTAATTTTCAAATTTATAACATTAGTTAGGATTGTGTCCTATTTCGAAACACATCTTACCTACACGCAAATTCATTGAAACTATATATTTTGAAATCACTTTTATTTAAAACTAGCTGACCCGACAGACGTTGTCCTGTCCCAATTTCAATATTCCCATATAAGGATTTTATTTTTCCAGAATTTTCCAATTTTCCCGGCAACGTTTAATTAAACCTTCCCTGGACTACGTCAAACATTTTAAAATCAAAATCAGCTAAATCGGCCCAGCCGTTCTTGAGTTATAACATTACAACGAAAAGTGGCATTGATTTTTATAGATATACTTAGATAAATAAAGAATAAAAACTTTATGCAGTTGAGAAAAAAAAACACAATCATATATTTTGATTGAACATTCCGAAAGTAGCTTGGTAGATAAACTTAACATTTCTATTTCATTTCAGATCTGCTTTCATCTACCCATTGATTTACATCCAAATAAATACTTCGCCAAAAACCCAATACTTCGCCCATTTGCTGTACGTAATACGTGTTACACGACTAACGTCGCAGGTTTCTCACATCTCACGACAAGTCTCGCCCTCGCCTCGGTACGTGACATCAAACATATTGGTTCAGCACTAACCATGCCAAGCACGTTTGCGCCTCCTGACTTTTGAACATAATAGAAAATAAAGTTTACGGTCTAAAATTGCCGACGATTTTCCTCGTTGGCGCTTTTTATTAACTTGTCGTGGACACTGCAGATTGGAAGTGAAATGCGCTAAAAATAAGTGCACACAACACAATTTGAACTACGTGCGTAGTTCAAATTGTGTTGTGTGCACTTATTTTTAGCGCATTTTTTTTCGAAAACAAAGTATTTGTTAGAGAGTAATCTCTCTATCTATCACTTAAAAGTTTGCTGGGGGAAAACTCAACTTTGAATTAAGCTCGCCCTTGTACGCACGGCTACAGATCAAGCTATACATTTCCAGTATAAGCTGATCTCGCATTGTATAGGATTTTCTTACAATGAGAGGTCAGTGTAAACTGGAAGTGTATAGCTTGATGTGTAGCCGTGTGTACATGAACTATATTATCACTGCGTTGGTTAAGTTTGGTATAAAATCACACTAATATTATAAAGGCGAAAGTTTGTGAGTGTGTATATTTGTTACTTCTTCACACTCAAACGGCTGGACCGATTTAAATAAAATTTGGTATGTAGGTAGCTTATACCCTGGATTAACACATAGGCTACTTTTTATCTCGGTCTACGCGGGTGAAACCGTGGGGCGCAGTACGACAATCTAAATATTGACATAAGTATCTGTAAGTAGTTTCCAGATTAATCACTGATCGAACTGAGCCCAAATTTAAGACATTAGCAAACACTCTCTAAGTCTTCACTCCTAAGTAATTCTGCTTGAAGCCTACGCTCTGTAGAAAATGTTATACGCTGTTTGTTTTCGTGCTTCTAAAATGGCGTGGAAAACAGGTCGATCATCAGCAAGGGATTAATCAAGTCAGTCAAAAGGAAATTGAACATAGATTGTCTATATACGGTAAATCAACAAAAATGAAACAACAGCGCTCTAAATCCGATAAAATCCAATTTATTTATTTTTTTATGGAAAGAGAAGCTAGAAGAAGACCTTTACGAAATGAAAATTCATAAAAACAAGGATTGAAAAGTAATCTTATGTTATAGCTGTGGTAACCCGTATTTTCAAATTAGAAACTTATTTTATAATACTAGCTGACCCGACAGACGTTGCCCTGTCCAAATTTCATGTGAGAAAATGAATTTTCTTAATGTTTTTTTTTTGTGAATTTTTCCTATGTTTTAATAGTTAGTATTCGGGGCGGAGACAAATCCAACAAATCAAACATCGTAAAAATCAGTTCAGCCGTTCTTGAGTTATAAATGGTGTAAATAACGCGACTTTGTTTTATATACATATATATACATGTCATGAAACTTTTATTTACAAAAAATTTGATGTTCAACATTGTAGATAATATGCGAAAGTGAGCTTGTTAGTTACGCTTTCACACTAAAACGGCTGAACGGATTTGGATGAAATTTGGCGCATGGGAGACCATGACCAGCATTAGGACATAGAATACTTTTTATCCTAATATTCCACGGGATCGAGACTTATGTGGGTGAAACCGCTGACTGACCGACTCCTTGCCTGTAAATGGTTTAATTGAAACTAACACTTAGGAATAACAAACATACAAAGGGTGACACAGTGAGCGTTAAAGTGTCCCGAGCTAGAGAAATACAAGAAAATTTTTGTTATTATTGGCAGAACCAGATCAAATATCCCATATCACCCTATTGTGTGGTTTATGGTTCACACAACTCTAACGGTGGGTTGCACCATCATTCTTTAACAATAACAAACATCGCACCTTCCGTTAAAGTAACTGCTAGACAAAAAATGGGTTGCTCAATTTGACAATTTGTTAGCTGACGTCTCATAATTATAAATGTAACCTTAACCACCCACGGTTCGCTGGTTAATGTTAAATTGTTAAATATCTGTCACTTCTGTCAGACGCGTACCTACCCTGATAACTTTAACTAAGCTGATGAGCCGGTGCAACACACACAGTTAATGTCAAATTTGACATAAACCGAATAGCGAATAGCAGCTAATCGGCAGCGCCACCATTGTTAAATTAATAAGTCAGGAGTTATGGAACATTTTGTTTCCTATGCTCACATTTTTAGTCAGATGAGGTAGAATTTTTTGTATCAAAAAATCAACACTAAACCCAGGTTCGAAGTTACAGCAGTTAAACGCCAAAAAACGGCCGTTTTGCTTTTTATACTCGCCTTAACTAATATTATGGTGCAAACGGTTTGAAAAGGCGGGGTCATAATTCGATGCGGAAACACAATAGGTACTCCTACTTATACCCAACCAAAATATGAGTGAATAGTGGAACTAAATATAGATCCTTTACATTATTACCTGTGTATGTATGAGATGTTTGTGAGGCTACATAAAATGAGGTTTTCTACTTAGCACTAAGCGCTGAACTGGACTTCAAAACAATTTTTAGGGCACGTGTAAAGGTTGATAACCTTTTAGGTATCCGGGACCTTCACTGGTGAACCGTATACGAAAATATATTTAACTCTAGGCTAGGTCATTCTAACCCTAGGCAATTAAGACGATGAGATCGGCACAAAATAAGACAAATTTACTTATGCATATTATGGCCCATTGGGCTGAGGTTGTCAACCTTGTGGAAATATTATCGTTAAGACAGTTTACATCTACCACATCGTTAAATACAAGTAAAAGCTGTGCCGAGGTCACGTGCAATGGATACTTGAAGGTTAGTATAGGGCAAATAGGGATCAAGAACCGATATAGTTTTCACCGTTTTCACCCTGATTTAGCTATAAAGGAACCGTATAATGTAATAGCTGGTTATAAAACCTGTTGAACTGATTTGAGTAATGGTGGTTTAAGTAAATTGTTTTGGTTTTTTTTTTCAACCTGCTTGGCTCACTGCTGGGCAAATGTCTCCCCCAAAGCTTTCCACTCTTCCCTGTGTGTTGCTTTCTCCGGCCAATCCCCCTTAAACGGCTCTAAATCATCACGCTAGCGTTTTCTTGGTCTCCCTCGGCGGCGACGGCCTTCTCCTGGCTCTCACTGCGTGAAGACTGACCTATCCGTCCCGATGCATCCTAAAAACCTACATGGCCCGCCCAATATGCTCAGTTAACTTAATTTACGAAAAACATTGCGTCAGCCAATATCATTCCATAATTAAATATATATAGGTACTATATAAATATTCATAAAAAACTAAAACGCTCTACAAACCTATTTTATTTAAAATAGTATTTTGTCAATTTCTATCGAATTATGATTTAAGTTTGAAAGAAGAAGACAAAACACTATTTTAACTATAATAAGTTTGTAGAGCGTTTCAGTTTTTTATGAATAAGGGGGTGAGTGTAAGTGGCTTCGTGGCTAAGTAATAACAGACGCACGGGTCGAACGATCAGGTAAGCTAACATCTTTTTCTTCTTATAGTGACCATTTTTACATACAGGGACCGTACTGTGCCTCGCCATTGGTCCCGCCTGTCATTCTAGGATCTTTGACAGTCGTTACGGGTCGTCAGAAGCTGGAAACACTGACAACCAGTCTTACCAAGGGGTACCGTATTATGTAACTGGGTTGTGGAGGTCAGACAGGCAGTCGCTCCTTGTAAAATACTGGTATTCAGCTGCATCCCGTTAGATTGCAAGCCGACCCCAACATAGTCCCGAAAAGGCTAGGCAGATGAGATGATGAATTAAATTAGTATATATTTAGTTTACGTAAGTTATCATAATACCTACATTCTACCGTTAATTATAAAATTTATTTTCATACAGCTAAAAACTTATACTTACCTAATCTAGAAAATTTAGGAATACCTTTCTCAGAAATAGGTTATCACCGTAGTACTTATTCGTCGAAACGTGTTGAGTTCTTCACGTCGAAAATGGCAGCATTAGGTACTTACCTTATATTTACAGCTCAACCTTCAGGCGAGCCAAGGACACAAATGTTGTAACCGAATAAAAAGACCACTTTCAATAATTGGAAAATGGTTCGGAAGAGGCTCGAAAATCTCGCCTTTGTACGAAATATGTAATAAAAAATTTCGCTTACTTTTTAGAAGTTTTAAGTCATATTCTATTTCACATAGATTTATCATTATTTTATGAGACTGTGTTTCAAACAAATCCGGGAATAAGTCTTGTAATACAGATAAATGCTAATTTCTGAAGATGGATGAAATTGAGAATTGTAAATTCATTTTAATTCATTAATTTTAGTAACACCCTTGGTTCGAGCAAAACATGACGATTTTCATATTACATAGAAGTTAAATATTAATGTATTATACATATAAACCTTCCGAAATAAATTCTCTAAGTGATAGTGAAAACTGTATCAAAATCCATTGCGTAGTTTAGTACAACGCGGCCACACAGACATACTCGGAAAGCGACTTTATTTTAAAATAAGTAGGTATAGATAAAAATACAGTTCGAAAAGTGAAAAAAAGCGTGTTGCGGTAAGGAAGAGAATCAATTTGTTTCCACATGAAAACACGATAATAGACATGTTAATCCGGTGTTTAATGTTATAAGCTGTAAATTCAATATAAGGAAGATCGTGGTTTTTCTGAAACACGTACGCGAGATGACAACGTATAACAAACATAATATGTAAGCAAGACGACGAAATAGGACCCTTTCTTTTAGCTCCAAGGCTTCTTTGCTGAAAGGTGATCTCGCTCAAACATTATGTTTGCTTTACGTTTTGTTTGTACACATTGCACGTATTCACTCTATATTTGGCGAGTGTTCTTCCTGATTATCTAACTCGGCGAAAGTAATTTATTTCTGACGTCTATTTTGGTCTCTGTTGTACTTCTGCAAATTATGAGGTTTTGCTATAGCTTGAAAAGGAGGGCACGTACTAATGGATTGATTAATGTCATATTTTCTTGTCTAGACATTTTTAAAGACTCTTTGTAATTGTTTGTTTTATACGTTGTTATTCCGACTGTTGTTGTTGTACCGTTGTTGGACCGATGACCTTGTAAAGGCCGCAGGAATCCGCTGGATGCGGGAAGCACAGAACCGGTCGAAGTGGCGGTGCTTGGGTAGGCCTGTGTCCAGTAATGGACATCTTTCGGCTGAAATGATGATGATGATAACATTGTTAAATAAATATAATTAAACCAGGCTCTATAAACATTCAATACCTAATCAGTGGTAAATCCTTGGGTGAAACACAAACATTATTAGCTTTATGCCGTAATTACTTTCCAAGTAGGATATTATATTCATTTTTTAATTTAACTAAGCGGGGTGTTATATTTTAGTGCGTATAAAACTATTTATTTTCTTTGTTCGTTCATTCAATTTCAGACGAACTTTTCTACATAGTAAGAACTAAGCTAAGTTTTATGAAAAAAGACATAAGTATTCTAAAGGAAAATTACTCAAGATTCAAGGTAATATAAGACAAGAAAACCATCACGAAAACCGTAACTCAATCAAGTGTTTCATAACAGCGAGAAAAGTTTTCTGAAAGTATCGGAAGAATTCAGAAAAAACATTTTCCTACCTACAGTACGGGTATTAGTTATGCTTGTGGGGGTTTATTTATAAATATTGCTGCAAGATCGTTTAAAAACATTCAAACGTCAGAAATGTATAGTTTAACAGTCGCTAATTATCTAAAACTAT
Source organism: Cosmia trapezina (assembly GCA_905163495.3). Classification (NCBI taxonomy): domain Eukaryota; kingdom Metazoa; phylum Arthropoda; class Insecta; order Lepidoptera; family Noctuidae; genus Cosmia; species Cosmia trapezina. The sequence goes on along the minus strand of LR991025.1, from coordinate 16,844,098 downwards.
AGTTATATTAAAATAAAGTCGCTTTTCGTGTCTGTCTGTGTGGCTGCGTTGTTCTTCTAAACTACGCAATGGATTTTGATGCGGTTTTCACTATCATTAAGAAAATTTATTCCGGAAGGTTTACATGTATATTTAACTCTTATATAGGTATAATATAATATAAAAGCCTTTATGTTTTGACAAGTCGTAAAGTCGTGCGCAGCAGGACCGGGCGTCCTGTTAGTTTATAAATAAAGGGAAATATCTATTACCTGCAGTTAATTGTAGGTGTACTCAAAATGTCAAATATCTATTTTTAGATTCTATGAATCGGTTATTCAGACAAAACCAATCAGCACCAGAACGCATACTTAAAGAGAAAAAAATGCTGCTTCTTCCAATATTCTCTTTTTAATTTTATCCTTTAACATCACTAATTTAATTTAATTTACAATCTACGTCCCACGTAGGTAAAAGGAAATAAAAGCGTATTGTTTATGCTCCCACGCTACCGGCGAGAAAATAATCAGCTTCACACCGACTGTTTTTTTCCAGCTTAGATAAATGAATGTGGGACTGTTCCAAATAGATAAGGTAGGACTCCATTTGTCTTAATATCTTACGTCTCTTTGTTGTGCTGGGACTGGTAAGCAGAGCATAGTAGAGTTGGCATTAAAATTAAGTGATTAGGTATAAAAGGCGACTGACTACCTCGTTGGTGTAGTGGTTCAAAGTGCTACTGTTGAGCATGAGGTCCTGGGTGCGATTTCCGGGTCGGGGAAAGTGTTATTGGGTTTTTTAATCTGGAATTTCTCAGTACAGCTTGGAGTCGAAGGTGACTGTGACTTGTGACCAATTTAAAAAAAGTTAAACTTTTGCAGGACTACAAGAGGCTCTTTCATTTTAACATGTAAAATAAATGTTTCACGTTAAATTAAAATTATAATAACATAAAATAATAACACAACCCCAAATGTTTTGAACTCGTTTAACTAGCAATTTGTTAAAGTAAAAGCGGCTTTCGGAATGGAAAAAATAAAAACTAAACTGAAATAAATGTTGGCTGAAAGCCATTCTTGCTAAACTCCGAGCAAACTGCTTTTAAATGGAATGTGGCAGACTGCTTTTAAATGGAATGTTTACCATCCCAATTGTGTGGAACTTACAACAATTTATTTATCTTCATTTTCACCAATTGAATTAAAAGTTGTTGATAATGACATTTGTCATTATCAACAACTTTTAACTTTAAAATTACTGCATAGGAAAACATTGGTAGGTACAATAGGGTAGATACTTGAAAACGTCAAAGTTAAGGTCAAAGCATTTATGTCAACTAAACCATCGGCACTATTGAATTGTCAAGGAGTCGGTCAGTTAGTCAGAAAGCTGAAGCTAGTTGCCCATTTCCAAAACGTAAGTACTAGATCTCTAAGGAAATGTACGGGCTAGAAACCATGGACACACTTTCATTTCAACGAGATTTAAAAATCTTACCACAAGCATTTACACTTCATCAATCTTTTAAGCGCGCTTTGCCCCAAAGGCATGAATTGTCAAGTCTTTCTGACTAACTGACCGATTGGTCAGTTAGTCAGAAAGTTGAAGCTATAGTTGCCCGTTCCATAACGCACTAGATCTCTAACGAAAAGAATGGACAAAAACACCATGGACACTCTCTTATTTCTACCTAGCATTTACAACCTCATCAATATTTTAAGCGCGCTTTGGCCCAAAAGCACTTACAAGATTGACGAAGGTGAGAACGTAGCTTGACGGATGAACGTCACATACTTACTAAAAGTCCAGAGACCGCACTTTACCGCCCTTAATTGCTTGCTTTTACACAATGTAATACAATAAAAAAGATAAAATGATGCGAAGGTAACAAGGTAGGACCGGTATTAAGGCGCAGATTTCCTGAAAACGATCAAAAAGGTGGTTTTTTAAAGCTGTGTATCTCATAAACCGTAAATAATTTTGACATGTAAAAAAATATGATATTTTCAAGTCCTTTTCGCATACAGTGATGGAAGCCAAAACATAATTAAACATACTTTAATGCACCAAAAAAATCTTTAAACATACCTCCTAATAATCTTTAAAAGCTGTTTATCCCTTCATTAGCAATTATAATTATAATTAAAAATATACCATGAAATGTCAAATTCCAAACTACATCCAGTGATGGGTTACTTTTTATTAAATAGTTAATTTCTAATTTTAATCGATTTTATTTGCACTTTTACGAAATAATTCCGGTGTGCGTGAGAATCTTCTATCTCGTGCGTCAAACTAGACAGCCATAAAGCCATTTCACTTACACACCGAGCTAAACCAAGCTTAGAACCAGGGCCTTAATATATGGCTGAGTGTTCCTGCCATCAGATACAAGGTAAACATGACATTGTTTCAGCGGAAAAATCACTCATACATTTTATTGTTTCCGTAAATTCTGATTGAAAACCGAATGCTCGAAATATCGAGTAGTAGGTAGGTATAATTTAGGAAATATAACAGTATTTTCCAAACGATTAATGATACTTCGCTCAGTTGTAAGATTGAATAAGTCGACCAACTTCGGTAGTAGGTATTTATGTTTGTGTAGTGAATTTGAAACAACAACCGAAAACTTTTTGTTATAATATTTTTTCCTTACTTCTGTCAATTTACTGTGATGGATTTACAAAGGCAAAGGACAAAGGCTCTACTTTCTTTGGAAACTAAACACTGTAGTGTGGCTAAAAAACAAATCAGTAGATAGGTACTAAATTCAAATCTTAATCTTACACGATGCAAGAGCCTTACATACAATAAAATTGAAGCAACAAATGACTTGCCTCGTCTCAACTTTTCGAGCGGTTTCGCTTATGAACCTATGCGGTATCATGCGAGATAATCAGCCTATAACGTTCCCGCTGCTGGGACACAGGCCTCGTCTCTGTGAGACGGAGCGGGCCGTAATCCACTACGCGGTCCCAGTGCAGGTTGGTAGATGTCACATGTCTTCGAATTTTTGGTTCTAGGACATGCCGGTTTCCTCACGATGTTTTCCTTCACCGTTTTGAGAGCAGTGGTAAGTGATGGGCCTGCCTGGGTTCGAACCCATGACCTACGATACGTAAGTCGAAGAGGTTAAACGGTGCAATTTTTATAGTGGCTTCAACTTATGGAATGCCACTGGCAATTAAATAGCACTGTGTTAATCAGGATTTAAGTGCCTAACCGAAGTAGTCAAAATACAAGTGACCTAGTGACCTAGAAAGATTAATAAAAGCAAAAAACAATGCCACTGGTAATTATCACGTCCATCCGAATTTATTCCACGGAATAACAAAAAAATATAAAAATATCTCTCAAAGTTACGCTTTTCTAGGGCTATAATTGTAGATAGAAAAGACCTTACTTAATTATTAATATAAGGATGACTGTTTTATCTACAAATCTGCTTGCGTGTTTAGTTTGAGAATTTCGCGCATAAAAACATCATTATGTTCCGCACATTTTTTCTTGTCGGTGTTTCTGAGTATAGGCACACAATTCTATTTCGCACAATATGTTCTACTGTTGCTCGCTCATTGCAATGGATTGTGGCCGTTCAGTGTGGTATAAATCAACCATACTTTTCTACAAAAAAACATGAGACACAGTTCTAGTTAAAGGCTCCTTCAAACACGCGCGACACGCGACATAATCGCGCGCGACACCAAGGCACCGCTCGTCGCGCGACACGCGCTGCCTTTATCCTACGAACTTAGAGTAATTAATTCTTGCCTACGAATTAATAATAAAACTTATTCGTAGCCTTTATCCGTAAAAAGTACCTACCAAACGGACACGTTAAAGTTCACATAACATAACGCCTGTAATCCCCATAGGGTTAGGTAGAGGTATACGGTATACCTTCCTATTAATAGTACACCCACATTTCGCCAGTTATGTTTAAATCCCATGTAATAGGGGGCGAGCCTATTGCCATGAACCAGGCACAAATCCAGACTCCGGCCTGCTACTGAGAAATTCCTTATGAAAAACCCAATTACACTTTGCCTGACCTTGATATCGAACCCAGGACTCATGCTCAGTAGTAGCCTTGCGACACTATAGACCACAGCCAACGTTCACATTTATATTTATCTGAATTTCATCAAAAAGGTTGTTAGGTATTTTATCTACACCCATGCTATAAAAGTTTCTGAAACAGTTAGCTTATTGCCAACATTAAAACAGCCAGTGTCATAGTAACCATGGTAACCATAATAGCATCCAAACGGGTGTTTTAGGGCCCTCGCCCACGGCGACTTTTTGTAGCGATGCTGTCGCGCGTTTCGTAAACGCGTGACAGCATCGCTACTCGAATCGAATCGTGGTGTAGGCGAGGGCAAACAGCTAGCAACGCATCGCGACTGTATCGATGCAAACGCGCGACGACATCGCTACTGCATCGCTACAAAAAGTCGCCGTGAGCGAGGGCCCTAAATGTTGTACTGAATTTCATAATGCAACTCGTTTTCAAAAAAAAGAACATTGTAATGCACGCGCGTTTCACTACAACAGTACCGTAATTTAAAAAAAGAACTTATTCGAATTCACGTCGTATACTATGAAGCCGGCCGCCATGTTCGATACGAGTATTAGTATTGCAAAAAAACTGTTTCAGAACCTTTTATAGAGGATTGATAACATGGATGTAGTAAAGTCTTGTATGCAACTGTACATAATTAGGTATTAAAACACTCATGTGATACTATTATCACACTCGGCTTCGCCTCGTGTGATAAACCCACATTCGTAATTTCATACCCCTTATTATACGTCAGTTGCATAAATAACTATAATACCTTCATCACCTGACATAATAAACAGGTATATATTCAACCTTTTCATTCCAGAAGCGATGATACGAATTTTTCAGTTTTTTCATGAAAATGTTTTAAACTCGTCCATATGTAAATTAGCCCGTCCGCGTCATGATGTTAAATTTTTATTAGCATTTCTTTGTAAGCTACGACTACGTTAACTTTTTAACGGTACGCGGAATGCGTTGTAAGTAGGTACCGGTAGGTATTAGGTGTATATTATTATGTTTTTAAAAGAAAAAAATGTACTTTGTACTCTCACAAGTCGCCAGGGTCGCGGGTTGTTCGAAAGAGATACCGTGGCCCCGGCAACTGAAGGAATACGGGTGGGTTTAGTCAGTAAAAGTCACACGCCCTGCTCTGCCCAAAGCGGGAGAAGTCATTTGATGATATCCAATCCACAAAAAAAGGGGTGCAATGGCGACCTCTCAAAACATCCAAATTAACGTGCTATATCTCACTATGCATTAATGTATTTTACACATAAACATTCCAAAATAAACGCTTTAAATGATGATAAAAATCGCATTAAATCCATTGTGCAATTTAGAAGATCACGAGAAGCGACTTTAAACACTGTGTAAAGCTCCGCGCATTCAAAACGAACGAGCTTATTATTAATGAAGGAAATGAGCACCTTCGGATCACCTCTTAGCTTTATTTCTCACAGACTATTTAGGAGCACGGCTCTCAGAATAGTCTGGAAAATGTTAGGTAAGTATAACTACCTATATCAAAATATAAATATTATCTTTTCGATTGTAAGTTTTCAATCTGCTGATTAACTTATGTTTGATTGAAAATTAATTGGATTTGTATGTACCTAAGCTTTCAAAAAACCGTCAAGAAAAAATACCGTAGTTTACAATGTTACAAAATATGTAGAAAATTTAATGAAAAAGTCGATATAAAATATAATTGATATAAAAATCGTCCTTTTTCTGATGAGATTGGTAATTAACCAATATTCTATTGATTAACTCATGTTTAATTGAAAATTAATTGGATTCCTGAATAAGCTTTAAAAGAGAAGGTCGTGAAAAAATCAAGTTTACTTTCTGACCCGAAGAACTTCGTAGAGTCAGCGTCAAAAATATTGCGACGAACAGACTGTTCAAAATGATCTCAACAACTAAAAAAATTAAAGTTTATCTCAATTGGATAAAGTTGACAGTTGTCGTCATTATGACAAATTCCTTGTGTCATTGAATTAATATTTCATTTCCAAAATTGTTTCTTAGATCATTTTGAACAGTCTGTTCGTCCCGATATTACTGACGCTGACTGTACCACGTGAGACAAAATTTTGATTTTTTCGATCATTCGGCTGTTCCTTTGGGTGTTTCCTAATTTCCTTTTTTCCTAAACAAGCGAACAAAACAAAAAAACAAAACAATACAAGAATAAAGTTTAAAAAACTGTACCCCGACTACGGAAAAATAAAATTGATCTAAAAAGTTTAAAATATTTATTTATTTAAACAATAATGACATAGGTATACTTATACATATTTGTAATGTGCTCGTTTCCTTTAATACCATACCTTTCTTTTAATACCAAACGTCATGATTATCTCAATTTAATTTTTTTCGAGGTCACAAATTTACGTCTAAAGTCCACTATATTCAATTTAGGGAGAATTTATATAACCTATGTCACCCGGACCATTATTTCGAATCTACTGATACATCATTCATCAAAATCGGTTCAGTAATTTAGGCGCTACGGTGGAACACACGTAGGTAAATACATACTTATATACATACTTACATACTTAAATAGACTGCTAAAATCATAACCCTTCCTTTTGGCTTTTTTGGTTGAGCTTGAAAATTGGTTGAGCCATTTTCGAGTTTTTGCATTACTAAATTGATTTTTATATAAGTAGATTTGTTAGAAGAAAGTTAATTATGATGTACACAGAACAAGGACACTCGTAATGAAATAAATTAAAATTAAGATGTTTCGTGATGAAATTACTTTTGGTTACAAGGTTACTACGGGAACAACAGCTTATTCATTATGAGATGTCCACCCACACTTTTATAATAAATTGTCCTTACTTCCGTCGTACTTCGCGCTCGGCTCCTAAGGGCCCTAGCGTGATGTTAAATAGCCTATATCTTTCCGCATCGCCTGCCCGCCCTATTACTTCGCGCTCGGCTCCTAAGGGCCCTAGCGTGATGTTAAATAGCCTATATCCTTCGCATCGCCTGCCCGCGCTATACCACGCGTGCCCACTAATATTATAAAGAGGTAAAAAATTTGTATGTAAGTTTGTATGTAGGGGGTAATCTCCGGAACTAATGATCCAATTCTAAAAATTTTTTCACTGGTAGAAAGCTACATTATTCCTGAGTGCTATAGGCTATAAATTATATTTATATCATGCATATTAGCCGAGCTATCACAAGTTTTGTCTAACAAGTCGGAAAGAAATACCTCTTTAAACAGACTTTTTTGCATGCGCTGCCTAAACGGTTGTTTATAATTGAGAACAATGTATGGCAGTCTGGTCCGTCTTAAATAATTCTACAAAAAAGTCCGCGACTCCATATTTCTATCTTTTATATTTTATCTTTTATACATCTTTTATTGTTTTAAAAAAGTATTTTTTAGACATACTTACGTTTGGATGATTATTTAAACAACAAAACATTAATCCTTATCAAAATAAGATATTTTATGATCACAAGGACATCATGGAGATAAGATTTGGCCTTTACAGTATGGCAATTGGTCATACAGTTTCGGAGATAATATAAAATTACTAAAACGCAAAATAACTTTAATTCATACCGGTTCCTCTTGAGCAAACATGTTTAGAGCGGACGTTTTATCAATTTACCCATAGATGGCGTTGTGCAAAATGTCGGTGGAATACAGCGGAAGAGTTTGTTTTTTTGTTGGTTTGTTTGAACGCGCTATCTCTGGAACTACCCCAGTCGGATTTATTTTTATTTTTATTTTTATTCAATAGGTACAGATACAGACAACAGATTAAAAAAAATACAAAAAATGGCCTTATTAGTAAACAGCGAGTGAACCTGAAGTCCAATTACAACTGTACACAACTTACAAAATAAACAATGCCTCGTTAATTATAACTTTAAAAAAACAAATCTAAAATTTAAAACATTTAGATATGGAGAGAGAAAAAAACATGAACAAATAATTAAAAAAAAATAACTCAAATAAAATACGAATAATGCTTAAGTTGACTAAGAAGGTTACACACTTTTGTACTGTAGCAAGAAAGATTTGAAAGCACCAAATTTGTCATGAAAAATGTCTACATGTGAGCAAATAGTATTGTAATTTTTACACATTCTGTGCAAAGGATTGTTCTGAGATACATTGTTATTGCTTGGGGGAATACTAAACAGCTGTGGAATACGCACAGATCGAGTTGGTATTTTTATATCTAAATAATCAACAAGGTGGCCATCCAATGAACAATTTACAATTTTATATAAGGTGCACAAGTCACACATCCACCTTCTATGTTCCAGAGTTGCTAGGGAGAATCTACGAAGTCGATCAACATATTCCGGTATTTTACGTCGTAACCCATGCTTTGAACATAGAGCCCTAATAAATCGCCTCTGGATCGCCTCTATACGGTCTGTATGTACATTATAGATTGGTGACCATACAGATGAACAATATTCAACAATACTCCTCACCAAGGAGCAGTACAAAACTACCAGAGAATTAGCCTGCTTAAATGGTTTAGCAGTTCGAAGTATAAATGATAGCATACGGTTAGCTTTACTACATATTAAATCATAGTGAGGTCTAAAACATAGAGAAGAATCAAATATCACACCCAGGTCACGCACCTCTGTAACCCTCTCAATAATAGTTCTCTCGATGTGGTAATTATATAGTATTAAACTCTTTTTCTTTTTTATAAATGTAATAACCTGACATTTTTTAATATTCAACGACATGAAATTTTTATCACACCAGTTTAGAATAGTATCAACATCTGTTTGGAGAATTTCACAGTCGCTATGATTAGATATTCGTCTAAAAATTTTGATATCATCAGCATAAGCCAAGCATTCACTCTTAATTAGGTCCAACAAATCATTTACAAATATTAAAAACAAAAGTGGACCCAAAATGGACCCTTGAGGAACGCCTGACGTTGCCAGGTACATTTGAAAACATCTTTTTGCATATAGGCTATTTAACATCACGCTAGGGCCCTTAGGAGCCGAGCGCGAAGTAATAGCACGGGCAGGCGATGGGAAAGGATATAGGCTATTTGACATCACGCTAGGGCCCTTAGGAGCCGAGCGCGAAGTAATAGCGCGGGCACGCGATGCGGAAGGATATAGGCTATTTAACATCACGCTAGGGCCCTTAGGAGCCGAGCGCGAAGTAATAGCGCGGGCAGGCGATGCGGAAGGATATAGGCTATTTAACATCACGCTAGGGTCTTTAGGAGCCGAGCGCGAAGTAATAGCGCGGGCAGGCGATGCGGAAGGATATAGGCTATTTAACATCACGCTAGGGCCCTTAGAAGCCGAGCGCGAAGTAATAGCGCGGGCAGGCGATGGGGAAGGATATAGTCTATTTAACATCACTCTAGGGCCCTTAGGAGCCGAGCGCGAAGTAATAGCGCGGGCATAAATTTAACGCGGACGAAATCGCGGGCAGAAGCTAGCTAGCTTCTGCCCGCGACTTCGTCCGCGTTAAATTTCTTGTACCCCCCACCCACCAACCCCGACGCATCGCATCGCAATGCCTGCCCGCGCTATTACTTTGCGCTCAGCTCCTAAGGGCCCTAGCGTGATGTTAAATAGACTATGTCCTTCCGCATCGCCTGCCTGCGCTATTACTTCGCGCTCGGCTCCTAAGGGCCCTAGCGTGATGTTAAATATACTATATCCTTCCGCATCGCCTGCCCGCGCTATTACTTCGCGCTCGGCTCCTAAGGGCCCTCGCGTGATGTCAAATAGCCTATATCCTTCTCCATCGCCTGCCCGCGCTATTACTTCGCGCTCGGCACCTAAGGGCCCTAGCGTGATGTTAAATAGCCTATATCCTTCCGCATCGCCTGCCCACGCTATTACTTCGCGCTCGGCTCCTAAGGGTCTTAGCGTGATGTTAAATAGCCTATATCCTTCCGCATCGCCTGCCCGCGCTATTACTTCGCGCTCGGCTCCTAAAGGCCCTAGCGTGATGTTAAATAGCCTATATCCTTCCGCATCGCCTGCCCGCGCTATTACTTCGCGCTCGGCTCCTAAGGGGCCTAGCGTGATGTTAAATAGTCTATATCCTTCCGCATCGCCTGCCCGCGCTATTACTTCGCGCTCGGCTCCTAAGGGCCCTAGCGTGATGTTAAATAGCCTATAGCCCTCCTCAAGAACTGGGTTATAAAATGCAAAAAGATTTTTTCAAATCCGACTGGGGTAGTTCCAGAGATAGCGCGTTCAACAAACCAACTAACAAAAAAAACCGGTCAAGAGCGAGTCGGACTCGCGCACCGAGGGTTCCGTTCCGATTTCTGAAAAAGTGTGCTATTTAGAGACATCGTTTTTTTTTTCCTGTTATTTTTACATAAACTTGCATCACATAGAATAATTTCAGATTTTTCTCTTTGCAAACTTCGGAGATAAGGGGGGGGGAACGTTATTTTTTTTTACATTTTTCATCAAAAGTCGAACACTGTGCAGCCTAAAAAAAAATAAAAATATGTTTGAGAATGCGCAAACAGCGTTCTTTCATATGATACCCCACATGACCTAGTAGCCCAACTTTGAATTTTTAAGAATGTTGCAAAAAAAAAATACATATCGTTTTATTTCTTTCTTATTTGCAAAATAGTTGGGTAAATATTATCTAAAACTGTTCCAAATTCCAAATTGATAGCATTAGTAGTTCTTGAGATATCCAGCTGTGACAGACAGACAGACAGACAGACAGACAGACTGAGTCACACCGTAAGGGTTCCTTTTTTACCATTTTGGTACGGAACCCTAAAAACAAACTCTTCCGCTGTATTCCACCGACATTTTGCACAACGCCATCTATGGGTAAATTGATAAAACGTCCGCTCTAAACATGTTTGCTCAAGAGGAACCGGTATGAATTAAAGTTATTTTGCGTTTTAGTAATTTTATATTATCTCCGAAACTGTATGACCGATTGCCATACTGTAAAGGCCAAATCTTATCTCCATGATGTCCTTGTGATCATAAAATATCTTATTTTGATAAGGATTAATGTTTTGTTGTTTAAATAATCATCCAAACGTAAGTATGTCTAAAAAATACTTTTTAAAGCAATAAAAGATGTATAAAAGATAAAATATAAAAGATAGAAATATGGTGTCGCGGACTTTTTTGTAGAATTATTTAAGACGGACCAGACTGCCATACATTGTTCTCAATTTTAAACAACCGTTTAGGCAGCGCATGCACAAAAGTCTGTTTAAAGAATTCTGTCTTTCCGACTTGTTAGACAAAACTTGTGATAGCTCGGCTAATATGCATGATATAAATATAATTTATAGCCTATAGCACTCAGGAATAATGTGTAGCTTTCTACCAGTGAAAAAATTTTTAGAATTGGATAATTAGTTCCGGAGATTACCCCCTACATACAAACTTACATACAAATTTTACCTCTTTATAATATTAGTATAGATTGTCCTTAGTATGAATTACTTTGGTATTTCGTGTACAGGCTCCTACGCAGTGTCATCTTACCCAAAACGTCGGCGATATCATTTTACGTTTAAGTTCACTTTTGTTTAACATAATAACCTTTTCACCTGTGATCTTGTCATGGCGCTAACACGTTTCACTTACTTATGCCTTTATTTTAATTTGTAAGGAATAACAGAGTCGAATGTCGTAAAAATAAAAGTTCGTAATTCAATGTAGGCGTTGCCTTATATTTCAGCACTTTTCAATTCAAATAAACCAATTTGGTCAAACCCTGTAATATTAGCCAGGCAAAATTTTCCTACTGCCAAATGCTTAAACCTAGTCGATGAAAAGTTTAGAAAACGTCTTTCTAAATACTGTCTAAGGTAGTCTTACTTCTTCTTAGCGTATTGATCGCGTAAGGTTGTCAAAATTCAAATAGTGTAAGTAGTTTACTGACAAAAGATTTCACCAAATTATATTGAACTAGCTTCTGTCCACGACTTCGTGCCTGTGAAAAACATATTTATTTTATTTTATTTTATTTGTATTGGGAAAACTTACAGCTAAAAGATACAGTGAATAAAATTTTAAACAAAATAAGGCCAATTACAAGTTTCCACATGTAGTAAATCTTAAGAAACAGAAAATTTAGGATGTACCATTTAAACAAAAACATTTAAACAAAAAAAAAAAATAATTAAAAATAAATTACTGTTTACGCTCGAAGAAGCTATTAGATAAAATTTTTTTCAATTTAGCAACACCAGTATAGAAAATGTCGATATCAGCTTCCTGGTAGGTGTCATATACTATGACACTCGGGATTACTGTAGCTACCACAGAACAAATATCTGTTCTATGGTAGCTTCTCATCAATGAGAGAATTTTTGGAATCGGAACAATAGAAAAAAAAAACCGGTCAAGAGCGAGTCGGACTCGCGCACCGAGGGTTTTGTTCCAATTTCTGAAAAAGTGTGTTATTTAGAGACATCGTTTTATTTTTCCTGTAATCTTTACATAAACTCAGATTTTTCTCTTTGCAAGTTTCGGAGATAAGGGGGGGGGGGGGGGGAACGGTTTTTTTTTCTACATTTTTCATCAGAAGTCGAAAACTATGTGTAAAAAGAAAAAAAATGTTCGAGAATGTGCAGACAGCGCTCTTTCATATGGTACCCCACATGCCCTAGTAGCCACACTTTGATTTTTTAAGAACCCCTTTCAGTCCCTGCTGCAAAAAAAAAATAGATATTTTAATTTCTTTCTTATTTGCAAAATAGTTAGGTAAACGTCATCTAAAACTAGTCTAAATTTCAAGTTGATAGCATTAGTAGTTCTTGAGATATCCAGCTGTGACAGACAGACAGACAGACTGAGTGACACCATATGGGTTCCTTTTTTACCATTTTGGTACGGAACCCTAAAAAGACTTTATTTGCCAAATAAAATATATTAAACAACCTTGCACAATTCAATTAAGTAAGTTACAAAGAAGCAGTAAAATTATGTAATTTTTTGTTTATTACCTATGTTTCGGTAATGGTTGTTAGAACGGAACTGATACACTCTGTTCCCCGTACTAGTATAAACTGTATTACGGTGGAACAGTTTTCCTCGTCCTCTGTAAAATACTTATAGTAGCAGACTTGTGAAAAAATAATTATTTTAGTAGTTCTGAAGATTACCTCACTACATACAAACTTACAAACATATTTTACGTCTTTATAATATTATTAAGTATTAAGTCTTGCCATTCAGCAGGTCCAATTTCAACCTGAAGCTGAAACTGAGAATTTAATTAACAATATTATAATCCATTATCTGGTCGAAGACCCTCGGTGGAGTCTGCTTCATTTATTTTAGTTGGTCCTGTTTCTATCTTCAACTTAATGGAGCAACTAGTTGTATGAAGCTCATTATATACTAAATGAAATTAATATTTAATTTTTACAGTATTTGATATTCCTTAATTATTATTAACTAGTAGTTCTGCGAATGTCTGACAACCAGTCTTACCAAGGGGTATCGTATTACCCAGTAACTGGGTTGTGGAGGTCAGATAGGCTGTCGCTCCATGTAAAATACTGGTATTCAGCTGCATCCGGTTAGACTGGAAGCTGACCCCAACATAGTTGGGAAAGGCTAAGGCAGATTGATTTAGTAGTTCTGCGAACAGTAGTAGTGGTATTTAAAACGACGACATGACGTGTAAAAGAGATCCTGATTTTCCTATTTACAGAATAAACAGTTTAATTTAATTAAATTATGATTTGTGTTTTAGATATTTGTATGTTCCTGAGAAAACCTTTTGGTATATATTACGAGGCGTTGTCTACCATTATAATTACAATCACCCAAGAACAAGTACAATATTATGAACAAATTATTCAGAAATTCAAAATCAATTTCCAATTTTATTTGTATTATTCCCTCTTATCGGTACAATACTTGAAATTTCAATCACCGTTAACCTCTTATGAGGTAATTGTACTCATCATTATGAACAACTTTTACTATGGGACTATATCTGAAATCACGAAAAAAAATCAGCTGTCCCTACATTTTATGCGAACAAAAATAACAGCTGATTTTTTTACGCGGTATCAGGTTTGGTCCAATAGTAAAAGTTGTTCATAATGATAAGTAATGACCCCTTAAGAAGTTAACGGTGATTAAAATTACATCCTGTATAATCTTTCCTACCATTTATTTTAGCGTCCATGATTGCATTTTTCGTCTATGGTTGCCCTGTCAATAAATAGAGAACTTCGTAGACGTGCTTATGTCAAAAGTAAAATAAATGGTTGGAAAGTTGGAAAGAGTACACATACGTAAATGGATTTTGAAGTGGTGAAAAGATTAGTAAGTCAGCAAGTAAACTGAGATACTTACTGAATCCCGCCCCACACCATACAATACGATTTCATCCTCTAAATTAATAACAAGTTCATATTACTTTCACTGTTCCCTCTGAAACTATTAGACACAGACAGCTTTATAATTATTATATTTGTCTTGAACGTCAGGGTTGATAATATTTAACTTAGTTACTGTTCTACGAAGTTTTCAGCATACTACAGCAACTTATGCCAAGTGTGAACCGCCTCGCTCCGGAAATGACTTAGCGGCGCAATCTCGCGATAAACTGCAAAGATCCGGATTGTCCTATTTGTAGCAGACTGCCTGACAGGAATGTGGCCTTGAAGGTTAAACGAAGTTTCATAATATGACTAGGCCAATAGAGTTGTCTAGGGTTATGCTGAAGACCAACTAACTGGATGTATCATGGATAAGCAACACAGTTTGCTAAACCTGTACCTATACTTACCAACGTTGAGCCTATATAGGTAATTCTAATTACATCCGTAATTTCTCTATCTGTATTTGCGACGCTCGGTTATCTCTGTTAACTTGTTGAGTTGTAGTATTGTTTCTTTGTAACAAGGCTACAAAGGTGTAGAACAAACAACTTGGGAAACTTTATTTCTATCGTGCCAACGTTCGCAATAAAAACTCTTTGTAGGTCAATGAAGACGTATCGGTTTTCAGAAGATAGTCACCCGTAAAGTCGTCTAACTGTTATTGCGAAAAAGTTTGATGTAGGAATGTTTCCTATATAAAAGTTCTACGTAAACAATAGGTACCTAATTTAATCAACTTCTCTTTAACTGTATATTTCTAAAATGGTCGTTAGATGATGTCAATATACTCCTTGTAAAATAAAAAATATCATGGAAGAAAATAATCTAACTTAGAGTGATGTATTGATGATTTTTATGGTGATAATTATGTAATACTAGCTTCTGCATACAAACTTTGATCCCCTGTAGGATTATTTTTGAGACAAAAGTAGTCTATATGTCCTTCCCCAGGATGCCATCTATCGTCTTGCCAAATTTTATCAAAATCCGTTCAGTGGTTTAGGCGTGAAAAGGTAACAGACAGACAGACAGACCGACATACAGTTACTTTCGAATTTATAATAATTATATTAGTATGGATTTCACTTGGTACTTGCATAAGGATATTTGAATTTCGCAGGCTATCATTGAGCATTCACCTTAAAGGCTCATTTTTAGCAGTAGAGTCACGAGCATAAATACGTTACACCTACTACAAAATTCAAAAGCCAAGATTTATCTGTGAAATAACGATTCCAACTTTGAGAAAAGACCTACAGTCAAAACCGGTTATCGGCCGGCTTCGGAATCGTTATAATCGGTTTTGACTGTATTCCATTTTAGTACTATGATCTCGAAAATACTATGTTCGTAACAACATAAAACTATGAGAAAATCGTTTTTAAATCTTGCGAAAATGTAAGGTACATAAAGCTCTTGAGTGGGTGGTAAAATAATGTATCATGAAAATATTATGAGTCAAGATCACTGAGAGTAAAATAGATCGATATCTTTCGTTAGATTGACTTTGGGGACCTCAAATAAGTGAAGTAATGAAGCGAAAGATTCGTAATATCGGAATCTGACAAAGATCAAAATAATGGCCTCGTAAAATAAACAATCAACCACCAAATACTGCGAACATTGCGATTCCTTTGTTTCATTTTTAGGGCAGGATTTTTTGTACTGTATTCTTGTTCTATATTATGATAACTACCTGGCCCAACAGATGTCCTATCAAAATTTCAATATGGTAATGAGTCATACAAAAATCCCTTTAAAAAGCGCTCTCAGTTTTTCCTCAACTTTGGACATTCTGCTGCTGACAACTCATCAGAACGAAGAAGAAAAGAGTCGTGAAGGCAGATTACCTATAATACAGCATAGCAGCGACAGAAAAAGAGTCGAAAACGCAGTTTAAACGCCAAAAGATTCACCGGGGAAGCTGAACTTGAAGCAACATGGCGGCGTCGTCTCAAAAAGAGCCCATTCTTAGAGTATATTACAGTAGTACTGTAATTATATACTCTAAGAGCCCATCCATAATTTATATCACCCGTCTCTCCACTATTCCATTGCTTATTTTACGGTGCATACTGGATAGGCTCTATAATCCTTATCCATATCCTAAGGGCACGTCTTCCCTAACATTATCGCGCCCCCGGTCTACTCCTTGATATGCAATGGTCTCTGTTGCACTGTGTGAATTTTTGGGTTCATTCGAGTAATCGAGTCTGGTTAAACCACGCTGGGATAGGTGCATTTCATTAACTTTTCAATGTTTCTTTCCATAAATATCAAACTCGGACTATTACAAACATTTTAAAATAAAAAAAATAGCCAAATTGGTCCAGCCGTTCTCAAGTGATGCGCTTACCAACGAACAGCATTTATTACCTTCACTTGTAAATGTAACTAACAAACAAACAGTGTAGTAAAATCTGGGAAGTAAATTTTAACCTACTTCTAATAGTCCTATCGAAATGAAACTTCTTATGTATATGTGGTTTGCATGACAATACTATAATTTGGTACCTATCTTGGAGCTGATCTGATGATAGAGCCAGGAAATTGATATTGGAAGTCTTCAGTGGCTACTAGTAAACCCCTCGAGTTTGGGGTCATAAGATTTGTTTTGACGAGTCCAATAGACTGGGCGTGGCGACACGGGTCTGGTGATGGAGCCAGGAGGTGGATAGTGGAATTCTTCCAGTGGCCACTAGTAAACCCCTCGAGTTTGGGGTCATATGATTCGTTTTGATGAGCCAATATATTGCACTTGGCGTTGAGGGTCTGATGATGGAGCCAGGAGGTGGATAGTGGAACTCTTCAGTGGCTACTAGTAAACCAGTCAACTCATAGCTTCGTTGACTTTAGACTTGTAACTAATTGAAGAACATTCTAGACTAAAAAGTAATAAATAAAAAACACGCTTTTATCACGCACTAAAAATTATAATATAATTAAATTGACTTGTATTAGTTACGATACAAGTACCTACTTACCTGTATAGCTTGTTACTTCTTTTATTATCCAATGATTTATTCAAAAAGCGTTGTGTGCACTTTTAATTACTTAATTTAAACAAAGCGCTCCACACACAAATGAAAACTTTTATATATTTTATATACAATGTGTAATTTAAATAATGCACAACGTCTGTAATGATGAGTACGTATGAACAACTTTTACTATGGGACAAAACCAGAAATCGCGAAAAAAAATCTGCTGTTTTCTACATTTATGTTCGCATAACTCGTCAAAATATAGGGAACAGCTGATTTTTTATCGGTTGAGAGGCTGTGCGTTTATAAGTTACACCTTGTAGATTATGATTATTGATAGAAAACTATAAATACAATGTTAAACCAATAAATAAAAAAAATTGACGTGTAAAATCTCACAAAATTCTTTATATTGGTGAAAGCAACCTGTTACTTTCAATTTATTAGAGATTTATGAGAGACAACCCAAGTTCTTCACTTCAAGTCATGAAATTATACAAACGAAAGCGATCTTACTAGTTGTATTTCTACGAGTATTTATTTAGGACTTCTCACAAGGGATACAATATCAGCCAGAAGAAACAATTTAAACTATTATTGTATATTTAAGTTGTACATGTTTGTATGTAGGCTTGTGTATTTTCAAAATGATATACCATTATTCGAAAAAACAACACTGTCTCACTGTATCGTTAGCCTTTTTGGGTATGTTTGTAGGTAGAAATTTTATTTATATTTTTCTTACAACAAACTCATTTTTTTCATTAATAAGCCCTGCTACAGTTTATTGTTTGCTAATAGCTTGTTTTTAATATATAATGTAGTAATCTGTGGAAAATGTTGTGGGTAGTATATTTGTAAAGTAATAAATAATAATAATAATAATAACTCACCAATATTGGAAAACAATTTATATAAAAGTACGCAGTTAGCCATAATTATGGAAATGACGGTAGAAATAGGGACACTCACTTGTTTCAAACAAATTGATTGAAAGGCGATAAGTGAAAAGTTTGCCTTCAATTTGATTGATTCGTCTGTATTCAAAGACTTAAGAGGCCTATCACAAAATTGCGTTTTGACATTTTAGATGTATTGAAGCATGGCGAAGCATCACATTATGTAGCAAATTGGCAGTTGTAATTATGTTTATTTTAAGTCTTACATATATTTTTTGTTGTTTACTCAAAAACTCAAAGCATTTATTTCAATTAAACCAATTACAGGCACTTTTGAACTGTCAAAGAGTCGGTCAGTTAGTCAGAAAGTTGAAGCTAGTTGCCCATTCCAAAACGTATATAGCCATGATACATCCAGTTAGTTGGTCTTCAGCATAACCCTATAGACAATCCCTATTGGCCTAGTCATAGCCCATAGTGTGTACATTGTGCAAATAAATAAATAACCTCTTTTAAATGACACTCCTTCGCAGCATACAAGGTGTAATAATTAAATGAAATTAATTAGAAATTGTTTACTCTGTAAATAGGATATATCGGAATCACTTTTACACGTCATATTAAGAAAGAAAATATTTAAAAATAAGCTATATTATGGAGTCGACATTTCCTATCTGACTACAAAGTTAGACTCTTTTATTTTAATATGACGTATAGAAGTGATTCCAATATCCTATTTACAGAATAAATTTCATTTCAATTCCATTCAATTGCAATTTCATTTTATTGTCTTACTATTTGTGTTAGAATTTCTAACTCACATAGTTTCAAACAGCAACACTTTGACATCCATTTCTGTCTCACAATAGACATAGTCTGTGATTTATGTTTTAGACTTCGTTAGTTTTAGCAGTAACAGTTGAAACTACTCTAAACTTCTAAGCGCAATTTATTCTAAATCTAGTCGCGTGACACTAAAGCCATTCTACGACAACAGCACTAGTGTCTGACACTAATTTAGTTAGTGTCAGTCTAGCAGGCATTTATTTGCGGCTTTACTATAACGCCATAGAGAGTGAGTGTCACTCACTTATTAAATTCATTAGGGAATCCAAAAGCTGTTTTATTATAGGGTGATGATAACATTTGTTCGTTTTGTGTTCGAAAGCAGTTCAATCAATCGTAATATCCAATATTTGTACTTCATTGTACAAAAAACCGGATCATGTTTTCTTAAAAGTAGGTATCGAAAAGCAATTGACATACATACATAAATATTTATCTACCCTTTAAGTAAACATATCGAAGGACGCAATATGTTTATGCCGTGAGTGCAAACACTTAAGCTATTACCCTTGCTCTAATTATGTTAACCCAGAGAGAAGTTGACCCATATTTGATACAAGTGATACTCCGATACTTAGATTATACATAGCCTACCTATGACATTATATCTATAAGCGTCTTTAATCACTTCACCGCTTTTTATGTGGTAAGAATGCAAAAAATACAAATTTTATCTAGACTTTACCTACTTGTAAAAATCTCATTTTATGAATTCAAATACTTTTTATTGTAATTTTTGAATTCTGCAGTTATGGTCTTATGTTAACTTTAGTGTAATAAAATCACTTGTTCTGCCTGCAATTCTTCTTTTGTGAAAGTGAAGTAGGTATTGATGGGCTAGTAGCACTGCCCTTAATACAGGTTATTTTATAACTTCGTTAGGGTGCTGGTTGCAACACCTACCTACCTATTTTGTTAACTAATAGCAAGTCAAGTGATAATATATTTTAATGTTAATATTGTTATTTGATTACCATAAATAAATACATTATTTTGAAGAAGTCAATAAAATACTGTCACTGTCCACTAAATGGATATTTAAATAATCTTAAGGTAAACGCAATATCGTGTGATATAACCAAGTATCTGCGCTATTCTCTAACTTGATTTTTCAGTTAAGGGTCTAGCAATTTCCTCCTTCCTTATATTAATCCAATCCTATTGATAGTTCGCGCCGCAAGACATTGGATTTCTTAATAATCTTTTGCTTCAAATAAACAAACTAATGAAGCTGCAGATCGTATTAAGTTCAAGGTAACAGTAACTATAAGATATTTCTAATAACGCGAAGTGAATTAACTAATAAAATCCCTAAAGCTCTTGGCGCGCCGCCGCCTAATATTCCCTTAGGCAGGCCGCACACTAGACACACCTGTATTACGACAATTGTGGCGCCACATTTGAAACGCGACACATTTAACGACCCCATATCTGCGCGCAAGTACGCGCACCAGGGACACATTTGTAGCGGGTGCAGTCACATAATAATCTGTGGTGCAGTTTGTGACGAGACTTTTGTAGCTCTATACCAATTCAAGATCAAACACGTTATTATTTCGTGGCGCGGTGATTTGCAGAAATGAAATACAACATTGATATTTTTCTTGAGTTTATTGCAGAGGTTTAAAAAATATTATACAGCTATGGACTCGCTGATTATAGCAACAGACGAATTTTTCTTCATCGGACCGTAACTCTTGCGAAATTTTGAAATTACTGAAAATTGTAATATCTTGAAGCCAATAACGTCTTTTTTTTTCTCATTAATTACCACATCAAGACATCTATATCGTCTGACGATGATGTCAAAATTCTGGAAGCTGCGCTACAACTGTGCGTCTGTCTGATGTGCATGTACACGATACAGTTGCCCCGAGCTAAAACTGTATCGCAGTAATTGTGGCGACGTAAATGTAGGGTGGCGCCGCCAGTGTGCGGCCTCACTTACCATTGACGCCTTTAATAGATTACCTAATCCGAAACATAATAAGAACACCCACATATTATTAGTGCTGAAACTTTAGGGGCCGCTATACGTTTAGCATTTAAAAGCTATATGTAAGTATGAAAGCTAATACGTGATATGCCAAAGTAGACTGGTGTGTAGTTACGAGTAGTAATTTATTAGGTCATTGTTTGTGAAGAGAAAATAAACTATTTGAATTTGATACAAAAAAAAACCTTTTCTCTTTATACTATTAGTTTAGACTAAGCACTAACCTATCTACATATAACTAATATGTTTTATAGTTTTTATATATTACGTTTGCCCAACTATTTTGCAAATAAGAAAGAAATAAAAATATATACTTACGTTTTTTTTGCAACAGGGACTAAAAGGGGGTCTTAAAAATTCGAAGTGGGGCTACTAGGGCATGTGGGGTATCATAAGAAAGAGCGCTGCTTGCATATTCTCAAAACTTTTTTTGTTTATTTTTAGGCCGCATAGTTTTCGACTTTTTATACTTAGTTATTTAATTTAATTTAGTACTTAGTG
The DNA here is from genome assembly GCA_905163495.3 of Cosmia trapezina. Lineage (NCBI taxonomy): Eukaryota > Metazoa > Arthropoda > Insecta > Lepidoptera > Noctuidae > Cosmia > Cosmia trapezina. The sequence goes on along the minus strand of LR991025.1, from coordinate 16,822,451 downwards.
TAAATAGTTATTGTTTAGTAATTCATTTTAATTTTCTTGCGTACAATTAATTATTTTAACCCATCTATAATAATTATTAGAGTATTAGCGTTTATGATATCAAACTATGTGAAAGTTAGTGTCGCGTGTACGATCAAAGCTTATGCCCTAAATGTGCGGTGGACCGCGAAGACGATCCTCACGAGCTCATCCTGGTGGAAACCTCGCACGCATCATAACAAAGTCTATAATTATAGGAAAAACAACACTATGTAGATTGTGTTAATAGTGGCGGCTGCGACCTTTATTGAAGGAAAGGTCATAGGATAAATGCTGTTTCTTTGGGATCAAACTGTTTCGTAGTGTCTGATATTTAGATTCAAGTTTCTACCTCAACGCAATAAAAAAATACGGCCATTTGTACGACATATTTTGATACTCGCAAGTAAATCAAAACCTATAGGGTACTTCCCGTTGACCTAGAATAATGAAATTTGGCAAGAAGCAAGGTCTCACAGCACAAGGAGAGGAAAAAGTCCGAATATTGTTATTTTTTACCCGACTGCGGCGAAGCCCAAAAGGAGGGTTATGTATTTGACCTGTATGTAAGTATGTATGTATGTCCGTTTCTTTGTTCCCTCGTAACTCCTAAACGAATGAACGGATTTGGATAAACTACATGTCTTTAGATTTGTCTTGGTGGCGCGAGTGTCACTGGCTACATTAACATCAAAAATAAAGTAAAATGGCGGATTTGGGGCGACATATTGTGGAGTTCGAAATTTTTTGTCTTCTAATACCATCGAGTGGGATATCAAAATGAAGGGTTTTAAAAGGTGATTACAAAAATATATACAACTTACATGTTTGAAAATAATTCGAAGTGACAAATCGAATTTGGATAAAAAAAAATTGCTTTGCTTTGAGCAGAGTTAGGATCTCGAAGGCTTGGCTATTTGTGCACTTATCCAAAAAAGCTTTTAAGGCCAGGGTTCCAAGCTTGGTTTAGCTCGGTGTGTAAGTGAAATGGCGTTATGGCTGTCTAGTTTGACGCACGAGATAGAAGATTCTCACGCGCACCGGAATTATGTCGTAAAAGTTCAAATAAAATCGTATAAAGTTAGAAATTAACTATTTAATAAAAAGTAATCCATCACTGGATGTAGTTTGGAATTTGACATTTCATGGTATATTTTTAATTATAATTATAAATTGCTAATGAAGGAATAAACAGCTTTTAAAGATTATTAGGAGGTATGTTTAAAGATTTTTTTGGTGCATTAAAGTATGTTTAATTATGTTTTGGCTTCCATTACTGTATGCGAAAAGGACTTGAAAATATCATATTTTGACAAATTATTTACGGTTTATGAGATACACAGCTTCAAAAAACCACCTTTTTGATCGTTTTCAGGAAATCTGCGCCTTAAATAACCCTCACGGCCAAAACTCCTTGCAAGAACTAAATCGTCTGCGAAATCTTTCACATTTGTAAACTAAAAAGCTGGAAATAAAAAAAGTAATTAAAAAAACTAAAAAACCCGACTGCAGTAAAAAACTAAAACTGAAAAGCTAAAAACAAGCCCATTTTAAATTTAATAAAAGTTGGAAGCAGGCGGGACCCATTCCATTGTTATATTTCCAAACTCAACGGGTCCCGCTTGCTTCCAACTTTTATTTAATTTAAAATGGGCTTGTTTTTAGCTTTTCAGTTTTAGTTTTTTACTGCAGTCGGTTTTTTATTTTTGTAATTTTATCACATTTTTTTTTTGAATTACATTGTTAAGTTGGTTTTTGGGATAAATTCTTTTCAACTACGGAACCCTTCATTGTGCGTGGTCCAACACGCACTTGGCCGGTTTTTTTAAAATTAACTTGCCAATAATTTGTTGTCCGTACGACATGATTTCTATTTTGATCACAGTTGACCATAAAACAGATTTCGTGGGGCATCGAATCGAAAGTCTAAACAGCAGCGAAAAAAAAAAAAAATATTCCGACGAATTGAGAACCTCCTCCTTTTGGAAGTCGGTTAAAAATGGATAAATGATGAAGGTTTACAATATATTTTGTGTGTTGTATTCGTTCGTTTTGCAGTAGGATAGTGGATCAAAACATCATCATCTGCCTACCCTTTCCCAACTATGTTAGGGTCGGCTTCTAGTCTAACCGGATGCAGTTGAATACCAGTATTTTACATGGAGCGACAGCCTATGTGACCTCAACAATCCTGTTACTGGGTAATACGATACTCCCTGGTAAGACTGGGTGTCTGACTTTCGGTCTTCTTGATTGACCCGTAACGACTGTCATAGATCCACGAATGGCAACTGGGACCAACGGCTTAACGTGCTTCGTGCTTTTAGTGGAAAGTTACAATTAACGCTTGTATTTCACTTCTCATATTTTTCCATACCCCCCGGGTACGAGTACCTATTTATGAAAATCGATTCATAAGAAGTGAACTCCAAAAAAATATCTAAACTTTGTTTTTGTTTTGTTACAGGAAATTATGGCTTGGACACCAAAACGGTAAGTAATAATAATAACCTTAACTTTCTTACATAATTTAATATTAAAAAGTAACTTTCCTAACACGTAGCAAAATACCCGCAAGGTTCCGGACTTTAATAAAATGTCTATTTTTACATCACATATCCCTACCTACTCATGTAAAAGTATTTCACAATATCAGTAAATCTAATATTTCAGTGTGGGTACTCCTCACGGTATAAGACAGCTCCCAGTATTTACGTATTTTAAAAATATAATAATGGCCCAAAAGGGCCTTGAAGGTGTAGTGCGCGAGCTACAAAAGCTAGTGAGTGATCTCGTGACTAAAGTCAGTGCTCTCGAGTGCAAAATAGATGAGCAAAACTGTTTATTGGCGAAACAAGCCCTATCATTAAACTCATTAACATCAGCTGTTGAGGGTACATCGAAATTAGTTCCTCCAAAACTAGTGGAGGCCGATGCTCAAGACCGGTCAGCGATTCCAGCGACGCAGCGACCTGTGCGTCAAGCGCGAGTTATTTCGGCCGCTAAAAACCAAATTGGATACGCAGCCGCTGCAAAAAAGTCAGCCGCTGTAAAAGCAAAGACCGCCGGTGACGTAGGTGAGACAAATAACTTGCCGAAGACACCCGAAACTGAACGAGTCGAACCGATTATCAAAGTGACAACTACGAGTATTAACCCCACTCCATCTACAAAAACAGCTTCATCATCGCTTGAGTGCGGGGCCACGAACTTGGCGGAAAAACACTCGGATGAAACGTTTGATACCGCCGAAGAAGGCTGGCAACCGGCCCGTAAAAAGCGTCATTCCAAACGGCAGGTGATTACTGGCAGCGGTAAAGAAGATGAGGAGCTCAAAACGGTGGAAAAGCTAAAATTTATACAGGCTTGGTCTTTTAAACCGGATACGACGGAACAAAACGTGACAAACTATTTAAATAAACTTCAAAGTTGCGAGCATTATTTTGTCGAAAAACGTGAAATTAAAGCTACAAGGCATGCAGCCTTCGTAATTGCCTTTCCAGAGAGCTTGAATGAGCGGGTGAACACGCCAGCGGCGTGGCCCGCGGGGGTGAAGTTGTCAGAATGGTTTCCGAGGCGTCCCCGCGGGCAGCGGGGGGACACAAACTCCGAGATTCGCACCGGCGGCGGCGCGGGCGACAGTGCACGCGCAGTCGCTGGGCGCTCCTCTTCGTGATCACTATACGCAACGACGAAACAAGAATGAGAACTTACAGTGTCGGTATGGTAATAGTTATAGTTCCCACTCGCAAAAGTTTGGACCGGTGTGCTCAAATAGTGTGAATATAGGCCAAACTAGTAACGGGAAACCTAAATATTCGTTAGTTAACTTAGTTATGTATTATCAAAACGTTAGAGGACTGCGCACGAAATTAAGAACGTTTTATAATAATATGTTAGGGTCTATGGTCGACTTGGTAGCCATAACTGAAACCGGAATCAATGATTCGATACATGATGGTGAACTGGCTCCAAGCGGATACACTATATTAAGATGTGACCGGGCGGATGGCCGTAAACATGGAGGGGTCATGCTGGCTGCTACCCCGCATGGCGCTCTCGAGCTACGTAGGGTACCGTTGCCTGATAATGCGAACTTGAACCTACACCCGTTCGAAATCGTTTGTGCGACAGTTCATCGGAAAAATAGTTTGTGTTTTTTGTGTTGTGTTGCATACATTCCACCTAAAGCTATTGAAAGAGAATATATGTATATGTTTCATTTACTGGAACAGTTATGTATTAATTATGATCAAGTTGTTCTAGTGGCTGATTTAAATCTGTATTCAACTACTCAAGATGTACAATGTTATTATGAATACTTTGTCGCCTTCTGTGGGTTCCGCCAGTGTAATAGCATTGTAAATTGCAATAATCGCACGCTTGATGTAGTCCTTACTACGTTGACCGAGGATGATATAATCGTCAGTGAAGAGCGCGATGACGTATTGTCTTGCATCGACCCGCAGCATCCGCCGCTGCGCGTTAGTATAAGCCGTGCGCGAGCAACTACTAACAGCTCTGGTGGCCCTATGCCGCAGGCCTCCACGTACCTACCGAGGTGGAACTTTAGCAAGGCAGATTTTAGTTTTATGTACGTGTCGCTTGCGGCGGTAAATTGGACGACTCTGTATGAAGCGACCAAGGCCGAAGAAGCATACAGTATTTTTTATGATATATTCTACAAGATTCTAGATGATAGCACTCCAAGGAAAGTTTTGAAAGGGGACTGCTCTCGCTATAGCTACCCAGAATGGTATACGGCTGATATAATAGGTGATATTAAGCAGAAGGCTTTTTGGCATAAATCGTATAAGAAAACTAGTTCGAACAACGACTATAAAAACTTTTCTTACTATCGTTCCGTAGTCAAACATAAAATCAATACCGCTTACCGCAACTATCAAAATCGCATTGAGCAGCAGTTGGTAAAGGAACCGAGGTCTTTTTGGGGTTTTATTGGTAGCAAGCGTTCAAAACGTAGTAAAACTAGAATTATTAGGAATGGTGAGCCGTTACCTGAGCATGAGTGCGCCCAGGCGTTCGCTGATTACTTTCAGTCGGTTTACGGTGAGGTGGCGCCGCGGTTGGATGCAGCTGCCGCTGGGCAGGCGGCGCCCGAGCGCGGCGCGCGCATTCACGTGGGTCAGCTGTCTCTTGGTGAGGTGAGCGCAGCGCTCGGGCGCCTCAAGCCCAAGCGTTCGGTTGGGCCGGACGGGGTGCCACCCTACATAGTTAAGGATTGTAGGACTGTACTGGCCGGACCTCTCTTGCATTTATTTAATTGTTTCCTACGAGAATGCTCGTATCCGGACGGCTGGAAGCTGACCAGGGTTACTCCGGTGCCAAAGGGGGCTCCGGCCTCTGAGGTCAGTGGATACAGGCCTGTGGCAGTACTATCAGCATTTGCTAAGGTCTTCGAGTCTGCGTTGTGCTCTTGTATCCATTCGCAAGTAGCTAACCAGCTTAGCGATGCGCAGCATGGTTTCCGAACGGGCCGCAGCACAAATTCAAATTTAATGTGTTTTATGAACCAGGCCGCCACAGTGCTGGACTCGGAGGCAGGGGCCCAGCTGGACGTCGCTTACTTCGACTTCAGGAAGGCATTTGATAGCGTAGATAACGACATTCTGTTAAGTAAATTTGCAAAGGCTGGTTTTACTCCAGCCCTTCTAAAGTTCTTTTCCAGCTACCTAGGTAATCGGAAACAAATTGTAGAATACGCTGGCTTCACCTCGGACTCGTATTGTACTCTTACAGGAGTAAGCCAGGGGACTAATTTGGGACCATTGGAATTTATTATAATGGTAAATGACCTTCCTGAAGTTGTAAAAGATGCTGGCTGCTTGCTATTTGCCGACGATCTTAAGTTGTTCATGCGGATCACTAATCAGTCGCACTGTGAATTGCTGCAGCGGGACATTAATCGGGTAGTACAGTGGAGTACGGAGAACAAACTACTCTTTAATGTAACTAAGTGTAACGTGATGTCTTTTACGCGGGCCGTGGTTCCTCGACGTCACGAATATACCATGGATGGGCACGTGATACCGCGGGTAGTGTCGGTGCGAGATCTCGGTGTCACTTTCTCCGAAGATTTGTCGTTTCGCGCACATATTGTACAGGTGTGTAAGAAAGCCTTCAAGAATCTTGGATTTGTAATGCGTGAGACCCGTGACTTTACTAATACAGCAGCTGTGAAGTCGCTATATAATGCATTGGTGAGAAGTAACCTGGAAACGAGTGCTATCATCTGGAATCCATTTGAAATTAAGTATTCTCTTATGGTAGAAAAAATGCAAAATAAGTTCACCCGGTTCCTATACATGAAGCAATTTGGCGTCTACCCATTCTATCCACTTATGTATCCAACCCTCTTTGTAATAGGGATGGTTGGTTACTATAAGTTGGAGGTAAGGCGCAATTTCGCCCTAGCTAAGTATGTTTTTATGGTTTTTCGTGGTATGTTGAATAATCCACAAATATTGGAATCTTTGGCATTGCTCGTCCCGAGCAGTAGACTGCGGCAAGGGCCGAGAGAGAGGTTGTTAAAAGTCCCGGTGGCCCGTACAAACTTGTTAAAGTTTGCACCGGTGGGGCGGGCAATAAATATACTCAACAGCGTCTCTCTGCGATTGGATATCTTTGCTTGCTCTTTGGCGGAATTCCAGAGGGTGACACTTAGCATATTGTCCTCTGTATGACTGTGTCGATACTCAGAGTCGTTACTTGGGACTAGTGAATAATTTGTCATCCACGCTAATGGACAGGTATAAATTTGGACCCCCCTCAGTCAAAATAAGGCGGGCTGCTTAAAAGCAATAATTTTGTTGTTGGTGGTGGTGACTAACTGGTTATTGAGTGACGTCTCTGAGTGTGGAAATTGAGACTACATTGTTGTATTGGGTTCCCACCTGTAAAAACAAATGTAAGTGGAAATAAATAAATAAATAAATAAAATAAAATAAAATAATATCTGTCGTGCAAAATATGTTTTCTTATGGGTATTGAAAGTTGCCTCTATATTTAAGTTCTTTTTATAGATTTATCTAAATGTCTTCCTCTTACTTTACCCAAGGGCCTTAGCACACCTCTGCCGCGAAACCGCTTGTTGCCCTGATTTTCCGCTACTCGAGTATCGGAACATCATTAAAATATGATTAGGTATATACTTTACTCAGTAGTAGTTTATAAATCGATTTGAGAAGAATTCCGTCGTAATTATTGTGTTCAACACCTTTTTGATTCGAATAGTCAACTACCTCAATACTAATATCAATGAAGCGATTAACGTACTCTACAGTTTAACAGTGAAGCAAACCAGTCATAAATACAACAATGGCCATGTTTTTAATTTTTTGCCATGTCAGCATTTTCTAGCAAACCATGAGCTAACTATTTAAGAAAGAAACATCGTCATTTTGTCTTCGGTATATACAATCTGCAATTAAAAAGACTGTTCTAGTACATTTATATTCTGTCATTCGCTTGACATGATAACCTAAGGTTCACCTATACATAATCAGCCTATTGTTCCCATTGCTGGAACACAGGCCTGCTCTCATTGAGAGGGAGTTGGTCGTAATCCACTACGCGGTCCCAGTGCGGTTGGTAGATGTCACATGTCTTCAAACTGGTTCTAGGACATGCCGGTTTTCTCAAGATGGTTTCTTTTACCGTTTTAAGAGCAGTTGTGATGAAATTATTTACACAAAGTAAAGCGGCTGCCTGGTTTCGAACCCACGACGTACAACTCGTAAGTCGGGGCCGTTACCACTGGGCCACCACTGCTCAGCACGCTTAGCATGACCGCCATCTATACCGGTTTTGTCGACGGAAGAATAGACAAAATGGCAGATAATAGAAATATTTCTACGCATTCTACGCGTCTAATCATGGCAATTTCTCATTTTGTGTATTCTTCCGTCGACAAAACCCATTTCTATGGCGGTCATGCTAAGCGTGCTGGTTCACCTAACCGGGGCAAAATCCTCTAGCACGATTCTACTTTAAATGCTTCGGCGATCCCTTCTGGGATCTCTTCAAGTGAATAAGGACTTCAATTGAGAGCAAGCTTTTGTGCAATAAACGTTAACAGTACCTTAGAGGGTAATCGAAAAGAAGAGTAGTAGTAAAGATTTTAGCGCATGCACGTCTAGATATATAAGAGTATGTGAGCATCATTTTAAGTGTGTTCTTAGGTTGAAACTGTTTGCTTTTTGGTTGCAAGGTGCAAAATTTTAGAACGTGTGTGCATAAATCTGAATTAGTGACTTATGTAGTTTTATACAGCATGTTTCAGAAAGGTGTGGTTATGTTTAAGGGTATGGTAAGGACCTTCAAACCTTCAAACTGGGCCCCAAGTCTGCTATTTTTTAGAAATTCGTCATTCCAACAAGACCCCATTGTCAGTGCATTGTTATTTTGCTAAAAGTTCGTAATCTGCTAAATTCATAATGGTCGATCATTGGTCGATCAGTGGTCTCGTAATAGAATCGTGGTAGAATAACATTGTCGTATTGCCATTATTATAAAACCCATTAGTAGAAATGATTTTCGAAAAACTCAAGGTCACTGATCAAAGGAACTGTCAAAATTTTAGCAGATTACTGCATACGTCAGTCATTCATTTGTCATTAACATTATGTACGAGATTACCATTCTATGCCATTTCTTACAATGGAGTGTCAGTGGTTGACCATTGGTAAGTCATAATGACGCCATTATATTAGTAGATTACCAAACTTGTCAAAATCAACAATTATGAAATCAATGATAGACCATTCTGACACTATTGTAATAGCAGACTTGAGGCCCAGAACAACTTTCTCCATGGGACAACATCGTCATCGCAAAATAATTGTCAACTGACCCGTACAAAACAAAACACAAACATAACAGAATCTGTATACCTACTCGAGCCAAATGTATGGGACGGCTGTTTATTAAAATTTTTCGTGGAGGACAATCCTGTGAGTAAAGGTTACAAGAAATGTCATTTCGTGGATACCTATTGAACATTTAATTAAATATGACTGAGACATCGGTCATTATAGCATGATATCACAGGCCATAATGATCGGCGTTAGTCGTGAGTGATATAGAGATCATTACTGTTAGATCTTGTTTGCTAGATAACTAAATTACTGATTTTGGCGACCGCTGGTCTTTCATCGGTTACTCCAGTTTGTTTTTTTTTCAATTTGGATGAAACAACCAATTTGAATCGTGTAAACCTCAAATTGATCATTCAATATCGGCCACCCTTTATTGCTGCACTTTTCAATCAACTTCAACCAATTTGGTTGAACCGTATATTGGTAGTACGTTTCAGAAATTAAGGCTCTGCATCCAAGCGTGGTTTAGCTTGGTGTGTAAGTGAAATGGCGTTATGGCTGTCTAGTTTGACAGACGAGATAGAAGACTCTCACGCGCACCGCAATTATGTCGTAAAAGTGCAAATAAAATCGTATAAAATTAGAAATTAACTATTTAATAATAAATAATCCCATCACCGGATGCAGTTTGGCATTTGACATTTTATGGTATATTTTTAATTATAATTATAATTTAACAATTATAATTAAACATGAATGAATAACATTAACAATGAAGGAATAAACAACTTTGAGTAATTCATCAACTCGTCCCACGTGCTTACGGCCCATTTGGGACGACTTGACGAAAATCAAAATAAATAATATTTTCATTCTGCAAGTCGTCCCACGTTACTATCAAAATGAGAAAGGTACAATCAGTAGCAAAAGTGTTAGTGTGGAAATAATAAAAAAAGATAATAATCCTATTGTAATAATAAATAAAATAAATAATAATAATTATACCGGTGGGTTACTATTTTTTATATTTTTAAATATTTTTATATTCTAATATTTAAAAAAGTAATTTATATGTATATTCAATGAAATAAAGGAAATAAAATAAATAAATTGATTATAAGTAGGACTTGGTGCCAATGTAGATGGCATTAGGGTGCTGGAGTTGTACAAGATTAATGCAACTCTACGCACCTTCCTTGTGTCGTGTATGGGGCAATGGAGGACGGTCCTTCGCTATCTCAGGTGTCGACAGATCCAGGGGAATGATGAGCCTGTATGGATTAAACGGGGAATATTTCAGGGCGACAGTTTGAGTCCACTTTGGTCCTGCTTAGCCCTGAATCCTCTAAGCACAGTGCTGGAGTGTTCGGGTCTAGGCTATCGGCTGAAGAGAGGTGGTCAGGTCATATCTCCCCTTCTCTACATGGTTGATTTGAAACTCTTGGCCCCCAACAAATTGCGACTGATGAGCTACTGAAGGTAACTGAAACTTTCAGTAGCGCCATCAGGATGGAATTTGATGTGGATAAATGTGCAGTCATGCATGTAAAACGAGGGGCGATTATGGAATCTGAGGGAATTCAACTCTCGGATTCCATACTCCTTAGATCCCTCTCCTCATCCGCAAGCTATAAGTATTTGGGCATATCGGAAGCGTTAGGCATCAACGTTGCTGACATGGAGCAATCGTTGAAGAAGCGCTTCTTTGGCCTCCTAAAGAAGGTTTTAATTAGTCTTCTTTCAGGTGGAAACAAGGTTATATATGACCCAACCGTTGAAGGCGCGCGCCTTCAACGGTTGGGTCATATATTGTCTTGATGTACTCTTTCGGCATACTCAAATAGACTCAGACCGAACTCGATGCCCTGAGTAGGAGGGTCCGTACACTGCTGTATCTCGGTGATGAGTCTGTACCTACATCCTGCGGAAGTGTGGAGGTTGAGCGTTTTTGGCTCCACTGTACTTTATAACCCGCTCGTTGGATGCTATGTGTTTTTGCTGCGTGTATCATAACATCTTAAAGAACACCTTTGTAGAATGACACATTACGGAAATATATAGGAAACACACAAAAACACAGTTTTTGGGAAAAAAGAAATTAAATTTTCACAAAATTCAACTTCACACAATAAAATTGACATTTTACCGTCACAGAACAATAGTTATCACCTGCGTGTATCATAGCCGTCATAGCCGACGAATAAACGGACAGACTGATGAACGGACGGACTTAGGGAGTGGGCCCAATGCACGGGCGCTTCTATCGGGCTCTTCACGAGCCCGATGTAGATTTCTTAGCGTTCTTTTCCTGGCTAAGTTTCTGTGATCTTTTCCGGAAAACTGAAGGTTTTGTCATTGCAATTATGGACGAAGTTCAATCTGCCTAGCCTTTTCCCAACTATGTTGGGGTCGGCTTCCAGTCTAACCGGATGCAGCTGAATACCAGTATTTTACATGGAGCGACTGCCTATCTGACCTCCACAACCCAGTAACTGGGTAATACGATACCCCTTGGTAAGACTGGTTGTCAGACTTTCGGGCTTCTGACGACCCGTAACGACTGTCAAAGATCCACGAATAACAGCCGGGACCAACGGCTTAACGTGCTTTCCGAGGCACGGAGGAATCTCGATATGTAAAGATGGTCACCCATCCACTGACCAACCCCGGCAAGCGTAGCTTAACCTGACGGATCGACCCGTGCGGCTGTTATTACTTAGCCACGAGCTCCTCTTATGGACGAAGTTATCTTGACGAATAACTATTGGAGACATATTATGAAGGACGGGACGGTTGACGTGTGTCGGGCATGCCACCGTCCGGGTGAGTCCATCAGACATATTGTCTCTGGTTGTTCTCGTCTGGCTAACGGCGAGTACTTGCACAGGCTTAGATAAGTGGCCAGGATTAGTCACCAGCAACTTACTTTTAAATATAAACTTGTGGACAAGTTTCCGACGAACACAGCAATTTCAGTCTAAATCCAAGTCCAATATGCACAACCACACAGATCACAGATTCATCGGAGTCCAAAATCAAACCAAAATTTTTTTTTTTTTTAAATTTGTTCCACATCCACTAAATAAAGTCTTATTTCTGTCGGAAATTATAAACCACTAACTCGTTTTAACATCAATAATTTTTAACATCAAAAATTCTATGAAAGACTCCAAGTCACACTCGTGTGCTTTATTGATATTGAAACAAAATATTTTTTTGTATCTTCATTCTATTCATCAGGTCTCAGGTCTGTCCAACTTCAAAAGTACCATACCACGTAACCATTGTTTACTTTCCTGATATTGACCGAAAGTTATACATGTCTACCATTCGTATATAACACTTGAACTTGTGCGTTTGCTTGTAAAATGAAACAATAAACATATAATTACATATAATTGTTCTAGAAAAAATACCTATACCTACTTATACCTATACCTAAAAAAACTAAAAACTAAAAATAAAACAACAAACAAAACTAAAAATTCATAAAAACATTGTTATATCTTACACCGATACCTTGTCTTACTGACTGTACCAAATGTTGATAAAGTTTAAAGTTCCATACAAAAAGAAACGTGGGACGACTTGCAGAATGAAAGTATTATTTATTTTGATTTTCGTCAAGTCGTCCCAAATGGGCCGTAGGCATGTGGGACGAGTTGATGAATTACTCACAACTTTTAAAGATTATTAAGAGGTATGTTTGAAGACTCTCTTGGTGCATTAAAGTATGTTTAATTATGTTTTGGGTTCCATCACTGTATGCGAAAAGAACTTGAAAATATCACATTTTTTTATTCGTCAAAATTATTAACGGTATAAGAGATACACAGCTTTAAAAATCACCTTTTTGACGGTTTTCAAGAAATCTCCGCCTTTAAACTTTTTATATTGGAAAACTCTTCAAGACAAATATCATTATTGCTCAGTTATACTTGAAACATCAAATTAGTTTACATGAACTTGGCTAATATCAGCGGGCTACTAGGGATAACTTCTAGCATTTTCTCAATTTACGACTTCACAGATTAAACAAAACACGCTCTTGACTCAAGGGAATAAAGACTGGCAGCATAATTACGCCTACCTTTGTTCCGCGTAATTGCATTTTCCCACCTGTGTGAAAACAAACCGTATATTACGTAAGTAAATAATGTTTTGATGTTAACTCCCTAAGCGTGGGTTCCTAGAAGTTATACTGCTTTGCGTAGGTACATTTGTATACACCCACACCACACGAGTTCTAAGAACCACATTATTATACTTTATATTTTTTGAGCTTTGTTGACCTAGATTAAAAACTAATATTTTTACTTAATTGTTTAACATAAAAAAAAAAGATTTAAGACTATATCATTATTTAGTCTTAAATTTAAAGTAAAAAGTTATATAATAAGTCGAAAGTGTTAGTTAGTCTTAAGTCTATTATTTTTTTTACAAATTTTAATGTTGTTTGATGACTGCCTTAGACAACAGTATAATAATGATACAGTAGTTCATCTTCATAGAAAACGGCTAAAACGACTCGCTTCGAAATCTCAGTCAGTCTCAGTATACAACAGTTCCAGCGCGCGGCAGTTACGCGCCGATGGACACGTATTTATCTACCGAGCGGCCATAGGTGATTAATTCAAGGCCCCGATAAACCGCTGTAGAATTATTTTTCTGTGCTTAGACTAAAGCCATCATCGGCCATTGTGTGCACGTTAATTAACAGACCGGCTATATCCATGCATAATGGCTACGGTCCACAGGCACATGTCCATTTGAATCAGGCTATCTAGATACTCGTATAACAAGTGATTAAACTGGCTTATCTGTCGACGGCTCGTTATCTCTCCACGCGATCTAACAATACGCTCGATGTATTGAATTCGTGTTGTGTAACCAATGAGATTAACCGATGAACTAAAAGTGAATCAGGATTTTTCCTAGCTTTTATGAAGAGCTTTCATGTTTTACGTAAGTAAAACGGCTTAAAACCAATACATGAGTGAACAATATACAATCTAAGTCTTCTTTCAGGTTTTATTGCGTTTGTTATTTTCATTGAATGGATACTCACATAATTTTCACTGTTATTGAGAAACATTAAATCCGATTCAATAATATCTCGTTCTGCCCCGTTGGTCTACTGCACCAATAGAAGTGGATGTTATCGAACATATCGTAAAATAATGGCTATTTTCCATAAACCTACTATCTATGTATATGTTACGGAAAGTAGGTACATTCCCTTTAAAGTGGCGATGGTTCTTCCACTCTACTAAACACATAAGCACTTCAAACCTCTATGTTCACGACCTGTCTGGGTGTTCCCAAAATAACTACATTAAATACACGATAGCAAAAAGGCACAAACGCTTAATAAATAAAATACTAACAATTACTCTTAAAATAACTGCGGAGTTTCGATATGAACAATCTTTATTGAGAATGGCAACAATAGTAGCTTTTGTTTATGGAAACATTGTTCGAATAAAAAAATCCAACTCATCGGTTTTCAGTTATTTGGGGAAGAGTTTCTGTTTTGTTTGATTTTTCATATTTTTTTACGTTTAATATAATAATGAACTTTGTACCTACAGCATAAAATCTTAAAGAATACAGTTGGAAATTAATTTGCTGGCGAAAGATATCTTTGGTCGGAAGTAGTATATAATATCTGGGATTACTTACCTATAAGGTTATTTACAAGGTGGATGCGCGAAGCGATGATTTTCAATAGATTTTTGATAAGTTTTACGAAAACGATGGATGGACGTACAATTACTGTTTGGAGAGAAATTAGGTGGTAAATCAATAGTTGTACAAAGGAAAGGGTTGCACGACACCTTATTTGTTGCGATGATGTTCTGGAGCGACGATAAGGATTTCCACGATTTTTCACTTGATGAACGAATTTGGAGCGCACGAGTTGCGCACGCGAATCGTTACGAAGGCAGACCAACCGCCATATTCTTTTCTTCTCTTCAGTTCAAATGTGGTGACGAAATTCCGCGGCGTGGTGCTACTTGGTGTAGTAGTCTAGCTCACACGCGGAGGAAAGGCAATGTGCTGGAATAGGATAGGAGATAGGGATGCAGTCTGTAAAACCAACCTTATCCATTAATTCTTTTGTCAACATATAAAGAGAAAGGAAATGGCTATACTATAATTCCAATCGATCACTCCAACAAGGTTTATTTATAACGTTACAACAGTTTCCTCTAAGAATTTTTTCGGAAGGTGGTAGGTACGTATTTTGTAAGTAAAATATCGTATTTATATTTATTGTTGAAATCGCCTTTGAGGAATCTTTTATCGCGCCGAAAAACACATTATTAGATTTTCAACTCCCGGCGCTAAGCAGAGAGTTGAAAATCCAGTGCGCGATAAAATCCCGCCGCGATTTTATTACGCTCGTGGAAACGGGGGTTTACAAAGGAAAGTGCTGTAAGTAGGCTTGGAATTTTAGAAATATTATTTATTGTTGGAACTACAATCATAACACTCTACCTGACAGCTTTGTTAGTTCTAAGTTTGAATATTTTTTATATTGTGACAAACCCTGCGACATACTTCCTTATGTCTAAAAGTGTCTGCCCGTATGTTTGTTCTATATAAAATATAATCGAATCTAATCTAATATCTCAAGGCCTTTTAATCTTCTCCAAATGCAAGGTAGCCATACTCTCTAACATTTATGTAGAGCAGTGATGGCCGATGGCAGTACGTCGTGGGTTCGAACCCAGGCAGGCGCTTTACTTTGTGTAAATTATTTCATCACCACTGCTCTCAAAACGGTGAAGGAAAATATCGTGAGGAAACCGGCATATCCTAGAACCAAAAATTCGAAGACATATGACGTCTTGGGTAGATGCCATATGTCTTCGAATTTTTGGTTCCGCGGGATCTGCGTGGTGGATCACGGCCCACTCCCTCTGACAGAGAGGAGGCCTGTGTCCCAGCAGTGGGAACAATATAGGCTGATTATACTTATGCTACTATTTATGTAGATATCTGGAAGCTATGCTGAACATTATGCCCAATAAAATAAATTTAAATGTAGGGTATGCGAAAATAAATGGGGCTCATTGGAATTTAAAACTTGATTGTTCAGGCAAAAAGCGGGGATTTCATTGAACGCATAAAAGAATTGGCATTTACAGCGTCGAGATTTTTTCGATTGGTACCTAAAGTAGGTACTTGAAATACGAGATTTGTTGGATACCCTTGGAGTGGCTACAGGAACCCTAATTTAATACTTCAACCCACAAAGTATTTTTTTATAAGGAGGGATTTTTTATTATTCTTTAAATTTCTGTGTTTTTTGCGCCAGAAAATTTGTTAGGGTAACGATTTGTGTAATAAACCGAAGTCGAATGAGGAGCTATTTGATGTATGCTAGTTTTAAAATTATTGACGACAGGATTATTATTTGTTTCAACATTAAATAGTTTCTTATCTTTCTCTGCCTAACTCTTCGTGGAAAACAGGCCGTTTGTCTTATCTTCTGTAATTTTTACAACGTGTTTTTCATCGAAGACAAGTACATATAACAAAGTCCTTGAACTGATAACAAATTAATGACAGAAGCCCTAAAGCCTAAAATAAAATAGCTTTTCATAAATAGTAGGGCTCCTTAAATATTCAAGTCAGCGATTCCCGCAGCATGCAAATAGGATTATATTACTTTAGCAAAGGATATTTTGGTGTTTTCGTCTGCCCGACGTAATTATCTTATTTGCTTCTAGAATGATTAAGATGGAATTTTGATTATTTTTACGTGCTTTTTAACCTTGGAAATTTTATATCCTCAGGGATAAATAGATGCAAATGTATCTGCCCGCTTTAGGTACGGTACTTAAATTGTTATAAAACGCAACTATCACCAACCTGTGAAAAAAAAAAACGTACTTACATAAAAAAACCGGCCAAGTGCGAGTCGGACTCGCGCTTGAAGGGTTCCGTACCATTATCTGTAAAAACGGCAAAAAAATCACGAAAAATCACGTTTGTTGTATGGGACCCTTAAATATTTGTTTTATTTTAATTTAACTATTTAGTTTTAAAGTGACGCTGATTAAAAAACTTTAAAAAAAAAAAACAACCAACTTCCAAAAAAAAACACTACAAAGTGAAAAATAACTTTAATTTTGGAAATCGGTGGCAAAAAACTAAAATACAGATCCAAAGACACCGACTTCCAAAATTAAAGTTATTTTTCACTTTATAGTGTTTTTTTTGGAAGTCGGTTGTTTTTTTTTTTTTTTTTAAGTTTTTTAATCAGCTATATCGTCATATGAAGCAGTATTTTTTCAAATGGCGAAACATTCATTTGAATGTCAAGTTGCTTAATAAGTAATAATTAAGTAATCAGGTTCGCGTGGTCCTACAATATTCCAGTATTCAAACACATAGTAATTTAATGTATTGCTCTGTATATGAAACAATATAGCGGTCCCAACCAAGCTAACCTTACCTACACACAATATCATTATTAATGTGATTTGCTTCACCTGACAACATAGTACAATATCAAACAACCAATACTAATAGAATATCGGTAGGTACACCTACTTACCTTCCTTTAAAACAATATTTGTTAAATATTGATGTATTTGTAATCACGTTTTCGAAAACGGCTGAAAAAAGTTGCAATGAGTTCGTTTACCTGTGCAAAAATGGATCTAGATAGGTCTCATTTCTGGGACAATTCGTTTTCTCTATTTTCACCCGACAGCTCGGTCGCCCAGATACTTTTATTTATTGGCGGTTAACCTTTCCATGTCTTAGAAGTAACGACGTAGATGTTTTACGTTGTTACTTCTAAAACATTGAAAGGTTTGAAAACGTAGGTAAATATAAATTGCTTCAAACAATATACGCCATATTGTCACATGAAAAGCAGAAAATATTATATCTGTACCGCTGGGAGCCGGCTAGCCTTGTTTGTGGAAAACACATGTTGCGTAGCCTCTGGCCTTCGTAAAGAAAAGGGTCAGACGTATAAATACAGATACAGAGATTTAAGTTAATACCCTAAGGACCGCTTATCACTAGGTCATTTTATAGGAGAAAATGCAGATATACGCTGGACTGCGACAGAAATAGAATCTACAATTTACTTACATACAATACTAATGCATTCTTTTTCCCTTATAAAATACATTTTTAAATATTTCTTAAAAAATATATAAAAACATTCAAAAATATAAAAAATTGTGGTCCGCGGGTGTCGGGAGCAGGGTCCAAGCTACCGGTGGTTAGGGCTGCAGAGACAGGAACCTCCTCACATTACGAGCCGTATCAAGGAGTACTGCCTTCTGAATCTGGCCCTTGATACAAACGCCTAACGAGAGCCTCGAGAGATGTTGGTCGAGGCTTTCGCCGTTACTACAATCGCGCGGTGATTTCCAATTCGGTAACGGACGGACTGCTCTGGCAACGTCTAACGGCGTAATTAGGACTGCTTCCATTTCTGGTATTGTTCCACACACTCGCTCGACATCCTGCATCCAGCCAGCCTCAGCGTCAGACGGGCACCGACCATATGCTGCGCCAGAATGCACTCGTGGAAGCATCATCCGGGCGGCACACGTCTCTGTCACATTTTGTTCAGGTCGCTCCCACACTCTATATACCCACCTCTCATCGCTCTGGAACATGCGATTCTGCGTGTACCGATCAACCCGCCGCTTATACAGCCGAATACGGCTCGTCCATGCACAAACTATCTGCTTCAGGAAGTCGATGCGCTCTGTGACACGGGACATGTATTCTGGAGGACTGCTTCCAGTCCCCGAGAATGCCCGCAAAATTAAAAGTCAGTTGTGTCAGCGATCCGTAATTTTAGTGAACTATAAAAATACAGTCCACATTTTGCCTACAGAGATCCTATCCTATTATTATTATTTTTAGAATAAACATTTTTTCTTTGCTGTTTATGTTGTATGCTCTTATGTAATGTGCCAAATATTCTTTCTTTCTTTTCACAAATTTTTTTTTAGCCTGTGCTATCACCCTTCCAGTTTTGGCGGAATCTGTCCAGGTCATCCCGCCATCTATTATGTGGCTTGCCGCGGCCCGCCTCACTGTGTCAGGGCATTAGTTCTGTGCTATCTGGACCCACAATTGGTCTGGCATGCGGCAGACATATCCTGCACAGTGCCCAGTCACATTTAAATTAACAAAGATATTTGATGTGGCTGAATGTCGTGAGGAAAGTTTTGAGTATGAATGTCGACGGCTATAAGAGTAGGGGAAGACCAAAGAAACGATGGATGGACTGTGTGAAAGATGACATGGCTAGAAAGGGGGTGACTACCGAGATGACGACTAATAGAGAAGTATGGAAAAAAAGGACATGTTGCGCCGACCCCAAGGGCATAAGGGCAGGAGAATGATTTGTTGATGTGGCTCAAAAGGCTGCCCCCTTTTGAGCCGAATCGGCATGACTGTATCATAAAACTTTGCGCTCCCAAAAAAAAATTGAATAAGTGCTGTAATTTAATGATTGCGCCTCTTTTTGTGAACCTAATCTAATAAAACCTATTTTGGGGTCCTAAAAATTCTAAATAGCCAGTAACTGCGACCAACTTGGATGTAGCGGTCGCCGGCCGCTGCCGCGGCACCGCTCGCCACGCTCACTCGGCTCGCGCGGTTGGCAACAGTTCTAACCTAACTTAACCCGGGGTCGGGGCACCCTAGCTTAGTTACTGCGACCAATTATGAGAAAAGGCCAGTGTTAAAAATAGCCTCAATTTAAAAAAAAACCAAGGCCAAGTGCGTGTCGGACTACGCACAGTGAAGGGTTCTGTAGTTGAAAAGAATTTATCCCAAAAAATTAGATATTTTAAAAAAATAATTTTATGTCATAAAATTACAAATTCACAATTTTCGGACTTTTTCCTTTACTTGTGCTGGGAGACTTTGCTTCTTGGCAAATTTCATTATTATAGGTCAACGGGAAGTACCCTAAACACCTTAATCGTATTTTTAAATGTGATACTTTGTTAGTTCTTCTATGATTTAAAGATAATCTTTTAACAAAACCTAATAATTCAAGATTGATATCGAGCAAAAACTCAAGACTGGTATACATAATTCATTGACTTGTCAACTCATGAATGGAAAAGCGTGAGAATGCAGATAAAACTTAAAGAATTCAGTAAGTAAGTTTGCTAACAATCTTATATCTTTAAACATATTTTTTTTTTTAAAGAAATGAAACTTATATCAGTTTTCTGAATAAAATTAAGTTTTTTAAATAGTTTCTGTTTACTTTCGCATTTTCTTTGCCAACTGTTGTGTTCCGGTGATCCAATGCTGCATGTAGATTATCATTATTCACTTTTTACTAAATATAAAAATGCGAGCTATAAAAAATAAAAAAAATATAATTTTATGAAAATTGAAGATGTTTATTAAATAAAAGCTTAATGGAAAAGGAATAGGTAAGTGGCAAGGGATAATAAAGGTGCAAACGCTTGCGTAAGTTTGAAGTCGCGAAAGGATCAGGAAAAGGCGATTAATTTATTAGATGATTAACTTCTGTTAATCATATAATAAGTTAATCGCCTTTTGGGACGAAAGTTGATATAACGCTGACCAAATACCACACGCACAGTGACAGGACGAGTCACCCAGATTAATTTCAGATTAAAAATAATCTAACTATGGGGTACAGTAGTTCCCAGGTCATATCTCCTGTCTGAAAGCACTAAATACGTAGTAATGCCTAATATAATTATTTGCCTTTAGCATGCCGGTTATTGTTGCACGCACGTCACACCTATAATATGTCCTCACTTTACGTAAACTTTACCATGACCAAAAGAATTAAATTAGGTCAACAGACAGGGTCACGAAATTGGTCACGAAGAGTTCAAGGGCTAGTTCATGTCGTTGATAAATATAGAAGTTACATGAACTCCATCGTTATTTTTCGTTATAATTTTAAATTCAAACCGCGTTCCATAAACAAATGAAAACATTTATAGAAACTATACCTATTCGTTCTGAAATCAAATTCAATTGAATAGAACCTCTAAATAATTGAATTTCATTTTTGACAAATAATTTTTTATTTGTTTGTTTTTAAAATGGAATGTGAAATTTTATTTTTGACATTACATTTTTATTATAAAATTATTCGTAACTATTGTTAATTATTAAGATGTTGTTATTTACTGATTGTTACTTAGGTACTGGTTTTTTTTCTATTTTACTTATTACTTTTTACACAATGTTTTTTGATAAGAAATAAATGACTTATGACTTAATCACTTATGTACGACGCAATCATGACCTTTTGCACTTCACATTTCCAGATATCTAAGACAATCTTCCTAAGATACCGTGCACACCAAAGTCAAAACAGTTTCGTCTGTGGTAGGCAGAACAGTTTTCTCTTGTGACGAAATAATTTTCTTTGTAAGCAGGTACCTACGTACTTAGATTTTAGACTACTTTGACTATTATGAGACTGTTTTCTTGCAAGTGTGCGCGCCATCAATGTTTTCATAGAACGATAGTCTGTGTCTTGAACTCCTGACTAAAGAAAGTCTCAACTCATACAGCCCAAGATAAACCTTGAAACTCCCGCTCTCCTCATTTTATTATCAAACCAACATTATGTATGTGCTAATGGTAATGATCCAAAGTGTAATTTCATGTTAGGCTTAAAATCTAGGTGTGAACTAGGAATAGGCACTTTTAGTGTACGTTTTACGTTCTATAAACACTCATATAAAATTATTTTTGTTACAGGACGTACCAGTGGAACAACTCGAAAAACTTAAAATGGGTGAGTTAAAGCAATTTATTTTAGACTAGCTTTTGCCCGCGGCTTCGCCCGCGTGGATGTTGGAAAATATCCCATGGGAACGTTCATGTGGAAAACATAGGGCATATCCCTAACTTAAGAAATGCTGGGTTTCCAATACAAACTTTCATCCCTTTTATCACCCCTTGTAGGATTATGTTTTAAGACAAAAAGTAGCCCATGTCCTTTCCCAGGATGCTATCTATAGCCTTGCCAAATTTTATCGAAATCCGTGCAGTTTTGTAAATTTTAAAATCAACCCCCCTATTTTAGGCACTTAGAGGATGATTTTTATACAACGCTGACCCGTATATTTCTTAACTTCTTACCAATAGCATAAATTTGTTATCCCTAACTTAAGAAATACTGGGTTTCCCTTACAAACTTTCATCCCCTATATCACCCCCTCTAGTATTATTTTTGAAAAAATAGTATCCTATGTCCTTTCCCAGGATGCTATATAAAGCCTTGCCAAATTTTGTCGAAATCCGTGCAGTTTTGTAAATTTTAAAATCAACCCCGATTTTACCCCCCCAAGGGAATGATTTTTCAAAAAAGCTGAACCGCATATTTCTTTATTTCCTATCAAAAGCATACATTTTAATTTTCACATCCCTAACTTAAGAAATACTGAGTTTCCCATACAAACTTTCATCTCCTATATCACCCCTTGTAGAATTATTTTTTAAGACCAAAAGTAGCCTGTGTCCTTCCCCAGGATGCTATATAAAGCCTTGCCAAATTTTATCGAAATCCGTGCAGTTTTGTAAATTTTAAAATCAACCCCTATTTTACCCCTTTAGGGGATGATTTTTCAAAAACGCTGAACCGCATATTTCTTTATTTCCTACCAATAGCATAAATTTGTTATCCCTAACTTAAGAAATGCTGGGTTTCCCTTACAAACTTTCATCCCCTATATCACCCCCCAGTATTGTTTTTGAAAGTATCCTATGTCCTTTCCCAGGATGCTATATAAAGCCTTGCCAAATTTTGTCGAAATCCGTGCAGTTTTGTAAGTTTTAAAATCAACCCCGATTTTACCCCCTTAGGGGATGATTTTTCAAAAACGCTGAACCGCATATTTCTTTATTTCCTATCAAAAGCATACATTTTAATTTTCACATCCCTAACTTAAGAAATACTGAGTTTCCCATACAAACTTTCATCCCCTATATCACCCCCTGTAGGATTATTTTTTAAGACCAAAAGTAGCCTGTGTCATTCCCCAGGATGCTATATAAAGACTTGCCAAATTTTATCGAAATCCGTGCAGTTTTGTAAATTTTAAAATCAACCCCTATTTTACCCCTTTAGGGGATGATATTTCAAAAACGCTGAACCGCATATTTCTTTATTTCCTACCAATAGCATAAATTTGTTATCCCTAACTTAAGAAATACTGAGTTTCCCATACAAACTTTCATCCCCTATATCACTACCTGTAGTATTATTTATGAAAAAAAAATAGTATCCTATGGCCTTCCCCAGAATGCTATATAAAGCCTTGCCAAATTTTGTCGAAATCCATGCAGTTTTGTAAATTTTAAAATCAACCCCTATTTTACCCCCTTAGGGGATGATTTTTCAAAAACGCTGAACCGCATATTTCTTTATTTCCTATCAAAAGCATACATTTTAATTTTCACATCCCTAACTTAAGAAATACTGAGTTTCCCATACAAACTTTCATCCCCTATATCAGCCCCTGTAGGATTATTTTTGAAAAAAAAAGTAGCCTATGTCCGTCCCCAGGATACCATCTATAGCCTTGCCAAATTTTATCGAAATCCGTTCAGTGGTTTAGGCGTGAAAAGGTAACAGACAGACAGACAGACAGACAGACAGACAGACAGACAGATAGACAGACAGAGTTACTTTCGAATTTATAATATTAGTATGGATTTGAGCACTAAGCTGCGCTAGTGTAGTTTTATTTTAGACAGCGTTTTGTATTGTATGCTCGTAGTCCTGGGATTAGCGAAAATTCCAAATGAAATACAACTTTCAAATAGCGTTAGGTCAGACCTATTCATCTTGCTTAACCAAAATAAAATAAAAATTAAATAGTGACCTAGTAGTTAGTAGTGGATGGGCCACTACTAACTACTAGGTCACTATTTAATTTTTACCTATTGGTGACGTTCTTGACGCTCGTGGCTAAGTAATAACAGCCGCACGGGTCGATCCATGAGGTTAAGCTACGCTTGCCGGGGTTGGTCAGTGGGTGGGTGACCATCTTTACATACCGAGACTTCTCCGTGCCTCGGAAAGCACGTTAAGCCGTTGGTCCCGGCTGTCATTCGTGGATCTTTGACAGTCGTTACGGGTCGTCAAAAGCCCGAAAGTCTGACAACCAGTCTTACCAAGGGGTATCGTATTACCCAGTTACTGGGTTGTGGAGGTCAGACAGGCAGTCGCTCCATGTAAAATACTGGTATTCAGCTGCATCCGGTTAGACTGGAAGCCGACCCCAACATAGTTGGGAAAAGGCTAGGCAGATTGATTGGTGACGTTCTTCAGAAAGGTATGTTCTTCAGGTGCGTAGTACTCGCAACCAGCGTGCGTGTATGACCAGCGGCGTGTGTGTGCTGATGCATGAACGTAAACGAGGCAAAAGGAGTATGTAAGGAGATCGTAGCAGGTGGCGTTCTGTAGTCTGTAGTTCTGATGGTCACCTCGGGAGGAAGGTATGAGTTTATGTACGAATGTGTAAAAAAAAACTCGTTATAGTATTATTATTAACAAACAAATATTTGTATGACCTACAAGTATTTGTTTCGAGTCTGGGTGTTTTTCTATCTATAATATGTATGTATTTACAAAAAAAAATGTAGGTATATAAGTAGTTTATCAGCCATCTCGTTACCATAACACAAGCATTAGGTTGCTTAGCTTGGGACTAGATGGCGTTGTGTGAAATGTCCAAGGATATTTATTATTTTATTTTATTATTATTATTATAGTATTTATATCTCACGAAGCGTCGACGCGCGCTTTACTTGTGGTGACCAAGTGTACAAACAAGCTGTGAGTGTGTGCGTGAATATGAGAAGCGTCTGCACATAATACGTACTCACTTCCGACTTCGCCCATGTCTCGGACGGTACCGCGGTACCGTAGCGGTAGCGCGGTAGCGCGGCGCTTTACAGCGTGTTTGTATAAAACGCGCTACGAAAAATGAGACTTGACCGCGTCTCCCGCGCTCTTACCTCCGCCCCGATAACGCCCGGTCCCTTCCCGCGCTCAGACCTCATACCTCTAAAGAGACCTAAAATCGTCTACTGCGCAAGTCAAACCACGTGGTGTGTCAAGTCTCATATTTAGTGGCAGGTATTGCACTACACTTGTATAATACGTGCCACTAAAGATGACACTTGACACGTGATAACCAGAAGTAAAACGCGCGTAGCTTCGCGAGATAAAAATACTGTAATTGAGGTTTTTATTTGGACTAAAACATGGTACGGTATAAATTGCTGAATACCTAATCCGATGCACGTTGCATGAATATTATGACTTTAGGTACGCCAGTCATGATATTTATTTGAATTTTAAATAATTGTCATCCATTATCTACAATTTATTCATAATTCATCATTTTAATGTATTGCGTAGAAACGCGACCCGAATATTTATTAAATTAATGTCATTGTTCTTCAGTTAATATAATCAATTAATTTATTCATGAAACATTCATGAATGTAGATAACTTTCAGTTTTGGTGTTGAAGCCAGAATTAATAAATATATTCTTGTGATAGCTATGAGTCATGGTAAGAACATCTTGGCTTAGGTAAAAAAAGAGGGTTCTGAAATTCTGGACCAATAAGAAAAGGGATATATTTCACTGATCCTCTAAAAACGTATTGACCTTCTAATGATGGAAACTTTTTCAAATATAATGAACCTCTAAAAAAAAATTGCGCTTCTAATGATGCACACTTTTTTAAATAATTTGACACGACTGTTGGGCACAGTATTTATGGTAGGGCAGTCCGACCAAATGGTCGAATAGAACGGTAACAAGACGCGCGCAAGCCGAGCGAGCCCAAAATAGGAATAATTTAAGGTTTACAAAAAGGGGCGCAATCAGTATATTAGAGTGTCCAATCTTATATTTTAGGAGCATAAAAGCCAAATGGAAATTATTAGAGGTACGATTAAATACGACATGCCTTAAGAAAATAATATGGCAACATAATAATGGCTATGCTACCTGTTGGACGTAAACGTTAGCGCCGTATTACGTCAGATTGCTTGTGTGGCATTCACGCCTGATACATCAATCATGATGATTACCAGCCGTCCGTAAACACAACCTGTATTGTCTCAAATGGGTTCGGTATGTATAATCGCCACATTAGACACGTGAGCGGTCGAGCATAGATTATTAATGTTAATGTTACTAAATAGGAGCTCGTGGCTAAGTAATACCTAATAGCCGCACGGGTCGATCCTTCAGGTTAAGCCGTGGATGGGTGACCATCTTTACATAACGAGACTCGGATAGCACGTTAAGCCGTTGGTCCCGGCTGTTATTCGTGGATCTTTGACAGTCGTTACGGTTCGTCAGAAGCCCGAAATTCTGACAACCAGTCTTACCAAGGGGTATCGTATTACTCAGTTACTGGGTTGTGGAGGTCAAATAAGCAGTCGCTCCATGTAAAATACTGGTATTCAGCTGCATCCGGTTAGACTAGAACCCGACCCCAACGTAGGTAGTTGGGAAAAGGCTGGGCAGATTGATTGTTACTAAATAGGTGCGACTCTACGAGATGTGATGTGATATTGTTAGCTAAGCGTAGATTTCACTATCTTTTGGTGGAGTTTCGAAGTACTGTGATTCGTGTCTCAGGTCCGCTTTTTTTTTCTTTTTTTTTTTTTTTTTTTTTGAGGGTGGGTAATCATCAAATAACTTCTCCCGCTCTGGGTGGAGCGGAAGGGCGTGTCAGACTTTTACTGACTAAAACCCACCCGTGTTCCTTCAGTTGCCTATGCCAGGGCCGCGGTATCTTCTTCAAACTACCCGCGACCACAGCGGCGTCGGCCCTATTGGACCCCATCATTTGCTGACATCTCTTTGAGGCGCGCGTGGAACACAACGCGCCGTTGACTCGGGCCTGGTCCTTACCGGACGGCGAGTTACCTGCTACTCACCGTCCGCAGGCCCGCGCCTACGGTGGCCGGAAATCGCCTCGCGATTCCCGCCGCCCAGGGCGTCTCCTGCGGCGACTGAGGGCGTGAGGCTGCCTCTCCCTCACGCGTTCCGCCTCCTCCTTCGCGAGCATCACTGCTTCGCAGAAGGAGGTGACGGCCTCCCATGCACTCTCGCTCCGCACCATGGCCTGGACCAGGCTCGGACGCGAGAGATCGCCGCCGCCGATCGCCTCCGTGAGAACACGGCGGTGCTCTGCCCAAGCCGGGCAGACCTCCACTGTATGCTCCACCGTGTCCTCCGGGCGATCCACACAATGGTGACACCCGGGCGTTTCCTCCCGCCTTATGCGAAACAGGAACCTCCCGAAACAGCCGTGTCCGGTGAGGACCTGCGTCAGGCGGAAGGTGAGGACGCCGTGGCGCCGCTCTAACCACTCCTCAAAGAGGAGACTTATCGCCGCAATTGTGGCGTGCCCAGCGCTGGGTTGCGACAGTCGCGCTCTCCATGCCGCCCACCAATCCCGTCTTCTGGGGTCGCGGGTTGTTTAAAACAGATGCCGTGGCCCTGGCATAGGCAACTGAAGGAACACGGGTTTACGTCGTTGTACGGGTTGGGTTTTAGTCAGTAAAAGTCTGACATGCCCTTCCGCTCCACCCAGAGCGGGAGAAGTTATTTGATGATTTCCCATCCACAAAAAAAAGGTGTATATTTGATACCGGCTACCGCATAGGCGCGGGCTTGCGGACGGCCAGTAGTGGGTATCTCGCCGTCCGGTAAGGACCAGGCTCGGGTCGACGGCGTGTTGTGTTCCACGCGCGCCTTAAAGAGATGTCAGCAAAATGATGGGGTCCGTTAGGGCGGGTGCCGCCGGGGTCGCGGGTTGTTCGAAAGAGATACCGTGGCCCTGGCATAGGGCAACTGAAGGAACACGGGTGGGTTTTAGTCAGTAAAAGTCTGACACGCCCTTCCGCTCCACCCAGACCGGGAGAAGTCATTTGATGATTTCCCATACACAAAAAAAAAAGGTGAATATTTGATTACACAACTTCACATAAAGAGTCTAAAGATAATAAAAGATACAACAAAATGTACATTTGACATCAAAGCCTAAACCAGCAAAACAGTTTTTAAAATAAACAAACCCAGGAAGTGTGTAGAGCCATACTTTCCGAGTTAGTTAATTTTTGATGCGGGCATGAAATTATGCCAGCATTTTTGTAGCTTCTAGTATTTACTTTACATGAAAAGTTTAATGTACGAGTTGTTTATTCGTAACCACAACAACACGAAAACTTTACTTTTAAGCACTTTCCATAAAATATAGAATAAAGCCTTTGTTATAAATCCACACGTGTGTAATTTGTTGAGAACAATAAACAAAAAACTTTACCCAAACACTAACTAAACAGCTACGGTATAATTTATCCAGTGAGGTATCATTTGTATAACTTATTTGGTGTATAATTATTATTACAGGGATGTTTTGTATAATTAAGTTGTTATCGGAAGAGTTGTTTTTTGGAATGGTTTTTCCGTAATCGGTTCAAAGGTCTTTATTTATTTTGGCATCCGTCCCCCATAAGGGGTCAAAATACCGTTAAAAGAGGGTGTTAGAAGATACTCATGCTTCTATAATGGTCACTTTACTTCATTGATTTTCAATAAGTTTCAAAGTGGTCTTGTCCGTGAAAGTTTTTTTAAGGGTAGTCAATCTGCCTAGCCTTTTCCCAACTATGTTGGTGTCGGCTTCCAGTCTAACCGGATGCAGCGATAAGGCGAGTAGTGCCGCCATTTAGCGTTTGAGAAAAAAATTATAAGTCTGGAGTTATGAAACATTTTGAAATTTCCTATGCTCACAATTTTAGTCAGAAGGGGTAGATCAGGTGAGGTCATAAAATCAACACTAAACTAAGCCTTAGCAGTTAACTCCAAAAGCGGCTGTTCAAAAAATTCTACCTCATCTGACTAAAAATGTCAGCAGAAACAAAATGTTCCATATCTCCAGATTTAAGACTTTTTTGTCAATGGTGGCGCTAATTGGCGGCACTGGATAATTAGTGTGGATAGTTAGTTGTAACTACTTTAAAAGGTAAAAACCGGCCAAGTGCGTGTCGGACCACGAGCAGTAATAGGGTTCCGTAGTTGCACAATAATGCGGACTAAGACACGGCTTTTTGTTGTTTCATGAATATTTGAATATTACTCGTAAATTTGAAAAGCCTACTTAGCTGTGATGGTTTACTACTACCGTGAATTTTTTCACCCATCCAAAACTAACCGTTTAGCTGGCAGGGACGACGACGACACTTGACTCTAAAAAAATTAGCTTAATATTTCAGAAACGGATGTATACCTAAATCGAAAAATTGTTTTCACAAACCCGCAATATTTTTAAAAGACCCATCTAATGATACCCCAAACCATGGCGTAGAAGAGAAAAAAAAAACATCCCCACTTTACGTGTACAGAAGGTACCCTAAAAACATTTTTTGTGACAGTGACAGACGGACAGACCGACGGACATAGTGAAACTATAAGCCTTGTTGACTACGGAACCCTAAAGAGGAAGAAGTTTTCAAGATACAGAAAACAATATTTTATCTTATAAGCACCGAAGTTGCGGTGCGATATAGAAATGCTTTTAACATACCAGTCGGTTCTGACCTAGTAAAATTATTTATATCAATTTATGCTCTTACAGAGCTTTTCAGTTTCAAAGAGAAAATATTTTTAAATTATCGTGATTGTAAGTTAAATATAGAATCTCTGCCGAAGTTCTTGTCAATCACTTAGAGAGACATTTAAATGGTTGAAAGTTGAAGATAGGCTTTTTTTGCGGTATTGATATTTGTGTGTCAGTTGTTTTATTCTTTTTAGACTTTTATTACCTAAGTCAAAGCAGTTTTGTTTTTAAATTCATATATTTTTAATTTTATATAATTTTAAGTAGCGTCGCGTACGCGCGCGCGCGTCGCGTATTGGTCTATAATATACATAAGAAGTTATACCTATTTATTAATTAACGTTTATACTGTTGGTGTACCCGTTTTAATTAAATAAATATACCGCCAGAATTTTTTTTGAAAGTGGATGTTAATAAAGCATTTAAAAAAGTCGGAAAAAAATGAGCGCTCTTACAGGCCTGTGTCGCATATTTATTGTTGACAATAAGTACCTACGCCATCCATTTCTGATTTCCGATGACGGATTTCATGGACCTATTCACCTTTATTGGACAAGCCGTTTGTTGTAGAATACAATTCCAAATTTCTGACTAAAAGGAGACATGCACGTATTTACGAAAATAAATTATTGGGGATTAAAAAACGAGGACTTCAGTTTCATAGCTACATCTGTGACCACATTCTCAAACAATATTAAAACAATATTCATAAAATACGTTGTCGGTTTATGTAATAGACAACTCTTCGTAACACAACGTAGATACAAGTGGGACCTAAAACTAGGTCAGCTGTGTTCTATTGTAGCGCAATCAGCGAAAACGGGTTTTCAAAAGTTACTCGATCCTTTGTAAAGTTTAGGTAACTGCTTGTATCTAGCTAGGTCTAGTTACTCTGGTACTTCAATAAAACGTATCTTTCAGATAAAATAAATACTTTTTATACGATGACATAGACGCTTAACAGCTCTTCTAAGCTGACTCCAACTTGTATTACTTGTATTACATTCTTAATATGAATTAGCGTTTGTCTCATTATGTGTATATGCCATCAACTTATCAAATATTCATAAAGATTGCATGAAATCACCAAATTATCTCTACAGGTGGGGGTTTTGCTGACGGAAGAATAAACAAAATGCCACGTCGCCATGCTTAGATGTTAGAAATCTTTCTACAAACTGTCATTTTGTCTATTCTTCCGTCGACAAAACTCATTTCTATGGTGGTCATGCTATGGTATGTAGGTAGTACGTACTCTACCAGTATGCAACAACATTGAAAAAGTCGAGGAAGTATCAATGATAATTAAATATAATTTTTATTTTTTGTATATTTCTCGAATAGGGACGACGGGCAGAGCCTTGTAGAGCATAATAGTAGGTACATATAGAAGATTATATACGTTATTTTTATTAAATCCCCTGTAATAAGAAGCGAGCCTTAATCGTAAGGAGAGACTATGAGCTAAATAATTAATGAATAATCATGCTTTGCTCGATGGGAGATCGAATCCAGAAACCATATCAGGCAGTTGAGATATTAACATAAAACTAAATAACTTTCAAAAACAATGTTTACTGCTAATAGACAAATTCCCTGTATGAGAATAGGGCATTGCCCCGCAGTGGGACAGTAAAATAATGGGAGGGTATTAAGTAAACATACAAGATCGTACTATATACCTACATACATTTCCATAACGTCTCACGGTAACCCTTTTCAGCTAATAGAAGAGATTTATACATTTTATGGGATACAGGCGGATAAAAATGCGCGTGAAGCCATGCGCATAATTTGATGTCTCTCATTCATAGCATGGCCTTCTCGAAAATTCCGTTTTCCCCCAATTTAATGCGGTATTTTGCGTGAGTTATTCGATCGTTATTATATATGAGCGATTTGTATGCGTTCTTCGCGCCATGATCGTATGGAATAGGATAATAAAATACTTTTTTTTTGCTATAGATAAAATTTTGCGCTAGCTAGTAATATGATTCTTAATAAAACATCATTCTCTTTCAATTTTAGGGTTCCGTACCAAAATGGTAAAAAAGGAACCCTAAGGGTGCGTTTCCACTGACGCGGAGCTGGGCGGAGCGGAGCGGAGACGTGCAGGAATCGACCAATCATAATGGTTGAAATCCTCATCGCGTCTCTTGCCTCGTCTGTCGTACGATTCCTGCACGTCTCCGCTCCGCTCCGCCCAGCTCCGCGTCAGTGGAAACGCGGCCTTATGGTGTGACTCAGTCTGTCTGTCTGTCTGTCTGTCACAGCTGGATATCTCAAGAACTACTAATGCTATCAACTTGAAATTTGGAACAGTTTTAGATTATGTTTACCGAACTATTTTGCAAATAGGAAAGAAATAGAAATATTCATACTTTTTATGCAACATTGACTGAAAGGGGTTCTTAAAAATTCAAAGTGGGGCTACTATAGCATGTGGGGTATCATATGAAAGAGCGCTATTTGCACATTCTCAAACATTTTTTTTCTTTTTTTTTAAGCCGCATAGTTTTCGACTTTTGATGAAAAATGTAAAAAAAAATACCGTTACCCCCCCCTTATCTCCGAAGTTTGCAAAGCGAAAAATCTGCAAATATTCTATATGATAGAAGTTTATTTAAAGATTACAGGAAAAATAAAACGATGTCTCTAAATAGCACACTTTTTCAGAAATCGGAACGGAACCCTCGGTGCGCGAGTCCGACTCGCTCTTGACCGGTTTTTTTTAAATAAAGATTTAATATTGATACGGTCACTATAAAATGTTGTTAGTTAACTAATTAGGTACTAATTTATGACAAAGTTTTGGATAACAGGCATCTACTGCTAGAATTTGTATTTCTTTAATGAATAATTCTAACATAAGTACCAAATACAAATGAAGCTTAACCTTTTAATTACAAGGTTTGAATTTATACTTAAGGTGATTGCGCTGTGTAGCACGCGAAATTCAATTTTTTTTGGGTTTTTTGCAATTTGCAGGTCCGTGTCAGGTTGTATCTTGATCAAAATGTGATACGCGGCAGTAAAACATATGTAGGTATTTACATAATTTTAACCATAAAAATCATCAATACATCTCTCTAAGTTAGATTTCGTGCGGAGTCGTCAAACGAACGAAATCTAACGAATGTGCACGAAATCTAACTTAGAGAGATGTATTGATGATTTTTACCCGACTGCGCCAGAAGGAGGGTTATGTTTTACGAGAGTATGTATGTATGTATAGTTTGGTACGCTCTGCGGCCTGACCGGCTCGATGGATTTTAGCTTGAGAGGTGTCGTTAGATTTGTATTTACTGTGAGAGTGACACTGGGTATATCAAAATAAAAAAAAATCAAAATGGCGGATTTTTGGGGCCAAATTATGTGTTAAAAAATATTTTGTTTCTCAAAACCAGTCGAGTGGGGTATCAAAATAAAGAGTTTTAAAAGGTGATTACAAAAATATATACAACTATGGTTAAAAGTAATTCGAAGTGACAAATCGTAAAAAACACGTACCAAGAACTAAATCCCCTGCGAAATTTTAATTCACATTTGTAAACTAAAAACCTGGATTTGTTGTGCGTCGTGTGTATATAGGTTAGTATACAAACTCATTCAATAATAAAACTACAAAAAAAAAATTAAAAAATTAATAAACCCGACTGCGGTAAAAAACTTAAGTTAAAAAAACTGAAAAGCTAAAAACAAGCCCATTTTAAATTAAATAAATTTTGGAAGCAGGCGGGACCCATTTAAAAATATAGTAAAAATGGTATGGGTCCTGCTTCCAACATTTATGTAATTTAAAATGGACTTGTTTTTAGCTTTTCAGTTTTTTTTAACTTAAGTTTTTTACCGCAGTCGGGTTTTTTAATTTTTTAAATTATTTTTTTTATTATGGTTCAAATTATATAAATACATATGCCGCGTATCAGTGGCGTGCACTCCATACATGCAAATAAGCTCTGCATACCCTGTAGTCCTATACATACATGCCCCTTTAAATGATAAATAACTGTAACTCAAGAAAAATCATGGTAATTATTTTATAAATCTAACCATCACCATCTCACCGTTTAAGACGCGATTTACGTGCCATCTATTACTTTTTATCGGAACTAACTTTCTGGAGCGAGCGGCGAACACCGCGCAGGCAGCGCACCCGTGGCAAAAGCAGTAACATGCAGTGCTTATTTTTCATACAACGCGTCAGGTGTAGTACAGAGCAAAAGTGTGACTGTGTGCGTGAAAATGTGTGCGCGTGTTTGAGTTCTGGAAGCAGAGCTTACATTGCAACCCGTCCAAATTGAGAAGCCGTAAAAGCACCGCTTAGTTGTTGATTACAGAGGGTCGACTGTTTTTGGTCGGATTGACCAAAATTCGTTCGTTTTATTTTGTAATAGTACAGTGTACAAGCTTTTATTCAACTTGCAATGTTTGAATGTTTGTTTTTTCGCCATATTGTTTTGATTGTTTTTCTTGTCAATCACTTGATTGACTGACTCAGTAATTACATTAATATGTACTTATTGTAAAAAAAATAAAGTAATCTGTGGATATAGGCTCTGATTCTGTGCCGCCGAAGTGTGTTTATACAAATCAAAATCTTGCGCTTTTTCGACGTTGTCTTTTGAGGAAAAAGTTAAATTGATTGTAAATGGAAGGTGTGTACCCGGGTTTGATTTAGCTCAAAAAAAAAAGGTAATGCGTCTTGTTATTTTCATAAAAAAAGTTTTATGATAATTATTACTGGCTAACATGTTGTGTAACCACATACAAACACATTGTATTGTATGCCTTGCTTTTTTTTTGTTACAAATCAATTTTTAATAATGTTTGGACCTTTGTCGGATATTCTGATTAAAATAATTTAGATAAGAATTCGTGGTGGACGCAAACAAACATCATGCGAAGCCAATGGGGCGCCGCCGCGCCGTGCGTTAAGAGTCAGGGTAAGAGTAAGGTAGGGTAAGCGGAGTCGGGTAAAACAAACGGTCGGGGAAAAAAAAACTTGATAGTTTGTTTTTTTTTCATTTTAGCCGTGCATACCCTGTCTGAAATCTCTGTGCACGCCACTGCCGCGTATCATACTTTGACCAAGATACAACCTGACCTACGGACCTGCAAATTGCAAAAAACCCAAAAAAAAAATTAATTTCGCGGGCTACCACTGCGCATCATCCTTAAGGGTAAACAAGATACCTATCAATGAAATCGTTTGGGGATTAAACTTGGCCACAACTTTGTCAATTTATGTCACAATATCCGCAAATTAGTTTAGCTATATACAAGGTATTGATGAAATTGGCTTCTTGGCCGAAGTTTTAAAGATATTATTGGTAACTAATTACCTTTCAACACTTCAAGTTGAAATTCCACCGCATTTATGTACACCTACCAAGTCGCAGCAATTTGCCTTAATTTTACAATTCAAAAAATATTCATACAAAAACTAAGTACTGCATGAAACACGATAAAATATGGAAAATAGGTACTATAAGCATCTTCTGATTGAAGGCACTGGAATTGAAATCCTGAAAGCTTTCATCCTAAAGCTTGAACCGGAATTAAGTACCCAGATCATACGAGTTTAAACAATCATACTACCTACTTATAGCCAAAGCTTGGACCAAAATTAAGTAGATCATACATGTTTGTAAAACATGTAGACAAACCACCATCACACTGAGCAATTTAATTGCGCAATGATTTCAAGCAATATACAGGGTGAAATTGAATAGATGCGACAAAATTTAAGGGGGTGTTCTACGCATCAATATGAACAACTTTTACTATGGGACCAAACCTGAAATCGCGAAAAAAAAATCAGCTGTTCAGTACATTTAATGTTCGCATAATTCGTCAAAATGTACTGAACAGCTGATTTTTTTTTCGCGATTTCAGGTTTGGTCCCATAGTAAAAGTTGTTCATATTGATGCGTAGAACACCCCCTTAAATTTTGTCGCATCTATTCAATTTCACCATGTATATATCAATTTCAATTCAATTCAATTTATTCAAGGTTTACAATTATTTCATGATAATAACTATGAATACAAAATCTTAATCTAGGTCAATAAAATACATGTGCCTGAACTAGGTAATCCTGTGTTTCAGGCAATATGGGCTAACCTTAAACTATATAAAATAATCACGAATTAGTATTTACAAATAAAACAGTAATATATAGGGTGACTGGTAATTAGTGACCGATACTTAAACACATGATTATACTCATGTTAACAAACAACTTTTACTATGGGACCAAACCTGAAATCGCGAAAAAAAAATCAGCTGCCCCATACATTCGTGTCGTCAAAATGTAGGGAGCAGCTGATTTTTTTTCGCGATTTAAGGTTTGGTCCCATAGTAAAAGTTGTTTGTTATCATGAGCACAATCAAGTGTTTAGGTATTGGTCACTAATTACCAGTCACCCTATATAGTTGGCAAACACGTTAAGAATGACATAATACCTACTTAAATTGCATATGAATTTGCCAAGTGTACTTTAATACCTACTTAATAAAATTATAAAACAGTAATTATTTTGCAACAGTTAATAATTTCTCTGTATCTTCGTACGTCAGATTTTGGAGAGTTTCCTGGAGAGTTTTTTTTACAATTCCTGTAGTAAATGACTTTATTGTTTTCATTTTAAAATACCTTTACTTTCAATTAGCAAATAACTCCATTGGCAGCTGAATTACATTGCATACTGTGTGTACTAAACTTTGTCATTCTTTATTATTTTATTTTTTCTATTGTGCATTTTATTTGTGGAGAATAAACACTTTTTCTTTCTTTTTTCTTTTTTTTTCTGAATTTAAGTAAGAAACACTTAGCGCCATCTACGTAGTGGATTTAATGTGGCAGTTTTCTTCCCCATGAAATTGCTACGTGTAAATAAGCCACTAAAACATCTTCTACTTGAAGCAATGTCATAAATAAAACAGTAATATTTAATAACAGTAGGTACTAATAGTGTAGGTAAACATGTAAATTAATTATAGTTGAACACATTTCATTCCCGACCGAGCAATTTTCATTGTTGAATAATTGCGTTGATATCATTAATTGCTGTTCAACGGAATATTATTGACTGGACGCAGTATGACGTCATCAGTTGAAAGTCGAATGGTTTAATAAAATGCATGATAGTCCTATTGCTATTGATATACTCGTAGGTGACTAGCTGCGCCGCGCAGTTTCACCCACATAAGTATCGATCTTATGGGAATACCGGTATAAAAAGATATCCTATGTCCTAACCCAGGTCATGGTCTAACCATGTGACAAATTTCATTCAAATTGTTCAGCCATTTTAGCATGGCAGCGTAACAAACAAATAAACAAACTAACTTTCGCATACTTATTGGTTAGAATATCTCGTGTGCCTATTTGCCTGAAGTAATTTTGACGAAAACTAACCTTCAATTACAAAACATACGCCATAAGTAACTATTTGGCCTGTTTAAAAACTAGAAACACTATTTTCCTGCTGTCAAGCATTATAGAAACTACTGAACATGAAACAAATTACTCTTAATTTACAACCAAATTGTCTTTTACAAAGTAATCTAACCACAAGTTTCCACCTTTCCGTTTCAAAAGACTTATTATTTAATAGAGTTTCCACGCAGCCACGTGTAACTAGAAGTCAATCACGACTCGATAAAACTTTTTTCTTTCTCCTCTGAACTTGTATTTGCACTTTTATAAAAGACTAGCAGTGCCACAAAGTTTCACCCACGTGAATCTCGAAACCGTAGGAATATCGAGAAAAAAAGTATACTATGTGTTAATCCAGGTTATAAACGATCTGTGTGTCAAATTTCATCAAAATCCGTTCAGTAGTTTTTGCGTGAAAGAGTAACAAACATCCATACAAACTTTCGCAATACTAGCTGCGACCGGGATAAAAAGTAGCCTATGTGTTAATCCAAAGTATAAGCTATCTACATACCAAATTTCATCTAAATAACAAACATACAAACAAACACACACACACAAACTTTCGCCTTTATAATATTAGTGTAAACTGTGATATTTTAACAGATTAGGTATAAAGATTATATACTAAAGCAGATAAGCCTGTATTTTTATAAAACACAACATGAATTTATATAGATTTGTGGACAGTAAACGGCGCTCAAAAAAGTTGCAGGTGTTAGCAACAAAAACAAAATTTCATAGCAACAGCTTTTATGCAATGGCTCAAAAACTATATAATAAGTTACCAGGACAAGTTATCTTAAGGCTGCAGTCTTGCAAAATTCACTCGCGGCGAATTATTTGCGCAACTTTGTATTTTTTTTTAAACAAAAGTAATGAAATAAAATGAAATATTATTATAATACGTGAATAACCATTATATAAGTAATAGCTGGTAATTTTTTTTAAGTTCATCTGGGTGGATTATGTTAGGTAAATCAAGCGTTAAATACAGCTCTTTCGAGCCAGCAACGATTCGAGTTATGTTTGTGCACTTGCATTGGGCAATACAAATTTTATTTAGAAAATCTGTTCAGCGCATAATTGTTTCCATATTCTTGTCTTCAAAATGCGCTGATTACTTTTTTCTAATTACCTTTCATTTTCTTAATTCAGATGTCACAATGTCATCGAAATTCTCTGTTTTTAGCTTTTAATAAACGGTTTGTTTCATAATAACAATGCATCGTATGCATGTAAAAGTTAGTTAATTTAATGCCAAGAGTTCAATAAAGCAAGTACTAAAAAAAATTACACCTAAATCACCTTACTCTAACAATAATAATAATCTCAAAATACCTCCAAAACAGAGTTTATGAACAAGAATTGCGAGTGAAATTTCTTAGTGGGCCGGAGCGTTTTGGAGGTCTTTTGAGATTATTATTATTGTTAGACTAAGGTGATTTAGATGCAATTTTTTTTAGTATTTGCTTTATTGAACTCTTGGCATTAAACCAACCAAATCTTACATGCGTACGATGCTTTGTTATTATGAAACAAACCGTTTATTAAGAGATAAAAACAGAGAATTTCGATGACATTGTGACATCCGAATTAAGAAAATGAAAGATAATTAGAAAAAAGTAATCAGCGCATTTTGAAGACAAGAATATGGAAACAATTATGCGCTGAACAGATTTTCTAAATAAAATTTGTATTGCCCAATGCAAGTGCACAAACATAACTCGAATCGATGTTGGCGCGAAAGCTTGATTTACCTAACATAATCCACCCTGATGAACCTAAAAAAAATAACCAGCTATTACTTATATTATGGTTATTCACGTTCAATAATAATATTTTATGTTATTTCATTACTTTTGTTTAAAAAAAAACACAAAGTTGCGCAAATAATTCGCCGCGAGTGAATTTTGCAAGACTGCAGCCTTAAGTATTAACATTAATGAATTTAAAAGAAATCTGTTCGAATTGTTAAATAACAAGGTGTATTATTCTGTTGACGAATATTTAAATGACAAATTTTAATTATAATGATAACTGTTTTCATGATATTATGTGACACACTAAATAATTTTGTTAAATTTGATTATTGCTGTATTAATGAATTAGTGACATTATTTTTTATTTTTTTGGTTCTTTTTACTTTATTTAATTTGACATTTTTGAAACCGACTTTTGATTTGATATTTTGTATGCCTTTTGGCGGGACACAGCTCGGATCCTATGTATTATAACACCTTCTGTATATGTACCCTGTGTTCACGAAATAAATGAATTTGAATTTGAATTTGAAGATTATATACTAAAGCAGATAAGGCTCAAAGAGCTATTTATAGCGTCGTAACTTAAACCCTGATATCGCCTGAAGTGAGTTTTTGGACGAAAATAGCTCGCTCATAGAAAGTGCGGGTGATGTTATATAAGATGTATAGGTAAGTAACGGTCAAGTATTGTGTGAGCTAAAAATAGCTTAGTGTGTCTGAAATAATGAAGAAGATGTGGGGTTAAGTCGTAGGCTACCCCACCTCTTTTCTCCACCCGCGGCTGACGTAAAACGCAACTAAGGGATAATTTGAAGAGGTTAGGCCAGCATCATCCTCGGTACTTATCTAAGTTTTGCAGTCAAATTTGACGATGTTATGTTGTTTTCTCATGTCTCTGGTCTTCACTAACTACGCCCCAGCAAATGTTGCAAATTTTGCCTTCTAAATCAACGCACTAAAAAATACGGCCATTTATGCGACATATTTAGATACTTGCAATAAATCAAAACCTATAGGGTACTTCCCGTTGACCTAGAATCATGAAATTTGGCATGAAGCAAGGTCTCTCACCTCACAAGTAAGGGAAAAAGTCCGAAAATCGTTAATTTTTCATTTGTATTTTTTTGGATTTCTTGTTGTTCAAGTACAATACTAAGTTTGTTTTTGGGATAAATTATTTACAACTACGGAACCCTTCATTGTGCGTGGTTAGACATGCAGTTGGCCGGTTTTTTAGGCCTCCGTTACGGGCCTTTCCTACTCCGTATCACCTACGAATGGATGATTGGTTCGGGGCCCGTACGAAGTATGAATGTCATCACGATTTGACAGTTGTCCCTATTCCCGATGTGTTTTTGCCCCTCTGAATTTTTTTTTTATGCTTGTTTTGATGGCTCGTTATGTCAGACGGACGGACGAACGGACGGACAGATGGACGAACGGACTTAGGGAGTAGGCCCCCAGGCGCAAAACCAACAGTGCTTTGCGAGGCACGGGCTGCTACTGAGAGATCCCTAATGAAAAACTCAATAGGTAACACTGCTCGACCTGGGAATCGAACCCACGAACCCCCCTCACCCCCCCCCCCCCCCCCGCGCTTACGACCACGAGACCAAAAGAACAGTTGGTATAGAATACAAAGCATAAATCCACCTTGTCCTGAATATTTATGAAGGTTGGGTAGCAAACCGTTTTCCCTTCAGCTGATCAAGTTCCTAAACCGGGTCAGTAGATTATTTTGTCAGACATAAAGTGTAAGATTACAATTAGGTACCTCGTTTTTTATTTTATTTGACCCTTGATTTATGTTTTGAAAAACAGGTTGGGCCGTAATTGGGTTCAGGATTATGAAAGAACCTCTGAAATTATTATAAACTAGCTTTTGCCCGCGACTTCGTCCGCGTTTCCGTCGTTTTTCGTAAAAAAGTACCATATGTCCTTCCTCAAGGTTCAGTGGTTTTGATGTAACAGACAGATTAACTTTCGTATTTTAGTAGGGAAATACAGGGTGACTTTGAAAACATGCGACAAAATTTAGGGGGGTGTTCTACGCATCAATATGAACAACTTTTACTATGGGAACAAAACTGAAATCGCGAAAAAAAAAATCAGCTGTTCAGTACATTTTGACGAATTATGCGAACAGAAATGTACTGAGCAGCTGATTTTTTTTTCGCGATTTCAGTTTTGGTCCCATAGTAAAAGTTGTTCATATCGATGCGTAGAACACCCCCTTAAATTTTGTCGCATGTTTTCAAAGTCACCCTGTATAATATGTCAATCCACACTACTGTTGAAAAATATCGGAAATGCCGTTCGCGGTCAGCTGTAAGCCGTAATTCTCGTTGTGAAGCAGTTTCAGCTTCTCGGGATAACGCATGTTGTTCTCGGTCAATGGTACGCCTTAGCCACAGAGTACAATATAGCCTTAGCTCTCATTGAGAAGAGCTTTGAGACGCCCGTGATGTAGCTCGTCTCGCTCTGTCAGCTGCTAATCGCATCTCTCTCTCTGGAGAGCTTTCATTGGCTCGAGAAGTTGAGGCACTAACTCTCATAGAGTTTAACCGATGTGCTCTTTCCTCTGCCGATTCTTGAGAACGCGTAATTCTCATTCTCTTAGCTTTACTCGAAGTTCGAGATAAAGATAATCGTTTTTTAGGTGGCATTGTGTATTTTATTTTTAATCGACGGTAACGGAAAGGCTGCCAGTTACCTAACAAAATAACCTACGTTAGAGGTCCTAACTATAGCTACCTTTTTTTTTTTTTTTTTTTTGAGGGTGGGAAATCATCAAATAACTTCTCCCGCTCTGGGTGGAGCGGAAGGGCGTGTCAGACTTTTACTGACTAAAACCCACCCGTGTTCCTTCAGTTGCCTATGCCAGGGCCGCGGTAACCCCTTCAGACAACCCGCGACCCGCAACTATAGCTACCTTACACTTAAAATCTAAGTGCCTATTTAAACTAATATATTCTAATAGAATTATTTATACCCAGAAATATGTATAACTTACAACAAAAAAAGAAATGAAAATAAAGCTGAAACGCCTGTGCAATACTATCTACCTATACCTACTTCACTTAAAAATAAATACCTTTCTATATATACATATAATAAAATTGTAGAAAAGTGGTGTCTGTACAATGGAAATATATAAAAAAAAAGTAGCAGGGGTTGTTATTATATCGATGCCGAACCCGAGATTGTAGTTAATTTTTTTTTGTCTGTTTATCTGTTTGTCGGTTTGTCTGTTTGTCTGTGTGTTTGTGCACGCTAATATCAGAAACGGCTTATTCGATTTACATGCGGTTTTCACTAATATACTGTAGTAAGCTTCACTTAACATTTAGTGTTTATTTCATGTCAATCGGTTCATAAATGAAAAAGTTATGTCAAAATCACGGCGAACATTTGTTAAGCTATTCTATCAGAGTACGAACACGCCTCGCGCCGCACATACGGGTATTTGAACCTAAAAGCTGGCCAAAAATATTTTCAATCAATCAATCAATCAATCAAAAGTTTATTGTGGATCATAGGTATGTATTGTACAGTTCTTGATTTTTGTCTCTAAATGTGTCTATAGATGTCAATCATTACGAATATATTGTTATTTTCATTTATGTCGTCACACATCTATCTATCTATACAAGGTGTAAAATAAGTAACCCACAACCTCTTAAGGGGTCATTGTACTCATCATTATGAACAACTTTTACTATAAGACCAAACCTGAAATCGCGAAAAAAAAATCAGCTGTTCAGTACATTTTGACGAATTATGCGAACATAAATGTATTGAACAGCTGATTTTTTTTTCGCGATTCCGCGAAAATTTTTTTTTGTAATGTGTTTGTTTTTCGTTGTCGAGTATGTGGACGAAGTTCTTGCAGTTAATTTTTTTACACCTAATATACAAGGTGATTTTTTAATGACCAGCCAAATTTTCACAGGGTGTTCTACCCATGAATATGAATAACTTTCACTATGGGACCAACTTTGAAATCGCAAAAAAAATATCAGCTGTTTCATACATTTTGATCGAGTAGGTATTGAACTTTTGTAG
Organism: Cosmia trapezina; assembly: GCA_905163495.3. Lineage (NCBI taxonomy): Eukaryota > Metazoa > Arthropoda > Insecta > Lepidoptera > Noctuidae > Cosmia > Cosmia trapezina. Next base: position 16,779,666 of record LR991025.1, on the reverse strand, counting down.
GAAACCGCTGGTTTTTTTTTCGTGATTTCAAAGTTGGTCCCATAGTGAAAGTTGTTCATATTCATGAGTAGAACACCCTGTGAAAATTTGGCTGGTCATTTAAAAATCACCCTGTATATAAAATTCAAAGTCCTGACTGACTGATTGATTGACTGACTGATATATCAACGCACAGCCCAAACCGCTGGACCTAGAGACTTATACAGTGTAGGCATCCACTAAGGAAGGATTTTTGGTAATTCCATCCCTAAGGGGGACAAATAGGGGATGAAAGTTTGTATGAAAAATCTTATTCCTTGAGTTAATAGACTTGAAACTTGGCATGAATATTTATCTAAGTAAATTATAAAGTTTTTTACTGCGGGGCTTGATTAACTCGAAAATTTGTGTAAATAATCTTTCAGTCAAGTTACGGAAATACCCTAAACGATTTTTTAAAATTCCATCCCTGTGGGTGTGAATATAGTTCCTCCTGAGGGAATATAGTTTATATGAAAAATGTTTGATTAAATAATTTGAAACTTTGCACAAATATTTGCCTAAGCAAGTAATAAAGTTTGTCGTTAATAGTTTTTCCCCCAGAGGAAAGGGTAGAGGGGAAAGGGAGAAGGGTAGGGGGTGGTGAGGAGGGAATGGGGAAGGGGAGGGGTGATGAGGAATTTGATGAATGTCGTGGCTATCATGAGGAGGAAAAGGGGAAGAGGAGGGTGTGGTGAGAGGGAGGGGAGGGGTGGTGAGGAGGGAAAGGGGAGGATGATGGAGGGAAGGGGAGAGCGATACGAGGGTGTAGTGAGGGAGGAGGTGTTGGGTGTGGAGAAGGAAAGAGGGGGAGGGGAGGAGTTAGTGTAGGTAGACGGAGAGGGGAAAGCGGTGAAGGGGGTGTGGGACAGGGTAAGGGGGAGGGGGAGGTTAGCGGGAAAGGGATGTGGTGAAGGGTATGAGAGGGAGAGGGATTGGGAAGCGTGAGGGGGTGAGAGGGAGAAGTGAGGGGGATGATAGGGGAGAGTGAGAGGTGGTTAGAGTAAGAGGAGGAGAAGTAAGAGGGAGAGGGGGGACGAGTGCCCTTACACCTTAAAGTTGCTATTTGTATAGCACTGATTCATTGAAGAAACCCAGCCCGACCGAAAAATAGAAAGTCGGAAACTCGAAACGGCACAAAAACAGAAGTAAACTCCCGTCGGAGCTGACACACACTTTTTTTGGTTGGTTTGAACGCCCTAATCTCTGGAACTAACAGTCGGACTTAATAATTATTTTTGCATTTGATAAGCCCAATTGTTAAGGAAGACTATAAGCATATCACATCACAACAAACACACACACACAACACTCAACACTCAAGGACTCTTAACATCACTCTAGGACCCTTAGGTGTCGGAAGAAGAAAAAATGTCAGAAAGAACGCCAAGCGAAAACGAAGTAATAGCGCGGGCAGGCAATGCGATCCGACATCCACGCGGGCGAAGCCGCGGGCAAAAGCTAGTAACTACTATAATTAATAAAAGTATCTACGCTTTTACCTACTTAATACAAAAATAAAATTGAACATAAATTAGCCAAAGCTTACCTATCGGTATCTAAAAATCTATGCGTACTACTTCTACTTCTACTACTACTTCACCTAAAAAGAAATAAAATGCAAACTATTAATAATTTGTAATTTAATAAATATTTAAATACTACCAAAACAACTAATACCTATTTTATAAAATAACAACAAAAGAAATTCAAATAAACTATTTAAAGACTAAAAGTCGCGCTGATAAGCACGGTTTGTTAATATCAATTATTGTCTGTCAATAAGGTCGAATGCTCTGAACGCATCAACAGCCAAATGTTGGACGGACCTCCCGCCTTTTTATAACCTACCGCCACGACCCGCGTCGAGCGCGGCAACCGTTACGCAAAAATAATCCTTATGGCATGATTCAGTATTCACGCGCGACGGCGCGATGGCTTATTAGCGTACCTATTTCATGTATAAGTTTGGTGTTTCTATACCTATTACTATGATTCTTTTTTTATTGAATAGGTACTAATATTAACTTCTTTTAATTAGGGATGAGTGAGAGTATTATAAACGTAAGTGTAAACAAATATAATCAGAAAGCTCCGAACTGCTAAGCTATCGGGAGTTACACGTGTTATTGTGAGTCAACCATAAAAGATAGACATATGCTGTTGTGGGATATTTTTTAGATAATTTTATGAAGAACATTTCCGTCATAAATAATTTCTATGTAGCTTTAACCATTAAGGCTGCACACGCGACGGAAGCTTAAAAAATGGAGCCACTTCTCCCGTTTTCCCAACATTTCCCTTCACTGCTCTGCTCCTATTGATTGTAGCGTGATGAAAAGTATACTATAACCTCCCCAGAAGTATGAAGAATAATTGTACCAAGTTTCGTTAAAATCCGTCGAGTAGTTTTTGTTTCTATAAGGAACATACAGACAGACAGACAGACAGACAGACAAAAATTTTACTGATTGCATTTTTGGCATCAGTATCGATCACTAATTACCCCTGATAGTTATTTTGAAAATATATATCATGTACAGAATTGACCTCTCTACAGATTTATTATAAGTATAGATATATCTTTCGACGACGTTTTTTGAAGTGTTAGCGGGGGTGTTCAATATTTACACTTTGATAACATTATTTAAAGGGGTTACAACCGTCAGGCCTCATAAATTAAAGAAATTATACCAACACCGACAAGGTGATGATTTCAATTTTCATCCGTATCTTTGAATCCATAACAATTAAGTGAAAAATACCTTAGCTTCATTAATTGCCCGGTTCTGAAGAATTGTTAAACGGAGTTTAAACTATCAAAAGCTATTGATTAGACAAAATTATCTATATAAACGAATTCCTTCCTTATGTTCGGTTTTTTGAGGTCCTCAGAAAAACCCTCGATAGTAATTCACTCGACTTTTAAGCTAATTCTTCCTTAACGAAGTGTTCAGAAAAATGATATCGAACCAATAATCACTATCGAATGGATAAACTCCGTTTAAAAACCTCAGAAATCGGGCATTAGTGGATTATACAACATTAGTTTTTGTTTACACTAAAAAGGGGTCATTGTAATAATCATTTTGAACATTTTTTTCTAAGGGACCAACCTTGAAATCGCGAAAAAAAAATCAGTTGTTCCATACATTTTGTCGATTTAAGTGAACAGAAATTTATGGCGCAGCTGATTTTTTTTTGGAGATTTATGTTTATTTATATTAGTTGATAACTAGTTCACATTACGATTTTATTGGTCTTTCGAGTAAAATCTGTAGGTGCCTATACAATTAACGTTTCCGGAATCCCATATCATTTAGGACCGATCACTCATGCCTCTCCTACTTGATCGATTACCCATGTTTTCGAGGCCGAACTGGGTTAATGATTAAATGTAAACATATGTTGAGCAAATACTTTATTTATACAGCCATGTAGGTAGGTACGGTCAGCAACAGAAGTCGGTTAACACTGCTACTTTTTGACATCATCTAAATTAACACAAAATGATTCGATAAACTGCTTTTTTTAACACGCTTTTATTAGTTTCATCTGTATGTATGTTTGTATGTAACGGAATCTTTGAACTCGATTTTTACCCACTTTAAATGGTCAGATTAATTCGAAATTTTGCACACTTATCAGGGCTCGATGACAATACAATAACTTAAAATTTTTGTCCCTTTATCCTGATAGATCATCAGGATTAACGATTTCCTTACGGAGAGCCTGAAGCCTGAGGGACGGCTACCATATCCATGTTTCGGTTTCCAATATAAATATAATAATTATAGAATAAATTTTATTTGGGAATTTCGACTCTAAAAAATTTAAAAATAAATTATAGTTTAAAAAAAAGTAGAACAAATTAATGTCATTATAAAAAAAAACCGTGGGGTGTTGTACGACATTCTTACACTAACTCTGTAATTCGAAAGCACACCACGCTTTTTTTAAATAAATAAGCATTTAATTCAGAATCACTTCCATATTTGTTAGTAACAATGCAAACATAGAAACTAGTGTTAGCAACATTGACATTCATTCATTTTTGTTTTTTTTTTTTTACTTTTTAGTTCAGTTTAATGGTACTGAAGCGTGTTTTTTAGCTTTTTAAAACTATATTTTGTCTTTAACTGTTAAGAGTTAATGTTCTTAAAATTTTAAGTAGGTACTTCTGTTTCGGTTTGAATTAAATATTTTGCTTAATAATTAAGATTAAAAAACTGCAAGTGTTAATCAACTTTTGTTGCTGACTGTACCTACAAACGAATGTACCGTTCCATCAATTAAGTTTATCAATTTTCAGAATTTAATATTATGCTAAAATCGAAAACCTGTCCTTTATTATACTTATTATATTAAAGAAGCAACTAAGTACTTACATGCATTTTCTTTGTGAATCTGGCACTGAGAGTAACCTACCCATCATCTTATTTCGTCATAGTTGTAACATGACGAAATAAAATGATCATCTTGCACCTAAACAATAATTTCAGTATGTAGTTATGTCCCACTGCAAATCAAAAGCCCCATACCCTACCTTCAGAGAACGAACAACCTTTAGTTATTCGACCAAAGTCGGATATGTTTTATCCGTGGACTAAAATTGACGATTGACAGTTTTTGTATGGAGAAATGTCAAAAATTCAAAATTTAAGCAAAAGTTAAGACATAAATACTAAGTTAATTGTGGTCGAATTCACCCTTAATAGAATGAAGTTCCTTTCAAATGGAATCATATTATTAATAATTTCAAATCGAATAAAGAATGATCGAATTCAGATTTCTGCGATTCAAATGTGTCCTGTAGAAAATTGAAACTAATTCTAAATCTTATTACAGCGGAGACCGGCAAGGAAGGCGAGATGAACAGCGAACACGTAGAGTTTCACCGACTCGGTAAGTAATACCTAACGTTGTTACCTTTCAAGCTTCAAGCTTAAGGTTGATGCGCCAGGGTAGCCCGCGAAATTCAAAATTTCTTAGGTTTTTTGCAATTTGTAGGTCAGTGTAAGCTTGTATGTTGATCAAAATATGATTCGCGGCCGTAGCTAATATGTCTTTACAGAATTATAATCATTAGAATCAGCAATACAACTCCATAAGTTAGCATTTATCTCAAATCTAGCGATTTCATGAAATCATGAGGTTTGAGGTAAATGCTAACCTATGAAGTTGTATTGCTGATTCTAATGATTATAATTCTGTAAAGCCATATTAGCTACGGCCGCGAATCATATTTTAATCAACATACAAGCTCACATTGACCTACAAATTGCAAAAAACGTTAGAAATTTTGAATTTCGCGGGCTAGCCTGGCGCTTTCGCCTTAATCGTATAACTTTACTGCACTGAGATATGGAAGATGAATAATTGGATAATGTATCTATAGCTAAATTAGCAATCGCATCAACTTAGTTTGATACTAACAGATAAGATTTAATAATTGTGATGGGTGCTTGAAAAACCTAATGAACCATACGATTTTTCTTTGAAATCTGTGTTCTATTATTTATATTTATAATCTTAACTATCTCTTTTTAAAAAAAAAAAAAAAATGCAGCAAAATCAATCTATGAGTCTTGATTTGCCAAAAAAAATCTAAATAGAAAAATATTAACCAAAAGCAATAAACCGAAGCAAACAAAATATAAAGGATTTTTGAAGTGAAAACTTCTTTAGGCGCGATTTTTGGTAGGGGAAAATCTTATGTCACGCGACATGCGACGTCACTTCTGTCGGCATTTCCCATGACTGACTATGGTTTCAGGGTTCCGTACCAAAATGGTAAAAATGAACCCTTATGGTGTGACTCAGTCTGTCTGTCTGTCTGTCACAGCTGGATATCTCAAGAACTACTAATGCTACCAACTTGAAATTGGGATATTAGATAACGTTTACCCAACTATCTTGCAAATAAGAAAGAAGTAAACATATTTATATTTTTTTTGTAACAGGTACTGAAAGGGGGTCTTAAAAATTCAAAGTACTAGGGCGAGTGGGGTATCAAATGAAAAAGCGCTGTTTGCACATTCTCAAATTTTTTTTTAAGCCGCATAGTTTATGACTTTTGATGAAAAATGTAAAAAAAAATACCGTTTTCCCCCCTTATCTCCGAAGTTTGCAAAGATAAAAATCTGAAATTATTATATGTGATAGAAGTTTATGTACTTAAAGATTACAGGAAAAATAAAACGTTGTGTCTAAATAGCACACTTTTTCAGAAATCGGAACGGAACCCTCGGTGCGCGAGTTTGACTCGCTCTGGACCGGTTTTTTTAATTCGAAACTACTCAGTATACAAAATATTCATCTTTCCACAACACATGTTGCAATGCTTTCAGTTGTAACATACAACATATTTACGTCCATATTCAGCCAACACACTCAGCGAGGTAGCTCAATGTCACACTCGTTATCACGCGAACAAAGCTAAAAGCGATACCACAGAATAATAAAGCAACAGTAGATTATCTGGGCCGTGACCTTGAATTAATATCCTCGTAGATAAATGTGTCCGTCCGTGCGTAACTGCAGCGCACTCGAACTATTGCTTACTGGTATACAGCGTAAAGGACAGGTAGGGCTAGTGGTCAGTAATCATAAAAATTATAATAAAATACATAAAAATAATTAATAAATTGAAAAAAAAAAACAATTGCAAACAAACTAAATAATAAAATAATAATCAAAATTAGTATCACTCTATGAAAATGGCTCATTCATGAAATTATTGTTCTATGTCAGATGTTAAAAGGCTTTTTTTTTTGTTAATCGTTTGTCTAATGTTCTGACCCAGCTGTGAGTAGCTTCATGAAGGAATTTTTTGCAAAACCCCCCGAAAAAAACTCGAGTGGCGTGACCTTTTTTCTCGTTCGTTTTAATTTCATCTCTGCGCTACAGGTTGCCAAGACGCTGTTTTAGAAAATTGTAAATAAATCAATAAATAATAACGTTTAATTAAAATAAAATATCTTTATAAAACGAAAACGCGGAACCGTACACGCGTGTCAATTTAATGTCGTGATTGCAGCGGTACGTTGTATACTGAGATTTCGAAGGCCGTTTTCTATGAAGATAAATTACTGTAAATTTATTATACTGTGGTGGTATTATCGGGGACTAGATAACTTAGCTAAACTACTAATAGCCTCTTGTTCACATTCGCTACACAATTATTGTTATACCTTTTAGACATAGCGTCAATAGCGTGGTTGTTTTGTGACTTTGGACAACTAAAGTAATAGTAATAGTAATAGTAATCTTTATTTAATTCTCTCTTCACAAAGGTTCACTTAGTTTATTTTATAAATAGAGACTAGAATAATAACATTACAAAATCAAAAATATGATCCTTTGTGAGAGACTGGCGTCCATACTAGGATACCCTGTGTGACAGATCACCAGGCCCTCACCCCGAATTTAATCTAATAATAAGGCAAACTATTCTAATACTCCAGACAAATTAATTATTGCTGAAGGGAAAGAAAAAAAAAACAGACATGTTTAAATTAAATAACCACAAAAGAAAAAAGAAAACAGAATAATAATAATTCAAAATTAAGAACAAAAAAAAAAAAGAAGAAAACTTTGTATAGTGCAATGTATGTCTTGTGTGTGTGGGGGTGTGTGTGTGTGTGTGTGTGTGAGTGTGTGTGAGGGAGTGTGTGTGTGTTATGTGTAAGGAGATGTAAAATGATGATGTGAGTGTGTGTGTATGTGAATGGTGTTTGTTACAGTCAAGAACCTGCAAAACATTAAATATCACCATGGAACAATAAGTAGCTGCTCCGTGGCGTCATAGTCCAATTTTTGTAACCAGATAGAGAGGGTTTTTTTGCAACGCTGCTTGGGTAGGGCATAAATTGACAGAATTCCGTTAATTTTATTATATAAATAGCTTCCAAGAAAACCAAAATGTCGACGGGAGAAAGCAGTATGAAACTGAGTTGTGGGACAGACAGCGTATTTACGTCGCTTACCTTCAAATAAAGTAGGATTATAGGTAAGATGAGAATGTTTGCGCAAGATCGTATTTAAAATGAAAAGTTGACGTACAGTTAACACTCCAGTTCGCTCATAAAGTTCTCTAGTGAATAATAATAATAATAATAATAAATTAAAGTGAATGATAAGTTTAGGCATTTTGTGTAGGTCGTCATTTTCAATCACTGAATCAATAAAAAGAGGGCTGGTGCTGACACGAGCATAAAATGCGATACACTTTTTGCAATTCAAAGGCGATATTTTCATTTAGAGTATGGATTAAAGTGTCTATGTTAAAAAGTTCTGTCTACACAAAACCCTAGATTTCAATAAAATTTTACTTAATGTTAACACAATTTTGCTTGTAACTGTAGGTTAACTGAAACTCGGACCTTGACTGAGGAAAACATAAAGCCACTACAACTACTCAAACGTTTATGTTATAAACTTACGTGTTCAACACTTTGTTAAATATTTAGAGTAGGAACTTTAACAGTTAAGGTTTCTCAAGTTTCATAGGTGAACTAGACGTCAAGTAGGTAGGTACAGGACTCGCAAAACTTTATGAGCCCTCTGAACATAGGCCCGAGTAGAAACCTTGGCATGGTACAGTCGAATACACAGTCATTATTGTAAGATGTGAAACATTTTTATAGTACCTATACGCCTACATACAGCATTGATTTGTTCATCACAAAAATAATTAGCTATTAATATACTGCACAGCCACTTGCGTGCAACTTCCGAGGCTCATAAGGTTTTGCACGTACTGTATTCACCTACAAAAGTATTGCATTAGTTGCAAGTGACCGCTGACGGCGATCGATAGCTACGGTAAAAGTAGTTTCGTTAACCTATTAATAATTTTCTAGTCTGTCCAATACAGCAAATTCTTTTTTAAACAGACGCAGTACAAGCCAACGGCGAGCTGGTCTCGAGATTAGAACAGCATGCATCAGCGGACGCGGTGGGGAGCGAGAAGCCTCACTTGCATGCCCAGGCGCAACTCGACGTGCCGTCTGAAGGTGTGCATCGCGTGCTTGTGCAAGATGGCGGCCATGTGAGCGTGCAAGACGCGACTTCAGCCACTAGTGCGCCAAGCGAAGAAGTTACTACCAAGGTATGGTTTGAAACTACTGGTTATAGTAGTTTTAAAGGCGGCCCGATTATATCGCACTCATCTTTAGTTTTAGTATAAATTAAATAAATGAAAAGTTTATTCAGTCAGAGAAACACGGTACAATATTAAGAAACTAAAATAATAGATTATATAAGAACCTTAGGTGGACACACACTGATATTATATGTAGGTAGGTTACAACAAAGTTTTAATGGCTTGGACAGATTCTCGCTAACAAAAACTGTGTCACTCAGAGTCGGCCAGCTCACTGTACGTACAGGTACCTTTCTTATATCTACAACAGGTACACATTCACACATTAGTCGGCCATTAAGCGCGGAAACACACACATAAATATTCACACATAAACGGGACCCAGTTTTGTCTTAGCGGGAATTGTATCCGACTTTTTTTGGTCGTCCATGGGCTAGAAACGTGTAATTTAAGATTTTTTAACATTAGTGTTATCTTCATCCCAATTCCACGAATTCGGATCAAACCCAACATTCGGGACAAATGTAACTTTTAATTCCACACACCAACAAATATATTTTTAGAAACCAATTTGTAATCTTGAGCTTGATTCACACCATATTTATAATACGCTCCTGGCATAACATAGCGTTCTTTCATCAAATATAAGATCTGTATTTCTTTACCTGTGTTAACAAATAAAACTGATTTGATTTGAACTGATTAAAAGGTCAAGTCTTTAATAGATCAATTCTAAGCTATGAGAGAGAGAATATGCAATTCTCATATTTCTGCATGTTCAAAAGATGAATAAATATATGGGTATACGCATATATTTATTCATCTTTTGAACATGCAGAAATATGAGAATTCTCAGCATCACAATAGATCGTCGTGCACTGGAACATCTATTGTAAACCAGAATGTAAATGAATGTCTATTGTAAACCGATACCATCTGAATACATCAAGCTGCATTCGAGCCATTGTTAGATCAGATCATGTGTCTACGTTCATTTTATCGAGTCTCGACTTGATAAGATGTACAAATAAAAATGGATTGTTCATACGTTAAAGTCTATTTAGTTAAGAATAATACCAGCCTATGTATTACTGTCCCACTTCTGGGCAAAGGCCTCTTCTCATACAGAGAAGCCACGAACATTGATCACCAAACTTGCTCAAGATGGGTTGGCGATTTCAGACATACGTCCAAGTTTTCTCTTCTCACGATGTTTTCCTACACCATCATCATCTGTCTAGCCTTTTCTCAGCTATGTTGGGGTCGGCTTCCAGTCTAACCGGATGCAGCTGAATACCAGTACTTTACATGGAGCGACTACTTATCTGACGATGTTTTCCTTCACAAATGTATAAAAATAATTCTTGCTTGTCTGTACGATTTTGATGAAATCTGCAAAGACGTTGAACCCCAAAATGGATGTAAGATTAGTGTTCATGCCGGAAAATTAAAAACACACATAGCTGCAGGCACGTGGGTAGGTAGTAGGTACGGCAATGGTCGATGAACTTGGGTTACCAATTAGTGTGGGTAGCGCAATTTTCATAAGTTTGCAGCTATATTTTTACCTGACTGCGCGCCAGCAAAGACAGAGTCAACAGAGTTTTGTTTTTAAAATTATAATTATTATTAAAGGTAAGAACGAGGTTTTGTTACATTAATGAATAAAAATTAAATGCTCCGACCCCAGCGTGGCTTGACCAGACTCGTTTGCTCGAATGAACCCAAAGATTCACACTGGCCCCTGGAGCCTCGTGTTTTTTCATGGGGGCTACAGAGATCATTGCATATCAATGAGTAGACCGGGGGGCGCGATAATGGCAGGGAAGACTGTGCCATAAAATGCTCATAGGATATGGAAGGATTAACCGTACCTGGTATGCATCTTAAAGTAGGCACAGGTTAAGGCCCAAAATAATAAAGACAAATATATGTTTATTTGTCCCTGAAACACGGGCACGTAAAAAGATAAGTAAGTTAATTGGAATGAAAAAAAAACCGGCCAAGTGCGTGTCGGAACACGCACAATGAAGGGTTGCGTAGTTTAAAAGAATTTATCCCAAAAACCAACTTAACATTGTAATCCCAAAAAAAAGTTTTAGTGATAAAATTACAAATGATCAATTTTCGGATTTTTTTCTTCACTTCACTCTAGATGTCTAACTGTGGATTGTTCCAATTCCAATTTTATATGAATGGCTCCATCGTTTTAACGATGATTCTGCCAATGTCAAGGTTGAAGGAAACAAATAGTATTCGCGGAGGTTGATCGGTTATACAGCCTATATTACGGTTTACTTAAAACTGGATCTGCTTGAGTAGCCTGTAACACAATATATTTGTTATTATGAATAAGTAGACAACACAAACAACACAAAGCACAATAAGCAGACAACACAAATTAACTTAATTATGGAACTTAATTGTCATATCCACTTATTTGCTCAGTATCAAATCTGATAGACTTCATTCTTATCTGTCAATCTGAAGCATTGTTCTAGAATACCCTCTAACTCTGCCTACCCTTACAGAATAATTTTAGTAGACTAGTTTTAGTACCACCCCTATCTCAATAAATAGAATCGAACACCCACACTGCTGCGTCGAACATATTGCTTCTATTTCCTCACCATTTATCACTTCGTTCGCAATATCTCGCCTCCGAGGGCCGCCTCCCAGCTTCTTCGGCTAAATTACCAAGCGAGGGTGTTTACTAAAACAAAAGGCGAACGACCCTTGACTTTTAAAAAGACGAATGTGTAAAATGTGACATTATAGTATATCTATGGATATACAGGGTGTTTCTTTTAAGGTGTGAAGCCAGTGCGAGCTTTTTCCTGATTCAACGAGATGATGGCTTTAAAAAATTATATCTTTTTTTGGGTTAACTTTGAACAAGAATGTACTAAATAGGGCATTACTTGCGGAAATCAGTCGTTGAAAGATCTTTGCATATTTTTGTCAATCCTGATATTTACTATTCCTCTAGTTGATAATACAAACATAAATTTTATACCTACTACTATCCTTACCACTACCATTGATATGAAATGAGGGATCCAAAATAACTCGTAAACTACAAAAAATCGTAGAACATACATGGGGGTTAAATCGATAGGTATGGTACTCTGCTACTTATTAGCTCGCACTGGCTTGAAACCTTAAAAGAAACACCCTGTATACAATAAATTAGTATAATATTAAAATATACTTGGTGCTCGTGGCTGTATGATAACAGCCACACGTGTCGATCGAAGGGTTAAGCTACGTTTGCCGCGGTCGGTGCGTGGATGGGTCCATCCATTTCATATCAAGAACCCCCCGTGCCTCGGAAAGCACGTTAAGCCGTTGGTATCGGCTGTCATTCGTAGATCTTCGACAGTCGTTACGGGTACTTAGTCCGAAGCCCAAAAATCTGACAACGTTTTACCAAGAAGTATCGTGTTACCCAATAACTGGGTTGTATAATAGTCCTAGATAGGCAGTCGCTCCATGTAAAATACTGGTACCTACCTAAGTATTCAGCTGCATCCGGTTAGACTGGAAGCCGACCCCAACCAAGTTGTGAAGGAGCTAGGCAGATAGATTTTTTATTAAAAATACCTATGTAGTGCTTTTATTAACTAGATACGAGTAATATTAAACACTTCTAATTATAACACATTATTGTTTAATTAATCGAATATCACGTAAGCTCTGCAATGAAACCAATTTATTTTCAATCAGGGAGATTAAAATAATTGTTGCCACATTATCCGCACTGTAACTGGAAATGCGATTTAATTTAAAGGATTAGCACGAAATTACAAACACATAATTACCATTAATTTAATTTAACAAACAGGAATATATCTACGTATTCAAATTTCATGGCAAACGCATAAACAGTGAAGATTTATACGTTAATTACCTCCTACCACATTTCCGAATTAATAATTTTAAAACCTGTTTATTACTCCTCAGGTGTTCCACGGGGCCGCTCGTTTGGTGCAACCAGGTCAAGCAACCAACATCCCTACGGGACCACAGCACACAGCTGTGCGAAGAGCCTTCAACGCAGACATCACCAAGGAGACCAAGAATAACGTAAGAATCCTTTACTGGACACGAGCCCATGAAGCCAAAAACTTTTTAGGATAGAGTTGATTTCATAGACTTTATGTATTGTACCGGCAGAAATTGTTCTTATTTAATTCGTAAGATACGAGGGGCTCATAGCTAAGTTATAAAAGCCGCACGGGTCTATCGATCAGGTTAAGCTTCGCTTGCCGCGGTCGGTCCGTGAATGGGTGACCATCTTTACGTACAAAAATCCCTCCGTGCCTCGGAGGTCTCGGCTGTCATTCGTGGATCTTTGACAGTCTGCTGGCGTCAGAAGACCGAAAGTCTGAAAACCAATCTCCCAGTAACTGGAGGACAGACATATGTGGAAAAGAGATAAGGATGCCTTTGCCCAGCAGTGATACATTATAAGCTAGGTAGGTAGAAAGATACGAGAGGAGAAGAATAATAATACGAATCTAAGAAATCTCGCTCGTAGTTTTTCAATTTCAACCTTTATTTTTCATTGCAAAACAAACATTTGGCAATAACGTACGTAGGTATAAAGCACATAATCAATACCCAGCATCAATAACAAACATCAGGTGTACATTGCACGTTTCTTTCGACCTTGCGTCACTCAAGCGACACTTTCTATTACACCTAATTTTCTTCTCATTTCCCTTAGCTCGCTTTTACAATTTGCCTAGAAGGCGTAGCAGCGAAACCCATTTTGTTTTTTATTTATCCCATATCAACGTAGCAAGAGCATTTGGATTCAATGAAAGGATTTCACTAGGTACGTAGCTACGTACGTAGGCGTAGATGTGAAAGAAACCGTGTGATTTTCTTTGCGTTTACCGCAAAAGGTCATAAGCCAAAAACGAGAAGATTATTCTTCGCACGAATCGTAGATATCACTTGTTAGCTTCGCTGATAGTTTACTATGAACTCATCAATCTTGTTGGATCTCGTAAAAGTCAATTGCTGGAAACAAAGCTTTGTAAGATAGAGCTTCAACGAACACCATGATTGACAAACAGATTAGATCAATAAACTCGCGTTCCCTTCGCATTTTTTCTTGTAGACAGAGACTACAGACCCCATCACCGCCACCTTCTACGATCCTTACGTACGCCTTTTGATTCGTTTACATTTATGCATGGTCATACACCGCACACCGGTTGCGATTAGGTATCGCTCACAATGTAGAAATAAGGATAATAGCTACTGCTCATTACCCTTTTATCTATATAGCGTTATGATACGCCATTGATTAAGTTCTGGCTTGTTACAGATGGATCATTACGCCGCGTACTCTGGCGTACAATACTCTCCACTGGATATGGCAGAATATGTCTTCTGGACTGGGGACGAGCGAGGAGTGACCACTGCCATTGAGGCCTTCCTTCAGGAGGGAATGGTAGGTTTAGCTTATCATATTAGGTACTAGCGACCCGCTCCCGCTTCGTACGGTTTTTACGACTTGACAAAACATCGATATTTCTTTATTTAAGTTTAACATTAATCTATCTATATATCTATATAAATAAAAAGAGAAGTCCTGACTGACTGATTGACTGACTCATCAACGCCCATCCTAAACCTTTGAACTTAGAAAGCTGAAATTTTGCACAGAGGTTCCTTTTATAATGTAGACAAGGAATAAGGAAGGATTTCCCGGTAGCACATTCCCGTGGTATATTTTCCGACATCCACGCGAACGAAGCCGCGCGAGAAGTGCTAGTATATTATACACATAAACCTATAACAATAAATTCTCTAAATTATGATGAAAATTGCATCAAAATCCGTTGCTTAGATTAGGAGAACAACGCGGCCACACAAACAGACACGAAAAGCGACTTTAATTTATAATACCCGTCGCACGCCAATTAGCAGACACAATAGATTTTTTATTGTTATCTGTACACTTGGTGTACAATCGACGTTTAAAGTCCTTTTCATCATAATTTACTAGTCAAATTTATAGCTTGGTATAAAACATCCAATAAAGTTTTAGATCAATTGTATATTGGATCGCAATTTAAATCCAATCGTCTAAATTGCATTCACGCACTATAACATTTATTTATAGCCAAATACCTACGTATTAAATGGAGAATCATAAAATATCATATGAATTCTCTAAAGACCTTGCTTGCTCTTGTTATTTCAACAATATTTTATGTTTTTGGTGAAATAATTTCGGTGTTCGTAATTTGTTGTCAAACAACACCACGCTTGTATTCCCCGGAGGTTTAGGCAGAGGTGTACAAATAGTACACCCAGATTTCGCCAGTTATGTTAATGGTAATTGAGATGTTTTCTAACAAGACAACAACAAAAGTTAAACAGCAAATGGAGTTTTTATTAAAGTTTTAAAACCTATTTTTTACAATATTTAACACAACTAACGATTTACACTAGGTATCTACTAAATTAAATGACTAACTAACTAACTCATAATTTTGTGAGAAAATCAAGCTGGCTTATTTAGGTGGGTTTAGCATTCATAATGATTTTGAAGACATCCCAATCCATTTCTTAATTTTACTAATGTAAATAATTTTTAATTACAAGTTTATAATTTGTAAAATCCACAGGTCAAGTCTTAAGTAATAATAATCACAACAACACGTCAAATAACTAGTCATATAACCCGCCCCTAATTGTTCCTGGGGCAAAGGTACACATAACGCTTGCTGCATTGCCACGTTAGATGGCAATGGCTAAACTTTGCACCAAGAATGAACCGGAGTGGGAGTCACCCGTTTTGTCACGGAGCTTATGCCATCGCACTAATAAGCTTCTTGGCCTCAGTGTCCCAACATGGTATCAACGGCAATGTGTTAGTTATACTCACTAACTGACTATACAAATAAATACAAAAACAAAAGGATGCATCACTGTCATCTGGAAACGTGCCCAGAAGACTGATAGCATTGCCACGTTGAATGGCAATGCTCAATGAACGAGCCAGTCCTCTGGTCACGCGAAGTCTCTACCAGTTGGAGAGAAATTTCCTTAACAAGGAGACGTCCCCTCGGGCCCCATGACCCGAGCGTTTCCACCCCAAGCGGCTCAAAACTGTAGTTACCTATAAGGTTACAGTATTTGCAGCGCTTGAGGGTCTCAGCAGCCGCAGCAGCGGCGCCAGCACAGCACATGGTCACGAAAAAAGATATTATGTCAAAATTTGTTTGAATTTCTTTAAAAGATTTTATTGTGTCTGTTTCCAGATGTCAAAGGAAGAAGCCATAGCATTCCTGCAAGAAATTAAGTTCAACATCGACTATCTTCGAGCTCATTATTCACAGAATTTGAAAGCGGCCGAGGAAAGTGCGCAGCAGGAGAAGTTGAGAAACATGCTTATAGAGCAAGCTGAGGCTAAGGTAAGGAACAAACGTTTCATTGATTTAGGATAATCAGCACGTCCACACTGCTGGGATACAGGCCTCCTCTCTTCGAGAGGGAGTTGGCTGTAATGTAACACGCAGGCCCAGTGCGGGTTGGTAGATTTTACATGTCTTCGAATTTTTGTTTCTGGGATATTTAGGTTTCCTCACAATGTTTTCCTTCA
The DNA here is from genome assembly GCA_905163495.3 of Cosmia trapezina. Classification (NCBI taxonomy): domain Eukaryota; kingdom Metazoa; phylum Arthropoda; class Insecta; order Lepidoptera; family Noctuidae; genus Cosmia; species Cosmia trapezina. The sequence continues at coordinate 16,762,918 of LR991025.1, read as the reverse complement.
CCGTTTTGAGAGCAGTGCACAGTGTTTTTTTGCCCCAAAAAAGTGACATCAGCTTTTTATTGAATATTTCTACTCAATAGTTTACTAAAAAAGCACGAATAGAACTCCCGTGTGCCAATTTTGTATACTCTATTATTTAAAAAAATCTTAAAGTTTTCGATACTTTGAAGGTCAAAATACAAAAAAAAATGTATATGACTGAGTTTTATATGAATTACATATTTATGAAGCAATGTTAGGCGCATATTTTCCTGTTTATATTTAATCAGAAATCATAATAGAACCAACAAAAAAAATGTTTTTCCGAAATCAGTTTTTATTTTTTTTTCCAGGTCGAAGTAGAACCTCTGTCTGGTACAATTAGATAGATTCCATAAACTAAGGTTTATCACCTACAAAAATATTATTTTCAACTTGGGCCTAGTTTTCGAGAAAATGATTTTTATGTACTAAGGTCAAAATTCCAAATTTAGGGTTTCATAAAAAGTTCAATTGGCTGTTTGATGATTAATTAAAATTAATTATTTACCACTACTAAATTTACAACTACTATTATAAAATTTATTCATTATAAAGGTCAAAATAGTGTCAACCATAGCACATATTTTTGAAAATCATTTTCTCAAAAACTAGGCCCAAGTTGAAAATAATGTTTTTGTGGGTGATAAAACTTAGTATAAAGAATCCATTTGTACCAGACAGAGGTTCTACTTCGACCTAGAAAAAATAAAAATAAATAAATACTGATTTCGGTTCAACATTTTTTTTTTTTGTGGGTTCTATTGTCATTTTTGATTAAATGTAAATGGGAAAATATGCGCCTAGAATTGCTTCATGAATATCCAATACAAACAACACTCAATTATATACAGTTTTTTTTGTACGAATTATTTTCCGTATTTTCACCTTCAAAGTAACGAAAAGTTAAGATTTAAAAAAAATAGAGTATACAAAATTGGCACACGGGAGTTCTATTCGTGCATTTTTAGTAAACTATTGAGTAGAAATATTCAATAAAAGCTGATGTCACTTTTTTGGGGCAAAAAAAACACTGTGCAGTGGTGATGTAATGAATATTTTACACAAAGTTAAGCGTCTGTCTGAGTTTGAATCCACAACCTACAACTCGTAAGTCGGGGCGTTACCACTGGACCACCACTGCTTCATTGATTTATGAATGTCTTATGTATCACGGTAGTTTAGTAACATCCTTGATAAATGAGCGGCTTGCCAGCACACAGATAAGCCCTGAGAGGTTTTCGTGTGTGGCTATAACCAAAATTGTATAAGGTTAAGTGTTTTGGAAATAATAAATAAATAATAAATAAAATTTACTTAACTGAAACTAACTTTAACGCTGATTATAAATATCAGGAGGGTTTGAGAGAATTCGATGTCCCAATTCGTATACTACACAACCTTACATTGTTTGTCCACCGCACCGGAAACGGGACGTCCACGGGAAAACAGATGACGGTGCCATAGTAAATGTACTGTCGCCACTTCGGCGCCGTCATCTGTTTTCTCATTGACGTCACGTTCCCATTGCGGTGGACAAACAGTCTAACACTGTTTGTCCACCGGGAACGGGACGACAACGAGAAAAAGATGATGGCGAAAGTACATTTACTAGTGCCGAATAATCTCGTTTCTCCTTGACGAACAGTCTTACAATACATCCGCAGTGTCGACTACACTACATTATCTACCTACCACATTTTTAAAGCTATATGGACGTACCTATAATCCTAAATACCTGTGATCGTAAATTTTGTATGAGCATCTTTATGTAATAGGCTTACTAGTGAGCCTATTACAAAAAGATGCTCATAAAAATTAAACGATAACAGTTGAAAAAAACAAAAAGAAATCGTTAGCTACTTTTGATGCCAGAGTACTCGAAATAAATAACTACGTAGCTCACTTGTTAGCAAAAACGTACTTGGAGAATAAACGAAATCTACAAAAAAAAAAAAAAAGACTTAATGTTTGGTACACAGGTAAAGAGAATTACAGATAAAAAGTACAATTTGAATCCCGGCGGAAGTTTTTAAGTCGCGCACTTAAAAACATCCTGATGAGTTTTGTTTCAGCATTGGGACAGTTAGATTAGGCGAATGTTTTTCATGCTACTTTAATATAAACACACTATTTCGTACACACGTTTCATCATAGACAAGGAAATAATAAAATAGTTTATCATTTGAATAAATAATGGTAAACGCTTCTACTTAATACTAATTTATAGGTACCGTGCAGTCAACCGTTTCCGAGCGGAGGCGCAATACGTTTCTACGTAGTACCTACTATCTACTTTATACTCATTCATACAAAATGCTCGTATCCAATGCTTAGACTTCACATGTCTTGGTGCCTAGTGCGTGGTACGGAACCCAATCATCGCAGTGACTAATTCTAATATCAGTTAGGAAAGTAGCCTTGCTCTGCTGCTACAATAAAAAAATAATTCCCTAATTTCAAAATCCATAAAAACTTTCAGACCCTAGTTTTATAGTCAAAATTAATTGCCCAAGCAATTAAAAATAACCACAAGAAAATAACAGACATAATCCGAACGAGATCAAGCGGACGCTGAAAGTATTCAAGCTATTTATTATTCCGCCCCAAACCCTTTAAAGAAAAAAAAGGTTTTGTACAAATTTATATTCCCCTGATTCCTAAAGAAGAAAAGTTTAGTAATCTTTAATTAAAGGCGGCTACCCGCAAATTTTGTTTAGATTAAGCTATAGGTTGCTAGCTATTTGTTTTGTCGAAGATTTCGCCCTGTGCAGTCTCGTGATACGTCGAATAGAGTTGTTCCATTAACTCCGGATTAACGAATCCGGAGTTAATGGAACAACTCTAGTCGACGAATGAGACGCACGTGTCAGGCTGTTAATGAAATGGTTTAATTCGATTTGAGTGGCTTTGGGTCGATTTGTAACTCGAGAGCGCAGTTGTTGGGCTTCATTAGGCAATAATATTCGTGTTATTGCGGTAACGTGAATGTTCGCTGAAGCACCGTGGTACGATTGCGTTTACAACGCTCGAAAATGATCAAAACATTCGCTAAATCTAGGCATATTTTGACGTAGGGAACTAAAGCTAACTGGCTATTCATTATGTAACTCTGGGACTTTTACACATTTGAACTTTTGCATAGGTCAAATAATACCAATAATAGGGTAATGTACGAGCCGCTATAATATGCTTATTATACCTTTTTATTGCACAATACAATAGACAGAAACATTTTTGTAAAGATATTTAATTCATGATATTAATTGAAGAACAAGCACGTGATTTTTATTCTGCTCAGATTATAACGGCTTTAGAGTCATTGTGTGTTATAAAAACTCAGCTTACATAGTTGTGGCGACACGAAGCAAGTTTATTTATAGCCTCAAGCTCAAAAAGTGTAATTAAATGTCACTCAACGGTTTGCGCAGCGTAGCTAGTGATAAAGGGGCCCTGTATTCAAAAAGTTAAAAGGGCCCCAAGGCCCTTTTTACCCGACTCCGGTAAAACTCCAAAGGAAGGGATTTTTGTTTACAAAATAGCGTACTGCCATGGCAGCTGGCAGGAAGTTTCATTGTAATTTTACTAAGAGAATGCAAAGTGAGCTAGAAAATTCGAGCACTCTGACACGGATACTAGGTTAAGCTGTCGTTGTGATTCTACTAAGAAAATGCAAGAGCGAGCGAAGCGAGCTCTATAGTTGGAGCATCCTGACTGGGATATTAGATTCAGCTATCATTGTGATTTGAATAAAATCATAAGTTATGAGTTGAGCTGCATGATTACTGACAAATGCGTTCTATACTCAAAAGACCATTTCAGACACCACTGTCTACTTACATAGTTTTCACAAGATCTGACCAAGATTATGTCTGGACTTGCCGCTGATGGACTTGAGCATTCACTTGTAATAGAACTTCGAGCATTCGCCGTTTTTAAATTTGTTGAACTAAACAACGAACAGCCAAAAATCGATCGTTACGAATATTTTCACGATCATTCTAGCGAACACTCTAGTAAATGCTCGTTAAAAGTGTATTTTCACAAAGATATCAGACTTGACTTTAAAATTTCTCGGCTCGGCAAAAAGCTCGAAGCAAGTTGACTGTCCTTTCGCTAGAATGCTCGCTATAACGCTCTCTAGAATGCTCGCTAACACGCTCCATTTTAACATTCGCTAGAATGCTCATTATAAGTAAATGCTGAAGTCTAGCAGCGGCCTAAAAGAGACTGTGACCTCTGAGTTTGTTTCGGCCTTTCTTCTCAGAGTAGTCAGATTGCTGGAAACGCCGACCCCATCTAGTTTTTACTAAACATATGATTGACATTTAAAAGTGTTTGAACAGACCTACTTGCAGAAAAAAATTATTTATTTACAAGAGCGAGCGAAGTGAGCTAGAAAGTTATAGCACCCTGACTTGGTAGTTTAGATTTTCTGTGTAATTTTACTAATAATGAATGCAAGATTTTGTAAGCCATAAATAAATTACGTTAACTTTCATATTATATATCAGTTCTTAACAATACGAGTTTGATTTTTTGATAATATTTTCAGAATTTTATCTAACACACATTACGTCGGAGTAGGGCCGCTGTAGCTTAGGGGCCCGGTATCATTAATACGGCTGATACGGCGATAGCTACGCCCCTGGGTTTGCGGTAACAGAACAAAGTGCTGTGGGAAAAACATCGAAATAACTCGCAGCCACGTTAGAATCTGCGTAGGCGGCGCGGTGGCGAGACGCCCACCTAAATACAAAGTAAATTGTTTCAACTTAATACTAGAGTTTTAAAGTAAGTATTATACAACGCTGCGGTGATTGCTTTTCATATTATTTCCAAGAGATCTAAAAATAACCTGCACAATCGGGAATTTGGTCGAAAATGAAACATTTTTTACTGGATTTTTGTATTCGGATTATGGTAATTATTTAATAAAATAAAGCACTTCTAGTCATTATAAACATTCATAATAAAATCACATCATCATTAATTTGCGTTATTTTTATTGACTTTTATTCAAATTGATACAAATGACCGAATTTAAATGCGCTACGGAATTTCGTAGCGATCGTAGCAATGTGCTACGAGAAGTCTACGACGCGTAGCACGTGGCTACGAAACATCTACGAAGCGTGTTTCTCGATCTTTTTCCTGCAACTAAGTTTTTTTTTTAATTTCTGAGATTAGTACCAATACTTTCTTAATGAGGTTGGACTTTTACGATGTTCTTTATGGAAATTATTGATATTTTTGTGTGTTCAAATTATTTTAATAAGCACTTCATAAGTTCATATACGGTCATAAAATTTATTACTGCAGCAGTGACGATAAAAATTAACTAGTACCTATCAAATGAATCCATTTAGTTCTCACGTCGTTTCAAGGCATAAGTACTCTGCTTTATGTGTCTATTAGACCCATGTACGTGTCACATTTGGTACAGTCGCTTGAGTGTTAATGAATCTTTAGTGATCATAAAAGTGTTAGTTGTTAGTTATTACATCGTAAAAGTATAAATAGACTCAGATTGATTACTTGTTTACATGTGTTATCAGTTATCAACATTTATTACGGTGACGTCATGCTCTTCGGAGTTAATAGTGGTGTTCATTTGTGATTCCTTGCACTAGGGGTCTAAAGTATCTCCAATTTCAACAACTTACTTACTGAAAATTATAAACACCAAACACCAGGGGGTACTAGGGTGCCGCTGGGGTCGCGGGTTGTCTGAAAGGGTTACCGCGGCCCTGGCATAGGCAACTGAAGGAACACGGGTGGGTTTTAGTCAGTAAAAGTCTGACACGCCCTCCCGCTCCACCCAGAGCGGGAGAAGTTATTTGATGATTTCCCACCCTCAAAAAAAAAAAAAAAAAAAAAAAAAAGGGGGTACTAGGGTAACACACATAAAAACGAGTAAACGATCGTAATGTCTGTCACTTTGACAGTTCCAGCCAAGTTCATTGCGTAATTTACGTTGTTGAGCTGACGAATTTTTCAAACCTATAAAGCAATGGATGTCAAAATGACTGGCATTGCGATCAATTGCCATTTTATGAGTGTCATCTACGCAAACACCCCGCAGGCCACAAGACAAACAAAAAAGAAATGACCTCTTCTTCTTCGTAGCGTGTCGATGCCAATCTATATAGAGTCAGCCCAGAATTTGGCTACGAGCTTGGCACCTTCAGTGCGACCATCAGCTCCTGTGGCGTGCAGACAGCAGGACACGCTGGACACGACATAAGTGCCCCATTGTTTGTAGGTCAGCACCATATTTACACTACAGGGCGGAGTCATCTGTGAATCTCCACATTAGCAGGTTTCATTTGCTTCGGCCTACCTGTCTACCTGAGTCCGGAGTCTATATAAAGCCTTCCAGGTAAGCCAAGGCAACCATATTCAGGTAGGAGATTTTAAATTTTTCAACAGATGGAAATGGCTTGGTTAGGGAAGCACTATCTCGCCACAGCATTAGCCTTTCCTTAGACCGTTCGCCATTGACTTACGTACGCCAATGCCTTTATATCAATGCAATAAGGTGCACTTAAAAGTATTATTCTTTAGACAGGATCAGTGTATTCTAAAGATATCGTACCTTAAATCGAGTAATGTTGATTTTATTATGTTAAGGTACCTAACTGCCCCAGTTAATTTAGCTACGTATTGCCTCATAAGCTACTAAGACTACAAAAAAAAAACCGGCCAAGTGCGTGTCGGACTACGCACAATGAAGGGTTCCGTAGTTGGTATTCAATTAATTATCCCAAGAACAAACTTAACATTATAGTTGAAAAACATGTTCTCCCATACATTCCAACAGTAAATGTAGGTTTGTACTCACAATATTGAGAGATTTACCATGTTATTTTAAGACCACCAACTTCTTATAGATTTTCCTGTAATTTACAGGTATAGAACTATTTTCTGTATTTTTTTCAAAATTTTAGGATCAGTAGTTTCAGAGTTAAAGACGAAAATTGACTGAATGGGCGGAATGGTCAATTTTCGTCTTTTTTCTTAAATAACTTTAAAACGATTTATTTTAAAATTATAAAAAAAATATATTTGAGACCCTCATAGTACCTAAGCCCTTTTGTTTGATATGTCACACGGTACAGTTTGCAAAACTTTTTTTTAAATTTTCTTATTTGCCCCCTAAAAGTGACCCCCATATTCAAAATTTATTTATTTACTTTAGCTGTACGTGTTTGGGTCACAGAAATACACCAAACCATATTTGGTTATGTGTACCAAATTTCAATATAATCGATCCATTAGATTCGAAGCAGCTGGCTGTGACAGACGGACAGACAGACAGACAGACACACGAGTGATCATATAAGGGTTCCGTTTTTTCCTTTTGAGGTACGGAACCCTAAAACACATACAATTGGCGATAAGGCCGTCTATTGTATATTTAGTTTAATTAGTTTTTTGTTAGGTGTGTATTTTTCTGTACAATAAAGAATATATTAATAACTAGCTTTTGCCTGCGGCTTCGCCCGCGCATGTATTATATCTCTTCTCACTCTATCTATTAAAAAAACCGCATCAAAAACCGTTGGGTAGTTTTAAAGATCTAAGCCTAAGGGTGCGTTTCCACTGACGCGGAGCTGGGCGGAGCGGAGCGGAGACGTGCAGGAATCGTCCAATTACAGACGAGACGAGAGACGCGATGAGGATTTCAACCATTATGATTGGTCGATTCCTGCACGTCTCCGCTCCGCTCCGCCCAGCTCCGCGTCAGTGGAAACGCGGCCTTAGATTATGAAATGTGAAATGAAAAAAAATGAAATGACATTTCATAATCTAAGATCTAAGCATACATAGGGACAGACAGCGGGTGACTTTGTTTCATACTATGTTTTGATTTTCAGGAATACCAGTACCGCAGCCCGGCCCTCCAGTCGTTCCCGTTCGGCAGCAGCCCCGACATCATCCGAACGATTGCCAACAAGAACTGGGAGCTCAGCAACAACCTGTCTCCGGTGCCGGCACTGCCAGTCAGCAGTGAGCTGAGGCCTGAGGCCATCAAGAGGACTTTCGACCCTATGTTGCAACAGTCTATGCGTGAGTAGCCACTTTTTTTTTGGATATCACGTTTCTGGAAGGTTGATCAATCGAAAATTAACTAAGTACCTTTAACTCAGAATGAGATTTTGCAACGGCGATGATCATTAAGATATTTTTCACACCACCTGCTCGAAAATGTCAAATTATATGTCAAGCAACCTTAACCTAAAGTGAGTCATTAGTGGCCGGGGGCACAGCCGGTCAATAATGTTGTACTGGATTTCATTATGACCCGCTGGTCAATAATGTGATTTGAGTGATTGGAATCTCACATGCTCAGCTACATTGGCAGTATAGTACTAACAAACACCCTTTGGTGCCAGAAAGAGGAAAGCTATTCTCGAAACCCTTACTACGCGTGGATGATATTCTCGATTTCCTACAAAATCATAACGACTGCTTCTTCATATCGTTGCCATGTTTTCGAAGACATAATATTGTAAGAATAATTAGATAACTACGAACCATTTTTCATTTTTTTTATTTTTTTTTTATTCCACATCAACATCTATAAACGTACCAAATAAAAACTTAACTTTATCTTTGCACAACTGGACTAATGTCTCAAATGTTACCATTAACTTCAATTAATATGTAAGTGCATATAACTAACTAGTTCTAAATATGTTATTCTTACTGTTTGTTTATTTAATAAATACTTTGTTTTTCGTACTATGGCTATTATTTTCTCATTTCTCACAGTAGGTGTAAAAAGTAGAGTATCCTCCTCTGGGCTAAAGGTGTCTTTGCCTTGGGCTAGCTTGAATCCCTCGCTGCATTCAGGATTCTTGTATTAACTCCCTCGCTTCGCTCGTGAGTTACACTCTTAACTCCCTCGCTGCGCTCGGGAGTTAAATCCCGAATCCTTCATTGCGCTCGAGATTCAATATGACGCCCGTGACATAAGACACAACTTTAGCCCCTCGGTGCATAATCTACTATTAATGTAAAAAGTTGGGATCGGACGTCAACATCCCACTGTTCACACGATTAACAACAAATGCAGTATGAAACGTATAAACTCATTATCTACCTGCCTACCTACCTATCTATATCGAGTACTATAGATAACAATTAACCCTCTTACTAATAAACAAAGAATAAAGTCATTCCAAGTTTAAACCTATGAAAATGTATGGTTATTCCTTTGATAAACCTGTGTATAACTTTATTCCATGTTTATTAGTAAGAGGGATAGAGTCTAGACATGTTCTAAATAGATATAGCTCAATGTTTTTAATTTAAATCTGAATCGGCAGGTAGATAATAAGTTTTATTCACCTCAACATTATTTTAACTTTACTTAATTACCAACACTTAACCGTGATTGCGCCTCTTGTCTTTTACGATCATGTTCGCGCGCCATTGAAGTAGGTAGGTAGCCTATAAAATCAAAATATTTTATTTCACATAAACCTACATTGGGCATTTATGAAACGTCAGAAGCTAGGTGCACGTGCTTGATCAATCTACTACTGACTACATATCTGACTTCCACTTGGTAAGACTGGTTGTCAGACTTTCGGGCTTTTGACTACCCGTAACGACTGTCAAAGATCTACGAATGACAGCCGGGACCAACCGAGGCATGGAGGAGTTCCAAATTCTCGATATGTAATGGGTCCCATCCACCCAACCCATCCACGAACCGACCGACCCGCGCGGCTGTTATTATTTAGCCACGAGCTCCTCGACTCCTATAAACACTGTATTTACTGAAATTTGTTTCAGGGGCTCAAGAATACGAGCGTGATACCCAGACCTTTCCTGACGAGGAATATGAGGAAATAATGGAGAAACTGCAAAAGCCGACCAACATTCCCTACAATGAGTACACGCTTGAGGAGATTATCTATCAGCTGGCTAAGGTAGCTATCACCTCACGACATTATACGAACAATAGAATAATTTAGGTATTAACTAGGCTGAAGCCGTTAAGAATCTTGGACTGACAAGCTGAGGTCTAGTCTGAATCTAACTGGTGGCGGTAAACCCAGACATAGATCACAACCATGTTCACCTAAGATAAGTTTTTATATAAATAGGTGAACCGTTATACCTACAAGTAAACTTCAATAAAAAATTTTGCTACTTTTTAGTTGAATCACCATTATCCTCTTACGGGGTCATTGTACTCATCATTATGAACAACTTTTAATAAGGAAACAGAACTGAACATTTATGTTCGCATAACTCGTCAAAAAGAGAACAGGTGATTTTTTTTACTATTTCAATTTTTCCCCCATAGTAAAAGTTGTTCATAATTATGAATACAATGATCCCTTAAGAGACCGCTGCGCTGGTTTCCCAACCGTAAAATATAGATGTTTTATTCTCAAACTAATTTCCAAAATAATGTGGTCCTCTTATCGAATCGCCTTTTTATGCTCCTGCTCAAATACTCAACTAAGGTATGTTTTCCAGATGATGTTCTCGCAGTCTTTGTCACGAGATCCTGCCTCAGCTCGGTCGGCCACGCGACGATTCATGGCGTTTTTGGAGCTCCAAGCAGAGAGGGGACAACTATCCCGAACCATTGAGAAGAAAGTGCTTGGTACGTTTGTTGTTCTAATAATCAATTGATTATTTCGATGCCGATTTTTTAGGTGAACATTTGAGAACCCCATTTGCAATTGTGGTTTGATCAAAAGACACAGATGCACACATTACCTAATGCAGATTTAATTATTGAACTGTTAAGATCAAGCTTTTTCACGTTTTAAGATTGAATATGAAAATTAGTGGCAATGGTCCGGCCATATTAGCCGTAGAACCGATGACCGCTGGTGTAGACGTGTTCTTGAGTGACCGCGAATCGGCAAACGTAAGGTCACCCTCAAGGCTAGGTGGAGCGACGGTCTTCGCAACTGGTACCAGCTGGATGAGAGTTGCCCAAAATCGAGTTGAATGGCGTGCAATAGGAGAGGCCTATGTCCAGCAGTGAACTGTTGTAGGCTGATGATCATCGTCTTCTTGCCCTTGTTGCATGTTGTTTGGGGTCGGCGCAACACGTTTTCTCTTTCCATTCTCCCATATCAACCGTCACGCTATCATTCACTCCCTTCTCTTTCCTTTAGGTATTCGGTTAAAGACAGATTCTGGTTACGGCAGATTCTTTTTATGGCAGATACCTACATTTTATGGCAGATTCGTGTTACGCCAGAATTTGGACAATCGCGAACAAAAACTGCATTAAGTAGGTAGGTACCTACTTAAAAATATCATCAGAACAGGAATCTGATGTAATAAATCCACCCACTATTAAAAACCATGACATGGCGCTATCAACAGTGACGTAAGGCCGCACGTTTCGGTTTTCGTAAACATATGTGAGCACGTAGGTACCTAATTAAGTGTAGGTTAATTGTAGCATTCCTCACACAATCCATGTATCTCATCTTTGACCTTCTTCTCCCTCCATCTGCTGATGACGATAATGATGTTCTGGATCAAAGCATCATCTATTCATTTACGTATTTCAATTTTTTCCAGATTTGATGATTGCGGCTCTAACAGACACAATAAGCGATCACCCAGAACTGCTGTCAACACGCGACACAATGGCCGCCAACCCAGCTAATAGGCAAACATTTTATCCTTTTACTTTAGAATAATGCCGTAGTGGAAACACATTAGCACACACAAGAAAAAAAGCAAAAATCCACGACGAAGTAAGTCCCGCAAGATTAATTTAAATTTCAGCAATAACCGTATTTTAGTCGGTTTTGCTGAGACAGAGAAATAGAGATAAAATAAATAACTATGCAGAATATTCAGGGTGTAAAAAGACCTATCACATAGCCGTGAACTACGTATTCTGTACCTAAATCAAAATAAGTAACTTTGCACATAAATGATTGCTGGAAAACGACAATTTTTGGTGTAAAAATTCGCTGCTTTTGGTAGGGCTCAATGTAACGCATGCCAAACATTGTCCATATGGGTGCAACGCGGTACAGGGAGGTTCAAGTAAATTTATACAGGTGCTTCCTAGATATGGTCCAAAAAAACATCACAATGACGGGAAGAACAAAGTGACTCTCGGCTTCGTTAAGCGTCTTTTTACACCCGTTATAGGTATTCAAACAAAAATCCTTTCTGGCAAATTTATATAAAAATATACAGATTTGATTTGGTTCCTAGCATAAGTTTAAGCCACTTGGAGTTGCTTTTATTCTAATCCATATTACACTAACATGTAGCTTCATAAATCAATAGATTGATTGATTTATGAAGCTACATAGCCTAGCCTTTTCCCAACTATGTTGGGGTCGACTTCCAGTCTAACCGGATGCAGCTGAATACCAGTATTTTACATGGAGCGACTGCCTGTCTGACCTCCACAACCCAGTAACTGGGTAATACCCCCCTTGGTAAGACTATAGCTTCATAAAATGATAACGCTTTTGTTTTCACTTAAAGCTACTTTCCATAAAAACTTTAAATTTATGTAGCCCAAGATTTTATAATTGAACATTCTAATTAATTTCCACAGCCAAATGGGACATTTCTTCGAAGCCAGGCCAGCCAAACCAAATATGTCCCGAGAAATTCTTTCAGTATACAAAAATGAGCTTCTAAAGGGACAACCGATTCACACGTTGGGTTTCCCAGAGAGAAAATAAATTAACATAAGTACCTACATAACTCTAAATAACTACGAAGATATGGCACTTATTTAAATTAAGAAAATCTTTGGAAAATAGGTACCTATATTACCTTTTTTATTAGCCATTACTGTCCCATTTTCTAGAGAGGTGGAAAGAGAGTAGGGAGGCCTTTCCCTACTCTCTTTCCAACTCTCTCTGTCCAGAGCTGCCAAGGACCAATCTTTATTAAAGGAGTCCAGCTCATGCCGCCATCTCCGTCTGGGCCTGCCGCGATGTCGTTTGCCTTTTAATCTTAACAATTGCATGTATATTACTTTATCACATATGACAAGTTCTAGTAAATTGAAACTTCACTACTAAGCTTGAAATTATATAACTGTCACATAGACAAATGTTACCTACGGCCGCAACTCTGATAAGGATGTACACACGGCTACATATCAAGCTATACATTTCCAGTAGATGCTGATCTCGCATTGTATTCCCGTTCTGTATAATGAGAGGTCAGAATATGTGATATGTTAAAGGAACCTACCCACAAGCCTAACAGTCCCTACGACCCTAAGCCCTATAAACACTACAGCCCTAATCTATCATATACTTAGTACGTGATAAATAAATATATAAATAAGTTCAGGACAGACAAACCGAGACAGGAGTAGACAGGGTTTCCAGGTTCGGGAAGGGTAAACTCACTGCCAGTCCTGCAGACTCACGAGACATGATCAGAGATGACTAAAGGTGTCTTGGCCATCGTCAGTGGTAATAGGATAAGAATATAAAATTGAAATCTGATTTATTTATATTATGTTACAGCTTATAGGTATATACCTACTACTTTTCATAACACACACTAATATACAAAATCTTTGTGTCCTATGCGTGTAAGATGCACCCAAATCATTATTTTAACTGGGCCGCGCGTAAGCTGGGGGTCTACTCCCTAAGCACGAAGTCCGTAGCTTCAGCCTTAGTTACGGGCGTTTCCTACTCCGTATCATCTACGGACGTATGATTGGTTGGGGGCCCGAACGAAGTATGAATGGCAACACGATACGACAGTTGTCCCTACTCCCGATGTGTTTTAGCCCGTCCGAAAAATTTAACTTTTACACTTGTGTTGATGGATCGTTAAGTCAGACGGACGGATAAATGGACGGACGGATGAACGGACGGACTTAGGGAGTAGGCCCCCTGGGCCGAGTGCTGAGTCAATGTCCAAAGGTAACATTGAACAGACCATCAGACCCATCTTTAATATTTTTTTTTATACTGATGCTCTAGTTTTTCAGAACAAGCCTTGTTCCAATATTAAAATGTATGATTAGAGGTGGTAAAACGGACATCAGAAAATTACCTAATTAGTATGAGATTTATACATACATAGGTAATACATAAACTCACGCCTTCTTCCCATGAAGGTAGGCAGAAACTACAGAACGCTACCTGCAACGATCCTTACATATTTTATTCTTTTTGCCTTGTTTACATTCATAAAATTCTGAGATCTAAGCATGTAGGTATATAATAAAAAGTAAAGTACGACATCTAGAGGTGAATGGTATTTTCTATAGGTACTACTAATAATAAAGCTGAAGAGTTTGTTTGTACGTTTGAACGCGCTAATCTCTGGAACTACCACTAGGATTTGAAAAAATATTTTTGCATTTGATAGCTCAATTCTTGAGGAAAGCTATAGGCTATTTAACATCACGCTACGATCCTGAGGAGTCGAGCAAAAAGAAAAAAAAGTATGAAAGAACGCTAAGCGAAAACGTAGTAGGTATAGGGCGTGCAGGCGTTGCGATGAAGGGGTGGGTCGGGGGGACAAGAAATTTCACGCGAACTTAATCGCAGGCAGAAGCTAGCAATTCAATATACAGAACTTATAATACACAGGTTATCGAGAACCACCAAGTCCAAACGCATAAAAAAAACATTTTGTATTGATAGATTTTGTATGCGGTGCCATATCTTCGTAATTACTTTTAGTATTCCAATCTAGAGGTGTTTCTTAGATATTTTTCGCATTTATTGTCCTATATTATATTCAATCACCTTGTATACTCAACTTAAATGTATAAAATCCTGAAATAGGTAACTAAAAAAAAAACTTGATCTCTTGTACTTTATAGGAGCCAACATTGTTTTAACTTAGTATTACAACCTGTATAACATGTTAAGGTAGGTAAGTAATGTGACATATATTTTATGAATTTTCACTCCCAACCTTGCAAAAAAATCTCTATTTTAGGTTAACTAAAAGTTGACCAGAAATTATTAGGTAAGAAGATGTAAGACCATATTTTAATGTCAAAATAATATAAGGAGAGAGAGGCCAATCATCGGCAGTGAATATAACTAAGCGATGATGATCTATTCCTTTTCCTTTAATGTCAAAGTCTAAAAGACTATTTATGTTACGTAGTCGAGTCTAAAATCCTTTATTGTATACCCCAAGAGACTTATTACAGTATCATAAATATATTACATCAATTAAATTTAAAAAGTCTAAGTACCTACATTAAAAAGGCATGAAATATTTGTTAGCTTTGCATGTAAGTCTCTCGTTTAGCTTGGTTTATTATAGATGAATATAAGTGCTAAATGTAAGATAATATTGAAATATATTTAGTAGTTAGTACTAATATTTCTTCATATTTTTCTACAAAATATTCTGAACCTTTTCATCTCCACGTTGCGCAGGTTACCCTAGAATGAGAGTTACCTGCTAGAAAAATCCCTATGAAGGAACACGAACACTACAGTTGTAGGTACTGATTAGTTAAAACTACCTTTGACTTTCCATTTCGTTGCTATCATTTTTATTATTAGGTATTTTAAATGTTGACGATGATGTACGTTCGTGGTGATGAAAAGGTCACTACAATGTGCAATTTTGTGTTTCCCTATAGAGAGAAAAATGAGCTTACATGCATAACATAGATCCACAGAAAATGCATATCAATATTAAGAAACATATCTTGAAATCAATCTTTGGATCGTAACTTTAGACAAAATATACTTACCTACATAAATAAAAATTTTACTTACATTATTTTTGGGTTACGGGAACAATGCCGGAAACATGTATTTGCCCACTAGGTACCTATCTATTTTGTAATTTAATTGATTGGGTTTACACGATCTTTTTCTTCTTTTCGAGTCAGGATATACTTAAAGAGCTTTTAAATATATAAAGAGGCCAAAACAATTAGGTACCTACCTATTGAAATATCTTAAACTAACCACAAATTAATGGTTTTCTTTCTGAAATCTTAATTTTGTGATTATGTAGCCTAGCACTTAAAAGTCCAATAAATCCAAAGCTGCATGAAGCAAATGCTGCATGAAGCCAGACAGACTTGTAACAGAATGTAACCTAATCAGCACGCGAGGTTGGCAATTAAGGGTGTTGTAAGTCTGCTAGGCTCACAAGCGTTCCATCTATGTGGTAGGTATATTGTAAATAGATAATAACAGGAAAAACACAAGATTGCACATTGGAAATTTTAAACTTTCAGCTGCATACCAAATCTAATAATGTTTAAGTAAATGTACGTATAGTTTAGAACTGTGACTTTCTATTTTAAAAATCACAAAAACATGTTCTATAACTTTACTGTAAGACTTACATAATATTCAGCATTGTCGGCATAGACTTATAAAAAAAGATGGACTCCGCGCTGCGCATATCGAAAGTGAAGCACAGTAAGTATGCCGGGTCCGTTTGTACAAACACGCCACGCGCACACATTTACATCATAGTATGCCGACCGGCCGCCATTACGTGACACGAGCGACGGCGTCTTTGCAGGTACTCAAATCACGCACACATAGATCGGTAGGGTGCTTCACTTTCGATATGCGTGGCGCGGAGTCCATCTTTTTTTATAAGTCTATGATTGTCGGTATATTAGTGGTTAGCAAAATTTATTATATTTATATTATTCTTTGAAATATATTGTGGATTTAATAAAAAATGTTTTAATGTCATTGGACTTTCATTTTAGAAATAATAACCTAAGATAATACACTAACCGCCATTCAGTATTTTCTGTCATCGAAGATGCCACAGTTAAAACTTCCTATCACTGTTGTTTACATAGGAAATCAAGGTACTTATATGTATTGCTGTAAAGTGTGTGTTATATGATATTACGCAATGTGTGTAAGTAAGGCTTGGGTCTTTTGACAGTGTAATTGCTGGAGCCAACCTGCTAGTTGGCTTCAGCAATTAGTTAGACTGTCTGTGCCTAGAAAGTCCTACAATACTGAGCTTTTTTGTTGATGCCGTCGTAGTCATCACATACACAATTAGCACAATATAAATATGGATTCATATACAACGTGTAATGCTAAATGCGCAAAACCTCTTAAGGGGTCATTGTGCTCATCATTATGAACAACTTTTACTATGGGACCAAACCTGAAATCGCGAAAAAAAAATCAGCTGTTCAGTACATTTTGACGAATTATATTATGCGAACATAAATGTACTGAACAGCTGATTTTTTTTTAGCGATTTCAGGTTTGGTCCTATAGTAAAAGTTGTTCATAATGATGAGTACAATGACCCCTTAAGAGGTTTTGCGCATTTAACATTACACGTTGTATATATCGTGAAAAAAAAATTGTCACCGATACTTTACTGATTGCGCTCATGATAACAAACAACTTTTACTATGGGACCAAAACTGAAATCACGAAAAAAAAAACAGCTGCTCCCTACATCTTGACGAGTTAGGAAAACATAAATGTAGGGAACAACCGATTTTGTTTTCCCGATTTCAGGTTTGGTCCCCATAGTAAAAGTTGGTTGTTATCATGTGTTTAAGTATCGGTCACTAATTAACAGTCACCCTTTAATGTGTACTTAGGCTGCCAAACTGTCTCCTAGCGAAAGATGTTTTACAATGGGCTTGAGGACAAACAGGCATTTTTCTTCTATTATTTACCATGCAAGATCTATTTTAAGGTAGTAAAAAAGTGAAGCATGATTCTTAAAAAGTGTATTCATTATTTTCCGATACAAATAAGTACTACTACTATTGATACATGTGAATGGATAAATAGTGAATCTAGGTAACCTTTAGGTATAAGTAATGGTTAACACATTTTCACATAATTCTTATAATATGTTACATGTCATATTTGACAAAATATACAATCCTGTATATACCTGTGTGTACCTATATTTCTCACTGACTGAGGGAGCAAAAAATAGTAGTCATTTCAAATAACTTTTGACATTTAATACAGTAAATTGAAACTCAAAATCCCGTGTATATATCAAGTCACAGAAAACCTCAATAAGCTTACTTCTGTTTTACAAACGACTAACCAGTTGCATAGTTTCAAATTAGGTGTATTCCCACACTATTTTCAATAGTGGTTAGATTTCAAATTCAAAGTCATTCATTCATTTTGGCACATTATAGCAGTGTTTTGATTTTTTCAACAATGTGATTTGTTGCGGCCAAGCACAACAGAATTGTAAAACAAAAGTAGGCAGATATATTTGAGAAATCACTTATATACTAATCAATAAATCATGCACCAGTAATAAGAACCGCTCATTACAGCTTAAACTCACTTGTGCGTATTCCAGCAAATGTCTATTAACCACCATTTTCTTAACTTCATTGTATGAAAGTACAAAATTCATTCAAAAATAGTATATTCTAAGCTTATCGTAAAACTACTGCGGGCCCTATGAGGTGAGCAAGACTTCAGACTAGAAACTATTTCAAAGATTTCATCATATTCTGTGGCATGTCTATTTTATTTATTACAGTTATAGGCTTTAATGACATTTTTCATTGCACTGTAATTACTTCTTCTTTTCGAATTGAAGTAATTATTATGAGAAGCCTTGTAATTATATACTAACATTGACCAGTGCCACTGCAATATTTGCATGATCGTTTGGATTTAAGATGAATCATGATGATCTTTGATAATGAGTATCCTTCATTATTTAGAAGAAGTCTGCACATTCGTGCTCTACCTCAACAGAGCCCCCACTGGACTAGTACAAACTAGATAAAGACGGAAACGCATTCTGCTTGCTCACTACCACCTTCTTGTGTTGAAATGAAATGTAACCCTTAATTTTGCCGTCATAAATCAAGTTCGCCACGATACACTGAGTCTCGTCAGCATCTACGTCGTCGTGTCCCATCAACTGCAGAGCCGCTTGGAAACTTGCTATATCAATTTGATGGTTATTTTCTGCTACATAAACTTTCCTGAATAAATTCCTGTACGCATAGATCTTTAATTTTTCCACAATCAGGTATATACCAGCACTGATGAAGAAGCTCTCATATTTCTCCATTACTTGGTCTATACCTCTTAGATCACCATTCTTCACAGCCAAAACGAGATCCCAAAATTGCATCAACTCATACTTTTGCAGCAAATATTCAGTTGGCATGAAGCCAAGTAACATTTTTACAGGCACTAAGTAAGTGAGAATAAGCCGCTTATTCTTAATGCTTCTTCGGTGGCATTTTACGAAAGCGAATGAAAGAAATTCGTCAGCAGTTCGGTAGTCTGAATCGAACATTGCTTTTCGTCCAACAAAGTATTTGTATGTGATTTGTTGAGCTAATGGAAACTGATTTTTAATGGGTGAAGAATCAATCGCTCTTATCAAGGGTTTGCATAGATGAAGCTTATTGATCCTGAAGTATACTTTGAGGAGTTGGTTTACTAGAGTCAACATTCCTATTCTCTTGGTTTCAGTTTCAGATGATCGATTATCAGCAGCACATACCCTAAAGCAGGCCAGTAAACTCTCAGCAGCTTTTTCGAGAATCTTGCCATTGGTTTGAGCTGAAAAATTAGATTTAAGTAACATTAGATAAAGGTTTGTTTGCATGGACAAATGCCTGAAAACCAGAAAAGGACCAAAACCTGCTGTATACATCGAGGGGGTTATTTAATTATGGTCAGACATTCATCTATATACACTCCTGGAGTCTTAAATCGAGCCACCGTACATGTTTATGTTCATAAACCTAAGGCTTCATGTACACGACGCCGCAGCCGCGCCGCCGCCGCTCCGGCGGCGGACCGCATGTTTGTGTACACGCGTGTACACCGCATTTGAGCAAACGGCTACATATCAAGCTTATATTTCCAATATACTTAAGCTGATCTCGCATTGTAAATATAGAATTTCCGTACAATGAGAGGTCAGCTTATACTGGAAATTATAAGCTTGTTAAGTAACCGTGTGTACCGCATGTTTGTACATGCGGTCCGGCGCCGGTGCGGCATCGTGTTCATGAAGCCAAATACTCCAACGTTATGTCAGAGAAAAAAATTTTATGCAGTTTTAAAGCTGACACACCTACTGGCCATCATTTCCGTATAACCATTGTTCCAAATATGAATTCATGAATTTGAAAAAGAGAACAAAATCCAAAAAAAATCGGAGTTTGGTCGCTATAAAGAAGCAACAAGCTTAGATTAGAGCAGGGTGCAGGGTGGTCCAATCCAAATAGTTCATTTTTTTCTTTTGGACGTCACAATTTGGACCAACCGGCACCCTAATTGCGTAACACATTATCAATCGGAGTTGGTTTCATTTTGACAGTTCAACAACATTAATTGCGTTATTTACGTTGTCGGGCAGACAAATTTTTGGAACATACGAAGCAATAGATTAGCAATTTGTTTCAAAATGAAACCAACTCCGATCGCTAATGTGTTACGCAATTAGGGTGCTGTATATTTGTCAATAGAGGAATAAAAACATAGATCCTTATCGAAAAAAGAATACCTATCGAAACTGTGACTGACACTGGCATGGCCACCATCAGGGATTTTAATTTTGATAACATAAAAAATTTGTCGATAATTAGACGAAATTTGTCGCCAAATATATATTAATTTAAAAAATATAAATTTGTTGGTCACTGGTTGGTAGGGTTCCTATGTGGCCGATCTGGATAGCGTCTCCACAGCTTGGCCACATTTATATCTCAAAAACTAGGCCACCTAGCCAAGATGAGAGGGGTAATTCCCGTATTTTTAACAATGTTCGCAATCTCATCTGTCTCAATCTGTCAAAAATTGTATAGCATTTACCTACATTTTTGACATTTGATTGTCGCTGGTATGAGATTGCGACTTGAATTTGAACGTTTTTATGTACGAGAATTGGCCTTCTGTTTTCTCCCAAATTTAGTCGCAATTTTTCCCCAAGTCACAGATTTAGTTGGGTCTTAGTTTAGAAGATATACCTAATGAGTTAAAAAAGTACAGTCCAAGAGCTAGATCAAAGATTTTATCGTAAACTATTCGATCTAGCTATTGGACTATAGGTACTTAATTTAAGTCGAAACTCGGTATACTTTTAACTTTTAACAGAAAAGAAAAATAACGAATTTTTAGATTTTTCGAAAATTAAACCCAACGGCAAAAACGGGTTAGGTATTAATCTTTTAGGGGAGGATTTTACTGCACGGCTTAACCCCTCAAGTGTCTGAGTTTGGCTGATTTTAGACCCAAAACCCCAGCGAGTGGGGAGGGTTGGGGGTTAGTTGCGAACCCCATAGGTTCACAACTACTGATAATGATATGTTTTCCATCGGATGATGTTTTTTTACGTTTATATATACGTGATCTAAGCTTATATACCTATTATGTAAAGTTTTGTCCTTTTGCACACTTGGGGTGCATTTGACACGCGGGGGGGGGGGGGAGGGGAGGTTAGCTGCGAACTCCATAAGTTCACAACTAATGATTTTATTGGTTTTCCATCGGATGATGTTTTTTTACATTTATATATATGTGATATAAGCTTATGTACCGAACAAAAAAAGGGTTTTTCTTATGCACACATGGGGTGCATTCGACACTTGAGGGGTTAATTAACTCAATTTCAATAATTCATACAAAATTGCCATAGCAAATGCACATCCAGTTTTCCCAAATTTTCCCGGCAACTTTCAAACTTTTGTTTTCATAAGAACCTTCCTTGGACCAACGAATATTGGAAAAAAAAATTTCAAGCCCTTCTCGAGTTTAAAAAAAAAAAATCATAATTGCTTATTAGCATTAATCATTAATTTTTATTTATATAGATTTCTTATCTAGTAAGACAAGGATGTGCAAAATTCTATGTTGTTTGTTCAAAGTTTCAAACTTATACTTTTAATTAATAAAAGATAGATTTTGCATGCATTTTTGGGAAATTATTTTTTACACATTTTTACAACAAGCACAGAGCTTCATCTATATCTATACTTACATGATATTTATTTTAACCAGTGCGCAAATTTTCACAGGGTGTTCTACCCACGAATATGAACAACTGTCACTACGGGACTAACTGTGAAACCATGAAAAAAAAAATCTGCTGTTCAGTACATATAACTACACCAAACTTGTCAAAATGTAGGGAGCAACCGATTTTTTTTCGCGATTTCAGGTTTGGTCCCATAGTAAAAGTTGTTGATATTCAAGGGTAGAACACCCTGTGCAAATTTGCCCACTGCTTAAAAAAATATCCTTTATAGAAATTAATCTCTATTTCCGTTGGTCATCGCATCACACGTGAATGGATGGAACGATTTCGCTAATTCCTTGTTTTGTTGTGTTTATTATTGTCAGGAGAAGGTTCTTGTGATGAGAAAAATTGGAGTTGCTGGGAAAATTCGGGAAAACTGAAAGTGAATTTTCTATGGTAATTTTGTATCAATAATTGAAATTTGGAAAGGACAATGTCTATTGGGTCAGCTAGTTATTAATATTAAAAAGGCAGCTCTGTCCTCAAAGCCAAGTTACTTCTGATCACTTAATAGAGCACAGCTGTCTACAAGGAGGGTTTGAGCTGAAAACCAGCGCTTAGCAACCCTCTAGGGACCTAAGCATAATGCTGACGCTTAAACTTTTGCTTCCGGTATTATAGTTTTGTGTATGTACCACTACTACTAGCTGTAATACTGGAGATAATAAACGTTTATTCTATTCTATTCTACAACAATAATGTAATATCCACAATTTCAAAATCCTCATAATTTAAAAAGTTTATTAGCAAGCACCCTTACCGCAAGCTTCAGCCCTATATGCAACGAGTCTGAGATCCAAGCATGTGGTGTACATCAATGATAGGCCCCAGTTCACTTCCTTCTGTGCTTGCAACAGCCTCACCACACAGGCCACACAGGCACTCTGGTATTCAAAGGCCTCCATGAAGTCTTTCGTGTATAATGCCTGGAAACATAGACAACACTTTTATTATAAAAATATTAGATGCAAAAGATAAAACTAAAAGATGCTTATTGAGAACATTTTAATGAAATTCTTAACTCTTTGAGCCACACTTCTAAGTTAGCATAGAAAAATATGTCAAGCAAATTGCGTTTGTTAATGATACTTCAACCGTTCATCACTAGATGGCACAGATCTTAGTAAAAGAAAATCTGAAAGAGGTGGTTAATAGCAATATCCTCCAAACTGGAAAGAGTTAAATTACTCAACACTTTGAAGGACACTGAATGAAACACAAAAGTTTTATTGTTATTCCTTGAAAGCGTAAAACTGTTAACACAGACATAATTAATAAAAATGTAGCATTGGAACACTTTAAAAAGTTGTTTTCAAAGACAGTTTTATTTTTATCCAACAATAACAGGAATGAACAACAACTTAATAGAATAAATTTTGATTTTTTATGTTTAATAATGTTAGTTCAAAACCAAATTAAAAGAAATAAATATAATTTATAAATTTAACACAGGCACATTTGTAAAGAAAGATAAATCTTTTATTCCTCTCATGGGAATTTACAAAAAAATATTTCTGATATATTAATTATTCATTAATAAAAATGATAACTAGGCTTACAAAATGGTTAAAAGCTATCATATAGATAGCTAGCGGTAGCTATGAGCGGCTAATGAACAAAGTCAAAGGATGTGCAATTAGAGAGGCCTGTGTCCAGCAGTTGACCTCTATAAGCTGATGATGATCAATAGTCTACTTACTTTTACACATAGCAGATGATTGATGATGATCTCGTCCAATGGAGCGAGACAGTTTCCTTCCACCAGAGTAGCGATATCACTGGAGCGGAGGTTCCTATTTGCAACATGTTCATCACGAAGCGACAGCAGACGCGCCAGTAAATTCCCTTGAGAGGTTCTAAACATGCGTTCGACGAATTGTATGTATTGGTTGAGGCTACCAGTAGCCGACATTTTGATGAGTTATTGGGAAACTGATTTAATAACTTAAGTTCATAATCAATCTATGAGAATAAAACTGTTAATTCTTTAAATTTTCATTAATTAACAGTTTAAGACTTGTTTTCTAATAAATCTTCACAGAACTTCCATTTCCCAACTTCGTAACTTCTGCGATTTCTGAATTTATGAACAGACCACAGATTAGACAAGCCTCAGACAAGCTAACTAAAAATGACAAGTTGACATTGACATGACAAGTTGACATTTGACAATGACAAGTTGACAACCCAACATAGATAATACGGATGTATAATGTCATTGATAATACACTATATAAAGCTACGAATCTACGATCTAAAGCGAAAGTAAGTAAAGTAATACAACCTAATAACCTAATACAACCCACTGGTAGGTTAAATGCTCTAAGCCCACTGGCTTATAAACCATAAGCCACAGAGCAAAAGCAATATACCTATGGCTTAGAGCATTCTATGGACTGGCCATACCACAGAACATACTTACTCGGCCACTCGGCCTTATTACCCACATTTATAGCGTGGTTATTTTTGAGTTTAATTGATCCTTAGACACTTTTGATGTGTGTATTTGGGAAGGAATTGTGCTTTATGAGTTGGGAGGAAAAGGCTAGGCCTTGCTAGGCATACGGTGTTCATATCTTTTTAGCTTCCATAGACAATAATTTTCTGAAAGCCTGATTCCTGATTCGAATATTCCGGGGCTGCATTCCGAGTTACGCTGTAATCGATTTGAGCGCGCTAAAACACGTACCGAAATAGCGTGAGCGCGATAACGATGTCCCGTGAATCGTCATAGATGACGTCATGACATGCGCCATCTTGCGATAACGCCGACCATGCCCTAAATAAATATCACCGTGAGCGCTGTCAAAATGACAGTTCTGCTGTTTTGTTATGATCAAGTCGCATCTTAAATCATAAATTGTGCTCAGGTATTAAGAAGTGTTCTGTGATTACGATTCTGGCTACAGTCGCCACCTAAACAAAGAAGAAGAATAAAGTGGTGTTTATACAAATAAATAATCGAACCATGAGTTTTCAAGTGAATAAAGCCGACGAGCCTAACGGGTGACAATTTTCTGTCATGCACACATCGGAGCAATACGAGAGGGCTCAGAGACGTAAGTTCTGAATTTTAGTCCCCCTTGCAGTTCTACCGACTGCTTAAACGATTTTGATGTAAATGTTTTATTCATCACAACTGCTTAGCTGTATGTTTGCAAAAGCTATCTTACAGTCTTTACAGTGCATACAAGCACTGTATTGTCCCTGTTATAGCATAGATGTTTACTAAAGTGGTACTTAATGTTTACAGATACTGAATATGTACAGCAATTGGTGCATGACTTTGATGCAAGCATGGACAGCCGAGAAACAGAGTCACTGCTGAATGAGCCAACAGAACATGATGGTAATTATTTTATATCTGGTTATGCGCAAATACTTAATAGATGTGAGCCTGTTGTTTTTGCATAACATATCATGTTGACAACAATAATTTATGTGGTCACTCTTACTACAATACTTAATACAAAAAAAAAGCATTTTCTATAGTAGGTATATTAAAAATATCCCGTTTTATTCCATGATTGTGGCAGCATCTACATCACCACATACGAACTACGCATCACAATGACATGATGTCACACAACCTGCACCGTGCGAGTAGCATATATACAATATCCCAACATCAACCGTCGGGCAGTTGCCCACCAGACACGACACCCACCTGGTTGGAGGATCCTCCCTTTTCAATAGACGATGAATGATGTTTACACCCTGTTCCTCATGCCTCTAAATGATTATCTATGTGGCAATAGTTAATATTTATTTACTTAATTATATTTTAAAATTTGATCAGTACAACGGGTACTTACTGATCAAATTTTAAAATTCAAGTAGTAGATTTGAATAAAAAATATGTTGCCTGTTCTGTGAAAAATCTGTGAATTATATTAGTGTTTAATTGTACTGTATGTCTGTGATTGAGTTAATATACATACAAGTACAGACTTATTAGTGTACTGTTTGATAGTTTTCTTATATTAGCGTTTATTAATTAGGAGAAGAATGTGATCTGGAGCCGCGGCACCTAATGTTCAGTCTGAGTAAACTGTGATTCAAATTGATTGTTAATATTTATTTAAATTAAGATTTGAGCAGTAGAAGAAGTACCTGTTGAAGTAGTAGATTGGAATATGTGATTCTAACTGATTTTTAATAAAAATGTTCTATTACTATTACTGTTGTAAATTATTTACCCCAATAAAAGTTCCCTTCTCATATCATTTTAACGACAGCATTGATGGGAGAGAATCCCGCGCAAGCAACAAATATTGTCCAATAGTTTAGTAATAAGGACAGTACAATATTAAACTTGCTAACACTCAGAGTACTTTGAATATATGGACTACAGGTCCATATATTCAAAGTACTCTGTGCTGTAGTCTTTGGGTAATAGTTTTCTGATTTTGGGGTTATGTGATATGTTTTGACGTCTTGAGCGAGCACTGTAACCGCGTTCACGAGCGTTCCGAATTGTTGACAACTCTCAGCTGTCATAATCGTGATATCTAAATCGGAACGCAAAATATTGATGTGAGCGCTGTGAGCGATTATTTTCTAATTCGGAAAGCGGGGGTCTGTGTCAAGTGTCAATGTCAATAATTCAACAGTTCAACAGTGAGTCAGTGTCACTGTCAACTTTGTTATCACACGTGCGGTGCGGCGGCTAAAATTGCCTTTTGTAACGCTAAATATTGATATTTCCAGTAATAAATATGGAAGAAAACGTAGCGTTGGACTCTAAGAAACAGAGAAAGTTTGTAAAATCAATTAGAGGTATCAAAAAGTTAATTAAGGTTAGTATTTACAAATATTTGGTCTCACTAAAGTGGGGTTATAAAAACATGCCTGATGTTTTATTTATTTTTACAGAAAAATGAAGGAAAAGCCGAGCCCCAGAAGAAAGATGAAAAGGTTGATCCGAAGAAGCCGTTTAGTATGAAACTAAAAGGTGGCAAAATCAATAAAAAGAAGAGGCGTAGGGAAAGAGGACTGGTGTATTTATCGCATATTCCGCATGGATTTTATGAGGTTAGTTGTTTTTAGTAAGAGACGACCCACTGACCAAGTACTTACTTAGAAACTCAAACATAAAATTAAATCGTTTAAAAATTTTTTTCCATGAAAATAATATTATGCAATGCAATTTCAGCATCAAATGACTGAATACTTCAAGCAGTTTGGTGTAGTTACCAATGCTAGAGTGATCAGGTCAAAACGCACTGGCAACTCTAAAGGTTTTGCCTTTGTAGAGTTCAGGGAGCCAGCAGTAGGGCAGATTGTAGCTGAAACCATGAACAATTATCTCATGGGGAAGAGGTTGATAAAAGGTAAAGTCCTAAATTAAACACTACAGTCATGTACTAACTAGAACAATCTTTAGCTGTAGGTACTCATTTGAACATTCTCTAATAATTTGATACTTATGTCTGGTTGCATTTTAATGTTTTGATACAAATCATTTATTGATTTTCTATGAGCTGGTACATATTCAATATTATAAAACTTCACATACTGTTGACTGTATTTTAATACTTTGCGAAACACTAATCGCCTTAATCGCCCCAGATGTTAACACAGAAATAAAACTTCTATTGCGTTTTGTTCAATGTCCTTCAACTGATTAAAGACCAACCAACCAATTTTCCTTCATTATTATTTAGTTAGGTATACTTTTAGCAAAACAATTAAGACAGCAAACTTTCTTTCAGCTGCTTACATTGCTCCTGAAAAGCAAAAGCTTAAGGCCTTCAGGAAGCACTGGAATAGTGTGAATAACCCTGCAAACCAAATGAGATTGAAAACAAAAAAGGTAAATATTTCAAGAAGTTAATGGTTGTGGTAACACACGGCTACATATCAAGCTATACACTTCCAGTATAAGCCAATCTCTCATTGTATCAAAATCCTATGTAATGCGAGATCAGCTTTTACTGGAATTTTATAGGTTGATATGTAGCAGTGTGTAAATAAATATTAATTGTTTTCAATAGTTTGAATTAAACACTTCTTGTTTCCAGGAATTCAATGCAGACAAAGATGAAAGTGCTGAACTTAAAAGGGCAAAGAAACTTTTGTCAAAGTGAGTTTTTGACTATAACATAACCCTTGTTAATTATTAGTCATGTCACTACTGTACTGTACAACAGTTGGGCTAAGGTATTCTGGATCATTAACTTATTTTATAAGTACTAACTCTTTGTGTTTTTCAGCTTAAATAAAAATAAAAAGAAACTTAGTGAAATAGGGGTAAATTATAATTTTGCACCAGTAGACGTGCCAGAAGCTCTGCTCAATGACATTGTAAAACAAGAAAAAGAAGATAACAAAAGTGTTAAAGAAGAAAGTAAGCCTAAAAAAGCTGAAAAAGGTAAACAAGAACAAAAAGAAGATAAAAAAATTGTCAAAAATGAGGCACCACAGAATGGAAAACAACAACCTAAGGAACCAAAAGGAAAGAAGAATAATAAAAATCAAAAGGTTATTAAACCAGCAGAAGTTCCCAAAAAGGGCAAACCCGCAGAAGCTAAAAAAGAAACTGCACCAAAAATAAACAAAAAGGAAAAAGTACCAGTAAAAGTAAATCAGAAGCAGCAAAAGGAAAAAGAACAGAAACTGAAGAATGCGGGTGTGAAACCAGCAGAGTTTATTAAAGTAGGAGAAGATTCTGAAGAATCTGGTGACGATAGTGACAGTGCCTACGAATTTGACTCGGATGCATATGACACAATGTTAGAAAAAATGAGTGAAAACTCTGAACTATCATTCTTGAGTGATGAAGATGATGAGTCTGGTGACGAAGGGGAAGCAAGTGAAGATGATGAGGAAAGGTAAACATTTTGATTTATTTTAGTCATTCATAAAATTGGAGGAAGGACATAAAATGGTACAAATGTTTGCAATGTTAGCTAATTACAAGGGTCCATAGATTTTTGGTTTAGTTCAATGATTCCCACTGGAGGCAGCCATCTTTAGTTTCATCTGTTTTTGTTGCATGCAACAAAGAATAAGAAAAAAATGAATGGTCAGCATGAGATTTCGCAACTACACTTTATGCATGATTTTTTTATTCCAGTGCTGAAAAAGAGGCATCTCCAAAGAAGGTCAAAGGAAAGCCAGCTCCAAAAGTAGTACAACCAGTACAGACTAAGAAACAGGTTCAGAAGCAACAAGCACAAAAACCTCAGGCAAAGAAGCAGGAACAAAAGAAGCCTGTTGAAGCTAAAAGGAAAGCACCTCAAAGTAAGTTTGAATTTGTCTCCTTTACTTGTTAAAATTAAAAAAAAAAATGATTAAGCTGAAGTATCATCATCATCATCTGCCTAGCCTTTTCCCTTCCTTGCCTAGCCTTTTGCCTTCCCTTTCCCTTTTTTGAGGTCGGCCTGCTGTCTAAACGGATGCACCTGAATATTACATGGAGCGACTGCCTATCTCACCTCATAAACAGGCTTAGTTGGCGTTCCCACGAGCGTAATGAAATCGCGGCGGTATTTTATCGCGCACTGGATTTTCAACTCTCGTTGTTGAGCTGAGCGTTGAGAATCCAACCTAACAAAAACAGAGTGCATACTGTTGGATTTTCAACTCCCGACGCTAAACAGAGAGTTGAAAATCCAGTGCGCGATAAACTCCCGCCGCGATTTTATTACGCTCGTGGAAACGGGGGTTTATTAGTTATGGAATAATGGTCAACTGTATCTCGAGTGTGATTGGACAGACATGTGTCCTGATAAAGGCTGATGATGAGGATGTCTCAACACAACGAACATACTGAGTTATTATGGTGCTATATCTTTAAAACTTTGCTTAAAGCTTCTAAATGTTTTCTTTTCAGAACCAGCAGTTTCACCCAAGAAAGCGAAGTTTGAGAAACAGAGTCAAAAACCCATGAAGAAACAGTTTAAAAAGAAATAGTATTTTTAATACATTATGTTTACACAAATAACTAAGGCTTTTCATTTATTATTTGAATGCACTCTATGACGTAAAATAAAACATATACTGCAGGTCTGTATGAGGTACCATTTATTTGTTGACTTCATTTTTCTATATTTGAAATACACAGGATTAAATCAGTTCCACAGTCTACCAATAGGTAAATTGTATTACAAGACATTATGTGCGGCGGGGTTCACAGCAGATACTACAAAGTTTTAAACATTCAATAAAAATGTACATAGTACACAACTACAGACATGAATCTACTTTATAAAATGTAGGAATATTGTATACTGATGAAGTTTGATTGACTTGACTTAGTAGCAAATAAGATTTGTTCAACTACAACTCAGCAATTTGCAGAAAAAAGACCTGCTTTGGTTTGTACTTATCATAAAAAACTTTTTCTGCCAAACAAACTTCTTTTTTTTAAGATTAAAGCCTCACTGAAGCATTGTAGACACTTCAAGTTGCTGGAAATGAACCGTCATCTCTTAAATACTATTACAAAAATACCCATTTCCACTCACACAGACAGCGCCATTAACAATCTTACGTCTTCACACTGCCTCAGCAAGGCAGTTCATAAAAGTTCAAGTAAAATGAACTAATATCATAATAATATTTATTTATGTCTAATTTATTCTGCATCATTTAGCTGAACTATGACTGGTCTTTCGTCTTCTTCATCGGCATCTAAACCTGTGAAATCCCATTGCAATTTGTCCGTCAAATTATCCTTGAATCTTTCGATCATCGTGAGGAGGCGACCATCGACTTTGCTCACATATGCAGTACGGAAGAATTCTCGGAGCTTCTTGTATACCAAATTTTTATTCATTACAATATCAGCTAGGAAATCCTCTGGCATTTCTTCAATTTGTATTTCAATTGTTCTGATAAAATGAAAGAATACGCTGCGGTATTTGTGTATAGCGTCGTCGCAGGAGCACATGAGGATGACGAGGTTTTTCCAGTGCTCAAAAGCTTCGAGGGAATGTCCAATAAGGAAGCATAAGTAAGCAAATTGTAGTTCGCCTATTATATGAAGCGGTCTGAAAATAAAAGTTACATTATGTAACTAAATCATAACTCACAGATTACATTATTGTACCTACAGCAGATTATGCTCAACAAGGGACTACATTAAAAAGGGATGGAAATATAGCAATAACTCACTCATCATGCTGTGCGATCATGAGCTCCAATGAATATGATTGGTCCAAATAATGTTTAGTAATGTCTTCTGGTGTTGATCCTGGAGGGAACTTGTCGCGTGGTATTTCTGTGAACCTCATGGACATACCTGGAAATAGAATATTAAATTAAGGTAGGTAATGTTATTATTCTCTTTATTTCATTAGTATAAACATATAAATTACATTTTTAAATGTTGAAATATAAAAAGTATAAAAACATAAAAAAATAGTAGGCCACCGGTATCGGGAACAGGGTCCAAGCTACCGGTGGTCAGGCCTGCTGAGAGAGGAACCTCCTAACCATACCCGCCGTGTGCAGAAGTACAGCTTTCTGGATTAAGCCCTTGATCCAGCAGCCTAACGAGAGCCTCCTCAGGTGTTGATCGATATTATTATTATTAGTATTTTGTCTTTGACATATCTCGGGACCCTGGGGTCCCGGACTTTTGGAAGGCATACGAGGGGCCGAAGCCAACTCGCAGAGGCCCCTGAGACAACTTTTAAATGTCGAGAAGTCACCAGCCGACGATTATCCCTGTATGCACTATGCAAGTGCACCCAAGGACAACCCCAGGTTTGTGCAGGACTATTGCAGATCATGGAAACAAAACATATTGGGCTATGGGTTTGGGTGGCTATAGTGGATTGGGTACCTTGAACTATGGTTGGAGTAGAACTATGTCCCCTGCCTGACCAATGTTATTTATTATACACAGATAAATAGCGGGGGGTGACTTGCACACTCAATAATGGGCCCCGGAAACGGTCGCTAGCACATTGTGACGTAGCGAGAAGGGGGCAACATGTCCTGAGGTGCTTGAGGAGTGGAGAGGTATTCCACGGTTCTCAGAACAATCCCAGAGCCCGGAAAATGGTCAAGATCCCTACAAACACTTACTGGAATACTTCCTTCCTCCGAGCATGTTTGCTCTTGCGAATCTCCACTCAATCCGGCCAATAAAGGCAAGAATGAGGTGGGAGCTCTGTTCCTCATCAGTGCTCACTCTAGCCGGCCAATAAAGGCAAGCCAGAGGTGAGGAACAAGACTTCTCCCGGGAGATAGGGTCCGTGGGGTCGCTACTGCCCAACAGCTCGCCACATGCTGCCCTGCGGGTTTTTGTATCTCTCTTGGTCTGGCTCCTCACCCTAGACCTGTTTCGGCAAAGTAAACTCTACCGGCACAGACCTAGAGTTCGGAGCGCGCAAGCCCCATCACGACATCAACGTAGAGATACGGAGGTAGGGTTATTATAGCATTAGGTTGCTTAGCTTGGGACTAGATGGCGTTGTGTGAAATGTCCAAGGATTTTTATTTTTTATTACATAGTCTGAGGTAGTGAGTAGAGAGATAAGTCTCGAGTGCAGACCCGACGAAAGCATACCTACTCAAAGAACTATCGTAGGTATGTACTTACTAAAGAGTGGACAATGACCTTAGCTAGTATAGGCAAGGCTCAGGGAAGCCCATACAAGTGAAAGTTCAACAGGAGTCTTTGTTTGATGGGGTTTTATGCATTTTTTTTACTCCTGTGCACATTTTACATAGGTATTACTTTGTTTCCATTTCTAATAAGCACAAAGCAATCATTCATCAATATTATTATTACAATTATTGTGCATCTATAAGTACACCCAGTAGGTAATACCCTTTTGTTTAACAAACTCAAGATCATTGTTAGCGTCAGAATGGCTGGTTGCCTGTAGCAAGCGCCTCTGAAAGTATATTCAAGAATTGCTACACAATTGCTTATATTTGCTACATTTCTTCAATAATTGCTACATACGGTGCATTCAGAGAAATATGAATATTTTTTTGACCAGCCATTCTGACGTCAGGATGGCTGGTCGCCTCCGTGTTCAGCATTAAGGACGCAGAATTTCTAAAAGTTTGTTGTATCAATAATTGCTACTTTCACGAATTTAAGTTTGAGCTTCATACATACATTAGGTAAAAAGATATAGCTTTTATTAATTTTTTTACGAAGAAGTGTCTTGTCGCGTCTTGTTTAAATCTTGCAGGCGTTCACAATGGGTATGGGACACCCACCCCAGACCTGTTGACGCGGAATCGACTTAGATATTTGAAATTATTAATGACCAACAAAAAAGACAACATACTATTAATCATGCAGCACATATCTACCTACAAAAGCATAAATATGAAACACGGGAAATGTATGAAAGAAAAAACCGTAGTACATCGGTAATCTTTATTTAATACTAGCTGTGCCCGCGACTTCGTTCTTGTGCATGTCGGAAAACAATACATAATGTGTCGCTTAGATATGGTGTAGATATCACTCCTCCAATAAAAATGAAGAATCTTGCGATCTTGCCTGATGGGAACCGCTACCTGGGGTTCTCTACCACAGCCAATGTTCTCTCCAAATGTAGAGCAACGTGGTCAGTCATTAATCACGAAATTGGCAATACAAAATGTGACAATAATATTTCTGAATTATAAATAGATAATCAGATACTGACGATTCCTACTGACATAGCAAATGCTTTTAATAATTATTTTATTGACTCAACAAACACATCAACATTTAATAATTCATATAGTGACTCTAATAAGGTGTCAATTCCTAATTCCATGTTCCTAGTTTCCTAGTTTCATGACTGAAGATGAAGTTTAAAAAGTTGTAATGGATTTAAACAATACTGACTCCGAAGGTTATGATGGAATTAGCACAAAAATAATTAAAGCATGCAAAACTGAATTAATTTCTATATTGACATCAATAAATAATAATAAATAATAATATATAATCATTAATCTATCATTTTCATCAGGTAGGTGCTTTTCTTGATGCCTTATAATTCGTGAAACCACTTCATAAAAAAGCAATAAAAATGATGTGAAGAACTTTCGACCGATTACTCTTATTCCTATTTTGTCAAAAGTATTTGAAAAATGTATGCTCAGCAGACTTGTCGGCTTTTGTAGCAAATATAACATTATTGCAAATGAACTCAACAACACAGGCAATATTTTGCCTTTTGAGCAATATCCTGAGTAACCTAAAGAATAATCACATAACAACAGGACTTTTCTTCGACCTGTCACAAGCTTTCGACTTTGTAGCACATAACGTTTTATTTAAAAAGTTAGAAGGCATGGGAATAAGAGGACTAGCACTGCAGTGGATTTCGTCTTATTTAAGTGATCGAAAACAATGTCATAGATAAAATATATGAAAACTTACATACTTCCTATTTTTCTGACTACAGGGAAAATAAATGTGGCGTCCCTCAATGAAGTCTCTTAGGACCCGTTTTATTTATATTGTATAAAATGACATACCACTAGTGACCAATCATAAATGTATATTATTTGCAGATGACATTTTAAGTATCGTTACATCTGAAAAGAAGTATAAATCAATAACTGATCATGAAATGGACATAAATAATACTATTGACTATATTTTAGGATGCTACAGACAAATAAATTAAAAATCAACTTAGATAAATCTAATTTTATGCAATTTAATCAATCTAAACATGCTAAATATAATTTTAAACTTAATATTGATAGACTGAAAGAAGTCACACAAACCAAATTCTTGGGTATACTCATAGATCAACACTTAAATTGGAAAGTTCATCTAGATAATTTGTGCAATAGGATCAATAAATTTGCTTGTGCTCTCAGACAAGTAAAGAATGTGACAAATATAAAAACGGCAATTACTACATACCACGCAAAGAAGGGCCGACCAAACTGATAAAGATAATTTTATCATTTTCTACCAATTAAAACTTTTGAATGGTTGAAATATCAGCGGGACATTTCCTTGAAACATTGCGTTAAAAACGTAATTTGATGGTTTTTATATTAATAAAAACGTAATTTGAAGGTTTTTAATTTAACTAAGTAGTAAGTAAGTACCTATAACTAGGACAGCACTAGTTAGGAATAAATGTTGTGGAAAAATCAGCGGTGTGACAAACGAGAAAAGGAATCCTGTTTATCATACTGGTGTGATAAGCTGGTGTGACTACGAGTCGGTAATGAATCCATCTCACGTTACGGACTTATAATAAGGGGGACCAGTACGGATAAGCATAGAGCATTTATAGCCCAAAAAAATGCATCAGGGCCATTTGCGGCCTAAAACCAGATGAGTCCTGTCGTCCTGTTTTGTATTAACGAAAGACAGTTTGATGCGGAGTCCAAACTGCACAGATCCATCCGCGGTTTGTAACGCAGTCCACAGATCCGTGGTCCAAACTGTAGGTACCTACGTGTAAACCCCGCTATTCGTTCTTTCCGAAACGATAGTTTGGAATAGCGCGTTGTGTTTCCAGCCGTCCAGATACGTGTTAAACCCCGCTATCATAAACCGCAGTAACTGCAGGGCTGTGGTAGAGAACCCCAGGTAGCGGTTCCCACCAGGCAAGATCGCAAGATTCTTCATTTTTATTGGAGGTGTGATACCTACACCATATCTAAGCGACACATTATGTATTGTTTTCCGACATGCGCAAGAACGAAGTCGCGGGCACAGCTAGTATTAAATAAAGATTACCGATGTACTACGGTTTTTTCTTTCATACATTTCCCGTGTTTCATATTTATGCTTTTGTAGGTAGATATGTGCTGCATGATTAATAGTATGTTGTCTTTTTTGTTGGACATTAATTATTTCAAATATCTAAGTCGATTCCGCGTCAACAGGTCTGGGGTGGGTGTCCCATACCCATTGTGAACGCCTGCAAGATTTAAACAAGACGCGCGCTGTACCTAGTAAAAAAATCTGTTGCCTTTCCAAATTATCAGGCACTTCTTCGTAAAAAAATTAATAAAAGCTATATCTTTTTACCTGATGTATGTATGAAGTTCAAAGTTAAATTCGTGAAAATAGCAATTAGGTAGCAATTATTGATACAACAAAATTTTAGAAATTCTCCGTCCTTCATGCTGAACACGGAGGCGACCAGCCATCCTGACGTCAGAATGGCTGGTCAAAAAAATATTCATATTTCTCTGAATGCATCGTATGTAGCAATTATTGAAGAAATGTAGCAAATATAAGCAATTGTGTAGCAATTCTTGAATATAATTTCAGAGGCGCTTGCTACAGGCAACCAGCCATTCTGACGCTAACAGATGATTATGATAGAGAAACAGGAAAATCAATTAAATTAATGCAATAAATTCACTGAATTAATAACTTAGTTCACAATATAATAATAAGTTGTACCGTCCTACAACAAGTCTGAACACTGCTAGTGCTGTTATGAGTATTATAGTTATGTTGCATTGGATGGCAAGAAATGTGTTGGCTACTTATTAGGGATAAAAAAATGTTATCACAATTTTTTGACAATTTTTTTTTCGTCATTTAAATTAAGTACTAAAAAATACTAGTAGGTACTTTTTCTTTTCTATATAATCAAAAGATTACACCAATATTTACATCATGATTTCATGAAATCGCTAGATTTTTGTCAATTCTAACTTATGGAGTTGTATTGCTAATTCTAATGATTAGAATTCTGTAAAGCCATATTAGTTACGGCCGCGAATCATATTTTAATCAACATACAACCTAACACTGAACTGCAAATTCAAAAAATCTACCTTAGCGCATCCGGGGGGGATGCACTAAGGTAGATTTTAAATTAAACATCAAAACCTTGCATTTTGTAGTTCCTGTCTAACCCTCTCTCCCCCTATTAGCAAAGTTATTACAACTCTGGTAATCCATCACAGATCATAAATCAGCTTTTTCTTTTACCAACTACATTGCGGTCGGCTTCCAGTCTAACCGGATGCACCTAAATACCAGTATTTTACATGGAGCGACTGCCTATCTGACCTCCACAACCTAGTAACTGGGTAATACGATACCCCGTGGTAAGACTGGTTGTCAGACTTTAGGGCTTCTGACGACCCATAACGACTGTCAAAGATTCATGAATGACAGCCGGGACCAATGGCTTAACGTGCTTTTCGAGGCACGGAGGAGTCTCGATATGTAAAGATGGTCACCCATCCACGAACCAACCCCGGCAAGCGTAGCTTAACTTGATGGATCGAACCGTGCGGCCGTTATTACTTAGCATAAATCAGTATCCATACTAATATTTTAAAAGCGAAAGTAATTCTGTGTCTGTCTGTTATCTTTCATGTCTGAACGGATTTCGATGAAATTTGGCGCACAAGTAGACCATGACCTGGGTTAGGACTTAAGATACTTTTATTCTGGTAGTAGGCTCCCATTGGATAGTCTCTGACCTCCACGGGTCAAAGCTAATGCTAAAAAATTATGTTACATATTTACCTGGTGCAGGTTTCAAGTGTGGCAACATAGCATCTTCTCTTTCTTCTCTTGTAATTCTCTTTGCTCTCTTAGCATCTGACTGTCCCGCAGCAGGTTCTTCTTTCTCTTCTCCAGGGTTGTTAGTGGACTCTTCTGTACTTTCTTGGCTTTCCATGGAAGCTGTAGACGACTTAACTCCTCTTGGTCTCTCTTCATCGGTCATTGATAGAAGTTCCACTGAAGCTCTGATCATACCATTTTCTGGTGATAGCTTTGCCGCTAGTTCAGCTGTAATTTTTAATAGAATAATAAGAATTATGACTAGCTTAGAGCACTTGATGAGAAGATTTTTATGTAAGTATGTTAAATGAAAATAATAGTTTACACAGTGTAATTTAAAAATAAAGACTTTAACACCACAAAAAAAAATTGGTTTAATTTGATTGAAATTATTTTGAAAAACCAGTTCTATAAAAATATATATAAAAAAATACAAGATGGGATTAAGAATAGATCACATGGTAAACATAAAAAAAATATAAATTTTACGAGTTTTAATCAAAATAAAAAAAAACGCAATTAAATAGAGATTTAGCAGCATATTTTGTCTTGAAAAATAGCTTAAATCGACATTCTACAATAGGTATTATAGTAATTTTGGCATTGCTGAAAAGTATAAATTATATGCTTTCATGTCCAATTATGAATATCATGTTTAATAAAGTATTTCTTGTTGTATTTTGGTTTTGCTTTATTTATTTTTATAAAGAAATTGAGTGGGCATAGAGACATATTGCTCAAATAATCTTAGTACCTACTATATAAAAATCACGTGCCACTATGTTGATACACACCTATCTCTGAAACCACCCAACCAATTTCAATGAGATTTTGTGAACGTATGGTTGTTTCCAGCTTAAAAGATAGTTTTAGTTAGTTCTTAGTTCTGCTTCACACGGAGCACTAGTTATATTATAATATTATCCATACGCAAAATACGCGCATTGTCGTGGAGTTGCGGATACCAGCCCGTATTACCTACCATTATAATATTATAACTAACCTGGTATTTGAGAAGTAAGTAGTTTCCATTTCTGCCATATCTCATAAGGGTATGGTGCGAGATGCCGGTCTAAATTGAACAGGTTGTCTTTGAGGCGTTGAATGCTTTCTTCTGTAATCTCATCTTTGCTCATGTCCTCTGTCTTTTTGTCCCACATTTTGACTAGAAACTCTTTTTTATGGAAGTAATGCATGAAGCCTGATCTGAAAATGTTTTAGAAGGTCATATCAGTTCTCTAGGTTAGTGTACAGAATAGGTTCTTTAAACTACAGAACTGACACTATCCATGATGTGAATCTAGATTTAAGTACCAATGCTTGAACCTTGAGTGAGGACTCAAGGTTCAAGCATTACTTAAAACTAGATTCAATCAATCAAATGGCTTGACACTAGTTTTAAGTAATTCTTGAGTCTTGACTTAGGTTCTGTATTAGGAGCCTAAATTACCTAAATATATGAGTAAGTATAATCAGAGACATAACATGAGTTATTTTAATTCAGATAGGTACATTGTGCAAACTCATTCCAACTACCTAGGTAATATTGTGAAATGTGATGGCTAGTAACAGTTTGAAATATTTTGCTTTGTTCATGAAACAAGTCAGAGTTTGATAAATGTTCTTGTATTACAGAGTGCCTCTTTTTTTAACCTAATTTAACTGATGATCTGACATGGTGGGTGGGTTAGATACCCTGATTTTCTCTTCCAATCTTTATACCTATTCCAAGAAAGGCACTAGCCTCATGAAGTAATAAGAAATTCTTATATGATCCAATAAGATCTGAATGAGGTATTTGTTGACCTTGAAAGATTGCACTTGTGCATACATTTTATATCCACCACCCAATGCAAGGTTATGGGCAACCCATTATTAAATTCTTTAGTCATGGTTTCAAACACAATGCTTTTCCCAATTTGTGTACTCTGTTTACAACATGTAAATCTAAATTGTTTAGTACTGAACATAATGTTTTACTTGTTAGGCGTTATTAGAAGAAGCACTTACCTTGGCGACACATCCCCGGTTCCTTTGCTCACTCCAGAGAAATGAATATAGTGTAAGCCAGGCGGTATCATCTTAATTCCGCGAAAATCCTCTTCTGTATTCCAACATTGCATATCGATGCCAAATTGTGTCTCTTGAGGCACTCCGAGGAAAACAAACGTTCCTCCTTCAACCAATAACTTTTTCGCGGTTTCTTGATCCATTTTGTACTGCTAACCCGACGCAAATCAATAAAATGTGATAAAAATACAACTAATCAATATGTTTACATCCGGGAAATGTCAATGTGTTTGACATTTGACGTACTCCAGGATGAAATGTGAGGTCGTTGAACAATTTTATGTAATCCTTTTAAAACAGTCTTACGACATAATGAAAATAGTTATCTGACTGTAAGTATTTAAATTAACAAAAAAAATCTTTATTTTTGTAAAGCATTGAAAGATTGAAAATAAAATGTTTTTACAACGGAGGTAGCAGACGTTCAGTTGAAGTGATTCTGAACGAACAAAAAATGATTTTCCCTCTTACAAATAAAACACGGAATAAAGTTATATCAGGAATAACCATACATTTTCATAGGTTATTAGTAAGACGGTTTAAGTTTTTCAACAAAAGTATGATCAGTATTTTTCAGCCATTGTCCCATGTTACTTGGGGTCGTCTGCGTCGGCGCAACACGTTATCTTCTTCCATTCCCCCTGTCAACCGCATATCAACGCTATCAGAAGAATGTACAATCTACAAATATAAAAAGTAGGTAAGTAAGTACCTAGACTTAATCGGAGTTAGTAGGTACCTACTTAATGACGAAAATATTGAATTCAAGTTTCCTTGCAAGTCCTACCTACCTACCTAGTCGAACACAATACGGAAGAATTATACTTAAGGCGACCATAGCCGGCAGCGATAACATTGAAAAATGAATAAGTAAATCTGGAGTTAAGGAACATTTTGAAACATGTACTTATGCTCAAATTTTTTGTCAGATGAGGTAGAATTTTTTGTATCAAAAAAAAATAAAATGAAACCTAGGTTCGTTGCTAGGTTTTTTGTCAATGGTGGCGCTCTTAGCAGCTGTATTCGCCTTAAGGCGGGGTGCAAGCAAGCGCCGTAGGTATTAAATGCTTACCGCAGCCCCCGCAAGGAGTAGCGATACGTAATAAATTACGATGCGCGGGAAACGCGCGCCAAGCGCACCGCTCATGAGTTCATGAACTCGAGTAGGTACTATGTTGCGTCACAGAATAGAGCAATGCAGTAGATAAACTTGAACTGATTAGTATACAAGTTTATTTTGTTTTATTTTTCTAGTAAGTATTTTTGAAAGTTTTAGACAGATTATTATTTCATTGTAAACTTGAACAGTTAAAATAAATAAAAATAACTACTTATACTTATTTATTTTTGTGAATAAGGTGGATTTAAAATCTGACTGACACGAAGACCTTTACCCGTACGATTCAAAACTAAGCGCCGCGCACCATTTTACTTTACGTTCATTCCCCACGACAGCGACACCACTGAAAACGATACCACTGGTGTGGTATCGTGGGGAATGACAGAAACTACTATTCCCCACGCCATGCGTTACCACCGACTGTATTGTGCTGTTAGTGATGTCCAGCTACATAACAATGATGTGTTACATAACAATTTAGACCTTATTGACATTCATGTTTTCTTGTTTTTAGCTTCCAGACCATTTACCAAGTATCTTGGACCAAAAAAACAAATGGTTTGTAAAATGTCTATAAGGTCGAAATTAGCTTGACACCCTAGAAATGATGTGCATAATAATCTAGACACTTTCTGAGGTGGCAAGCGAATTTAGACCTTATTGACATTCATGTTTTTTTGTTAAATTCAGCTTCCAGATCATTTACCAACTATCTTGGGCCAAAAAAACAAAGGGTTTGTAAAAATCAATAAGGTCGAAATTAGCTTGACACCCTAAAAATGATGTGCATAATAATCTAGACACTTTCTGAGGTGTCAAGCGAATTTAGACCTTATTGACATTCATGTTTTTGTGTTAAATTCAGCTTCCAGATCATTTACCGAGTATTCTGGACCAAAAAAACAAAGGGTTTGTAAAATGTCAATAAGCTCGAAATTAGCTTGAGACCTTTATCGTTTTCAGCGAACTTAAATACTACGAAATGACCGTTCATTCCCCACGACACCACTGGTGGTGTCGTCGGGAATGACAGAAACTAGTATTCCCCACGACAATTGTGAGTGATGTCCAGCTAATTTTTAAACGTAACAATGATGTGTTATTTTTAAACGACTTAAAAAACGGAGGAGAATATCAATTCAGTTGTATTTTTTTTTTTTTTATGTTTGTTACTGCAGTACTCCGTCATTTAGAAGCCGATTTGGAAAGTTCTTTTTTTATTTTATTCGTTATGTCAACACAAAAAAAAAAAAAACGGAGGGGCATAACTTCTTATGCTCTAGTTTTTTTTTCTTGAGAGGACGTGATTACGGTCAAAATGAAAATCCAAGATGGCGGCTGCAAAAATTTTCGAATTTTTCGACATGGGCGTCAATTTCGTGATATTTGAGGTCGCTGAAAACGATAATGGGATCAAAATGAAAATCCAAGATGGCGGCTGCGAAAATTCCCTAACTTTTCGTCATGGGTGTCATTTTCGTGATATTTTAGGTCGCAGAAAACGATTGTGGGGTCAAAATGAAAATCCAAGATAGCGGCTACGAAAATTTCCAAATTTTTCGTCATGGGTGTCATTTTCGTGTTATTTTAGGTCGCTGAAAACGATAGTCATTCATTTTGACCCCATTATCGTTTGCAGCGACCTCAAATATCACGAAAATGACACCCATGTCGAAAAATTTGAAAATTTTCGCAGCCGCCATCTTGGATTTTCATTTTGACCCCACTATCGTTTTCAGCGACCTCAAATATCACGAAAATGACACCCATGACGAAAAATTAGGAAATTTTCGCAGCCGCCATCTTGGATTTTCATTTTGAACCCACTATCGTTTTCAGCACCCTCTAAAACCATGGAAACGACACCCATGACGAAAAATTAGGAAATTTTCGCAGCCGCCATCTTGGATTTTCATTTTGATCCCACTATCGCTTTCAGTGACCTAAAATATCACGAAAATGACACCCATGACGAAAAATTAGGAAATTTTCGCAGCCACCATCTTGGATTCTCATTTTGACCCCACTATCGTTTTCAGCGACCTCAAATATCACGAAAATGATACCCATGACCGAAAATTAGGAAATTTTCGCAGCCGCCATCTTGGATTTTCATTTTGGCCCCACTATCGTTTTCAGCGACCTCAAATATCACGAAAATGACACCCATGTCGAAAAATTTTAAAATTTTCGCAGCCGCCATCTTGGATTTTCATTTTGACCCCACTATCGTTTTCAGCGACCTCAAATATCACGAAAATGACACCCATGACGAAAAATTTGGAAATTTTCACAGCCGCCATCTTGGATTTTCATTTTGACCCCACTATCGGTTTCAGCGACCTCAAATATCACGAAAATGACACCCATGTCGAAAAATTTGAAAATTTTCGCAGCCGCCATCTTGGATTTTCATTTTGACCCCACTATCGTTTTCAGCGACCTAAAATATTACGAAAATGACACCCATGACGAAAAATTAGGAAATTTTCGCAGCCGCCATCTTGGATTTTCATTTTGACCCCACTATCGTTTTCAGCGACCTAAAATATCACGAAAACGACACCCATGACGAAAAATTAGGAAATTTTCACAGCCGCCATCTTGGATTTTCATTTTGACCCCACTATCGGTTTCAGCGACCTCAAATATCACGAAAATGACACCCATGTCGAAAAATTTGAAAATTTTCGCAGCCGCCATCTTGGATTTTCATTTTGACCCCACTATCGTTTTCAGCGACCTAAAATATTACGAAAATGACACCCATGACGAAAAATTAGGAAATTTTCGCAGCCGCCATCTTGGATTTTCATTTTGACCCCACTATCGTTTTCAGCCACCTAAAATATCACGAAAATGACACCCATGACGAAAAATTTGGAAATTTTCGCAGCCGCCATCTTGGATTTTCATTTTGACCCACTATCGGTTTCAGCGACCTCAAATATCACGAAAATGACACCCATGTCGAAAAATTTGGAAATTTTCGCAGCCGCCATCTTGGATTTTCATTTTGACCCCACTATCGTTTTCAGCGACCTAAAATATCACGAAAATGACACCCATGACGAAAAATTAGGAAATTTTCGCAGCCGCCATCTTGGATTTTCATTTTGACCCCACTATCGTTTTCAGCGACCTAAAATATCACGAAAATGACACCCATGACGAAAAATTAGGAAATTTTCGCAGCCGCCATCTTGGATTTTCATTTTGACCCCACTATCGGTTTCAGCGACTTCAAATATCACGAAAATGACACCCATGTCGAAAAATTTGGAAATTTTCGCAGCCGCCATCTTGGATTTTCATTTTGACCCCACTATCGTTTTCAGCGACCTAAAATATCACGAAAATGACACCCATGACGAAAAATTAGGAAATTTTCGCAGCCGCCATCTTGGATTTTCATTTTGACCCCACTATCGTTTTCAGCGACCTAAAATATCACAAAAATGACACCCATGACGAAAAATTAGGAAATTTTCGCAGCCGCCATCTTGGATTTTCATTTTGACCCCACTATCATTTTCAGCGACCTAAAATATCACGAAAACGACACCCATGACGAAAAATTGGAAATTTTTGCAGCCGCCATCTTGGATTTTCATTTTGACCTTGAAATACAAAAAAAAATAAGAAGGTACCTAATTAGAAAAAAAACTTAATTTAAAAAAAAATCTTATTTTTGTAGGTATACAGAAAAATACATTTGAGGGCCTACTTATTTTCTGAACATCCCTGCCCAACCCTTTGAAAGAATTCA
Source organism: Cosmia trapezina (assembly GCA_905163495.3). Classification (NCBI taxonomy): domain Eukaryota; kingdom Metazoa; phylum Arthropoda; class Insecta; order Lepidoptera; family Noctuidae; genus Cosmia; species Cosmia trapezina. Next base: position 16,718,479 of record LR991025.1, on the reverse strand, counting down.
GGCGTGATGTTATGAAGAAATCTCATTTCCTATCCGATATTCATTATAAAACCACCCGTACTAACTTTATTCTGTGGCACCTACCTATTTGAGGTTTGAAAATAGTGAACCAAAAATTTGCGCGTCAGGCGGCTTTATAAGCTCCAGTGTAGGGTTCAAATTCAACTGTTTTACACACTTGATGCGATTGGTAAACATAGGCCGTGATAAAAATATATACCAATAAAGCTTTTGCGCGCGTGACGTCTTTATTTACATAGGCATAGCGTTCAAATTCAACTGTTTTCAACACATGCTAATTTGTGCCGGTTGCAGCCGGTGACAGAAGTTAGCGGGGGTGGCGGGTTCGAAAAATTGGCACACGTCCGACCTCCGTCACGTTCCGCTCGGGACTAAACGGCTCAGGGCGAGCGTTTGCGAAGCTGAAAACAATTGATGCTGGAATTAGTGGTACAGGTATTTAATATTTCACATTATGACGGCCGTTATATCTCGAATTTTTTACGACCTTTATTATGGTATAAGTTTTATTGTTCAAAGCCTAATGTAACTCAAATGAAATAAGATTAAAGATCACAATTAGACTTGTCTTTGCGATTTAATTGGATGCAGTAAAGTGCAAGTAATCGTGTATCGGACGGCCGAAATTTCTAGATCGAAGTCTGAACTAAGTAATATATTTTTTTCAAAATTTAAATACGTGTTATCTACGAATAAAACACTAAACAAAACGACGTTTTTACGGCTCTCCCGGCCTTAAGAGGATATTATCGAAGCGTGGTTTATAGCTCGGTACATAATTATGGCGTGATGGCTGTCTAGTTTGACGCGCGAGATAGAGAATGTGCTGTTCATTTCAGTCAACAGGTAAAAATTAAATAAATAATAGGTATGTATCAATAAAAACATTGAAACAAGTTCAATGTTAAATTTCTACCGACCTAGCTACTGCAGTCCAGTTGATAGAGACAAGATAACTAGGCATTAGGTATCTAGGTATATATAGGTTGGTACAGTCAGCAACAAAAGTCCATTAAAACGTGTTTTCGAAATCTTAATTATTGAGAAAAATATACTAAAATATACTTCACTAAAATCGGAACTGATGTACCTAAATTTTAAAGAAAATTAAGTCTTATCTAATAAATGAAATGCTAAAAAGCTGGTTATCGTATCATTTTGTGTTAGTTAAAATTAAAGTAGCGGTGTTAACCGACTTCTGTTGCTGACCGTACCCATTTCCACATAAAGCACGACTTGTTCCACGGACGGCTACTTTGCATTCACCTTATAGGTACGTACCTTACCTTGCCTTATAGGTACCTAGTAGGTAAATATACCTACCCAAACCCCTATGAACCTTAGAGTGCTCTAAGCTATGAACCGATATTAAAAATCCACTGAGGCCTCATACATACGTACGAAAATTGCGCCGATCCCAAAGAGATTTGTTTTCCACTTGTGATTTCGTCAGACGAGCGAGCACACTCGTTTGAATAGTTTGCGTTCGTTGAAAAATTCCCACCGAAATTTTAGTCTGAATTTTTTTTTCGAGTTCTCGCGTCGAGAGGTTAACACAGAAAGCTAGATGTCGAGCATTACGCAGCACCTGGATTTTTGTTTTAGTACTGATTTTTTTTGACTAATTATTTTCAACAGGTGACGAATTCAGCGTCTCGAGCACCACTAGCGGCGGCGAGACGGAGCGGCAATCAGAAAAGCGCTTTAGTTTAGCTGTCGCTTGCAATTAGTGGATTTCACTATTTACCTATAGGTACTGAATTTTGGCTTTATTTCATGGTTTAAATTATCGTCGTATCTGTCTTTTAATTGGAACTGTTTTGCTTTTTCGCACTGAAAAGAATGGAATGCATGTCACATTGTCGTATCATTAAAAAACCTGTTCCTAAAGACAAAGAACAGGGGTTGCCAAACGTTGAATTTTGTTTTATGTTGTAGTAGGTAGGTACTTTAACTATCCACCTGGGTAGCAATAATATTTTATTTATTTAAAACCGACTTCTGAAGTTGGTGCCAAGCTAAGGTGCATTGACGAATTGAAGACACCGACTTCAGAAGCTGTTAAGTTTATTTTTTTTTATTTTTTTTTTCTAAGCCTACATTGTGCCCCAATGCAATGCTGGGCAAAGTCCTTCCCTTTTTCCTTCTAAACCCCCTGTCTTGTGCGATCTCTGGCCATGTTGGCCCTGCAAACGTGTGCTGCGACGCAGCCCGGCCACAGTCGATTTCGTTATTTATAGACGCATCAATTAAATGTTCTTAAATTGTTCTTGCAGTACCAATGAATAGATTAAATGTACCACAAATATATCTTGTTAAAAAAGGAAATGTTTGTGGCCGGTCGGTACCGTATACGTTGCAGCCCGGCCACGTGTATATTTTCTGGTAGGATGCTCAGAATGTTCTAAAATATAAACCAAATAAATGTTCCTTTTGCGTTCTTTATTTTTTTCAATGAAATATACCAAGAAAAACGCTTACTTAAACAAGAAATGATTTCAAATAAAAATTTGCACTAAGTGCCTGTAGAACTAAAATAGCACGTCTGCTTATGGGTACAAAAGACAATGGGTGGATTTGGTCTAAATGTCCACCACTAACGAGACCTATGTAACTAAATAGTCCGCTAAATACAGAGTAACTTTCATTATGACAGCAAAAAAAAAATATGCTGTCGTTAAAAAAATTTTTTTCATTGATTTTTTTGTTCAATTACTTTTCTATTGGTCACTCTCACCACTGCCACTGTCTTTTGCACCTACAGAACACAACCGTACGGATCGTTTTAACTAATAATAATAATTAACGAAATGCCAAAAACTGTCAACGGAATCACACTATTAAAACAACAGTGACTTGTCACTCGCCCGCGATTTATCGTGCCATATAACAGTGAGTAGGGTGGAGCACTCACGCACACAGAACTACAAAGAATTATAATAGACATATTTTGTCAAATGAGACAAACGGGTTCCAGACAAATGCGACAGGTGTAGCAAAACTAGACTCATCGGACGGCAACTTCATTATAGATTAGTAAAATGTATGCCTAACTAACCTCTAATAACTAACTATTCAATCACTACGATTTCATGGACAGAGACAGAGTTATAACGCCAAGTAAATTCATAATAATTCATTGAGTTAATCACTTGCTAACTGTAACTGGCTTAGTTGGTAAGAGCTCGCGGTAATCATTGTATAACCAATGATTCGATGGTTCGAACTCGTCCGGGTATATGAAACACTTTTTGTATTATTCTTAAGGAATGTATCGTTTGTTTGAATTGCAAAGTTGTAGCAAAGTTAATTGTAATACAACTGGGGTACCCAATTGATGCAGCAGCCCACGGTACATGGATGCGGGGCTCCACGCCGCGGCAGGCGGTGGCGCCTCCGTCGACGAAGTGCGGTCGCGAGTCGTGTGGGTGCTCTGCCCTACGTCGTTACATGAGGCAGAATAACGGGGTCAAGCGACTAACAGCTGATAGCGCGCGCACGATCCATACAGACAACCGTATGGATCGTGCGCGCGCTATCAGCTGTTGCACCTACAGAACACAAGTTCTGTAGGTGCAAAAGATACGAAAAATCGTGCTATCGCTCAAAACCCTGGTCCTGTAGTGGTGACAGTGACGAATAGAAAAGTAATCTAACGAAAAAAAAAATCTAACTATGTTGGGGTCGGCTTCCAGTCTAACCGAATGCAGCTGTATATTTGTATTTTACATGGAGCGACTGCCTATCTGACCTCCACAACCCAGTAACTGGGTAATACGATACCCGTTGGTAAGACTGGTTGTCAGACTTTCGGGCTTCTGACGACCCGTAACGACTGTCAAAGATCCACAAATGGCAGCTAAGACCAACGGCTTAAAGTGCTTTCCGAGGTACGGAGGAGTCTCGGTATGTAAAGATGGTCACCCATCTACGAACCAACCCCGGCAGGCATAGCTTAACCTGACGGATCGACCCGTGCGGTTGTTATTACTTAGCCACGAGCTCCTTCGAGTAATTGAATGAAAAAATCAATGAAAAAACTTTTTTTTTTGTTTTATTATAACTTTTTAACCGACTTTCAAAAAAGGAGGAGGTTCTCAATTCGGTTGAATGTTTTTTTTTTTTTTTTTTTTTGTATGTTTGTTACCTCAGTACTCCGTCATTTATGAACCGATTCGGAAAATTCTTTTTTTATTTGAAAGGGTATACTTCCAGATTGGTCCCATTTTTATCAAAACTCAGTTCTGAGGATGGGATCCATGAGGAATCGAGGGAACTCCTCAAATATTATAGGCATACATATAGCGATTATGGTATTTTCATCAATAAATCAAGCGTTTGCATTCAGAAAGTATCATCTCGTGAAGTGGAACTGATGAAGAAGACCACAGATGGCCACGGAAACTCCTCAACGATGATAAGTATTTCACGGATAGCGATAAGATTAAAATAGTTAAGCGACTATGACGAAGCTTTAAATAAATGGTTCTGATGAAAATGGTACCATCAAACCGATCTGATGAAGAAGCCGGAAGGTAGGCATCGGAACTCAGTAATAAAACAATGTATCCTAGCCGTGTTTGGGCTTATTGGAATTGTCATGAGGTGCACTCTGGCTATAGATGCTTTAATGGTAATTATATGCCGCTTCAAATTGCGCTACTTGAGTTGTATGTTATGTGTGGCGTTGATTGTCAGAAGGCAGATTTCGTAGCCTCGTCAACTAAAACTACGCCTACCAAGCTTCTGACACGACTTAACGTACTTTTTCCATTTAGTCTATGTGGATAATGCTCCAATTTATTTTGCAGAGTGGTATTCAGATTTGTGTGGGGTAGGTAGGCACCACTAAAAAGTGAAAAATAAAAACTTTTTACAAAAAAAAAAAACAACCGACTCCCAAAAAAACACTACAAAGTGAAAAATAATTTTAATTTCGGAAGTCGGTGGCAAAACAAAACGAAAGTAAATAAAAAACCAAAGACACCGACTTCCGAAATTAAAATTATTTTTCACTTTGTAGTGTTTTTTTGGGAGTCGGTTGTTTTTTTTTTTTACTGACAGCATATTTTTGTTTGCTTTGATAATGAAAGTTACTCTATATTTAGCGGACTATTTAGTTACATAGGTTTCGTTAGTGGTGGACATTTGGACCAAATTCACCCATGGTCCTTTGTAAGAAGACGTATAAGAAGACGTGCTATTTTAGTTCTATAGGCGCTTAGTGAAAATTCATAGTTGAAATCATTTCTTGTTTTAATAAGCGTTTTTCTTGGTATATTTCTTTGAAAAAAATAAAGAACGCAAAAGGAACATTTATTTGGTTTATATTTTAGAACATTCTGAGCATCCTACCAGAAAATATACACGTGGCCGGGCTGCAACGTATACGGTACCGCCCGGCCACAAACATTTCCTTTTTTAACAAGATATATTTGTGGTACATTTAATCTATTCATTGGTACTGCAAGAACAATTTAAGAACATTTAATTGATACGTCTATAAATAACGAAATCGACTGTGGCCGGGCTGCGTCGCAGCACACCTGCAAACCTTATCAGATTGTCACACCACCTTCGCCGTGGCCTGCCTCGACGGCGATGTCGTCCCTCAGGCGTCCAGTGAGTGACGATCTTTGCCCATCTCTCCGGGTGCATTCGTGCGACGTGTCCGGCCCACTCCCACTTCAGCCTAGCTGTTTTTTCTCTCTCTTTCTTATGTTTTCATGAAAGTTATTTTATTCGTTTTACGTTTTTGAAGTCGGTTTTTACTTTTTTCAAAGTAAATTTATTTTTCCATTATTAGTTAAAATACACACATGCCATTACATAAGCCCAAGACGAACGAAAAGAAGAATCATCAAAATCCGCTTAGAAATGCCGGTGATACCTACAGATCATTTATGCATATAACTTCGTACATAAGAATAATTACCTAATGTATTATACAGGGTATAAGGGACAGCCCTCCGCAAACTAACAGGGTGCATTCAGCTCCTCATTTTGAATCATATTCCACCGGAAATTTTCTCAGGAAAATTTTCATTTTTTCAATTTTTTTTTCAGTTACATTTTCATTATTTCAATGTAAAATTGCATTGTGTATTCGCAGCACTCCATTTATGTAAAAAAAACTGCAAAAAAAAAACCAGCAATGGATGTTGAAATACTCTAACCAACGACGCGTGAAATCAGCTGTTCACTTTCTATCTAGCTGCAGAGTTCATCGAACTCACCGCATACCTATTACCTACCCCTCCCAACCAGTAATAGACGCTCCGATTTGTGCACAAAAACACAAACAAATCAGGTTTATTGGATTCCCTTAATGTTCCTGAAAAAAATTCATGTACCGGTCATCTTAGTATGACATACTGAATTCACCCCATAAGTTTGCGGAGGGCTGTCCCTAACACCCTGTATACTAAAACCTTCCTGAAAGTATGTAGATCACGTTAGTGATTATCATCAAAATCGGTTCATTACTTTTTGAGAAAAGTGCAGACAAACAAATACATACATACATACATACGGGTCGAATAAAGAACCTCCTTTTTTGAAGTCGGTTACCGTTATATGTATATGTGGGTGTTTCTCAAATTTCGTGCATATTCCGTGATATTTCTAAGTTTCAGATTAATTGACGAATAACGTTGTTTTTTAGGGTTCCGTAACTCAAAAGGAAAATACGGAACCCTTATAGGATCACTTCGTTGTCCGTCTGTCTGTCTGTCTGTCTGTCAGTCTGTCAAGACCCTTTTTCTCAGGAACGCATGGAGGTATCAAGTTGAAATTAATATCAAATACGTAAGTCTATGGTCCCTTGGAGCTCTAAAAAAATCAAGTTTCTAAGTCAACGCAATAAAAGAATACGGCCATTTATGCGCCATATTTTGATACTCGCAAGTAAATCAAAACCTATAGGGTACTTCCCGTTATTCTAGAATCATGAAATTTGGCAAGATGCAAGTTCTTACAGCACAAATAAAGGAAAAAGTTCGAAAATTATTAATTTGTAGTTTTATCACATAAAAAAATTTTTTTTTAGGTAACAATGTTCAATTTGTTTTTGGGATAAATTCTTTTCAACAACGGAACCCTTCATTGTGTGTGGTCCGACCGCACTTGGCCGGTTTTTTTTTACATCATTAATATATATATATATAATCTTTCAAGATTTTGAGAGATCCGTAGAAATATACCTCATTTCTACGGATAACAAAGAAATTACAATGATTGATTGATGAAAAAAAACGACGGTAAACGAAGGCAGTGAGGAAGAAGGTACCTAATGAGGTTTGAGCTTAGAGCATTTAACCTAAAATGCTCTAAGGGTTTGAGACATTGATTATTTTTTTCCTAAATAATATCAACATTACGAACTTCATGCATATTCTAAACCACGAAGGTACTTATTAGAAATGATAATTAGCTGTTGAATAATTATTATCATAAATACTCACTCAATAATAGGTACCGGGAAATTAGGAAATGGACACCGAAGTAAATGACAATACATTAAGTTTTTTATTTATAATTTAATAATTGTGTTGTTTTGACCTGTAAATGTTCCATACATGTAAGCACAACTTGATTATGTTTGGTTTCCTTAATAAGGAATACAGATTTTTAATTAATAAATAAAGATTTTTAACCTGGACGCGTAATATGCACGAAAATTGAGAAACACACACGTCTATACATGTATAGACGTAGGTATATACCGTTGTGTATAACCATTAAACTACAAAAAATTGAGAAACACACACGTCTATACATGTATAGACGTAGGTATATACCGTTGTGTATAACCATTAAACTACAAAAAATCGTAGAATACAGGGTGACTTAGAAAACATGCGACAAAATTTAAGGGGGTGTTCTACGCATCAATATGAACAACTTTTACTATGTGAACAATTTCGAATTCGCAAAAAAAAAATCCGACCTTCTTTTACAAAAGGGTTCCAATACCTTTAAGTATAATATGGGAAGGTAATTTTTTTTTTGCGAATTCGATGTTGGTCCCTTAGTAAAAGTTGTTCATATTGATGCGTAGAACACCCCCTTAAATTTTGTCGCATGTTTTCAAAGTCACCCTGTATACTTGGGGGTTAAATCGATAGGTGTAGTATACGCTATCAGCTCGCACTGGCTTGACACCTTAAAAGAAACACCCTGTATGAATATAAACCATGTCCCAAATGTTTACCTCCAACTCATCTGATAAAAGTACAAAACTGATCGCGGATTAATACAAAAAAATCCGGTCAAGAGCGAGTCGGACTCGCGCACCGAGGGTTCCGTTCCGATTTCTGAGAAAGTGTGCTATTTAGAGACATCGTTCTATTTTTCCTGTAATCTTTACATAAACTTCTATCACATACAATAATTTCAGATTTTTCTCTTTGCTAAAAAAAATAAAATAATGTATGAGAATGTGTAAACAGCGTTCTTTCAAATGATACCCCACATGCCCTGGTAGCCCCACTTTGGATTTTTAAAACCCCCTTTCAGTCCCTGCTGCAAAAAAAATATAAATATTTTAATTTCTTTCTTATTTGCAATAGTTGGGTCAGCGTCATCTAAAACTATTCTAAATTTCAAGTTTGATAGCATTAGTAGTTCTTGAGATATCCAGCTGTGACAGACAGACAGACTGAGTCACACCATAAGGGTTCCTTTTTACCATTTTGGTACGGAACCCTAAAAAACCCAAACGTATACGTACTTAAGTAGGTCTATATCTAGATGTCTCCAAACTTGAAGTTTTACGTTTGGAACTTCGTTGCTTTTCAATGCTGTCATTCATGTCGGCTATATTTGAGTGGCGTTGGTTCCGTGGTGTCTGTCCGCGAATCGGTATGACTCCCGTCTGACTTCAAACATTGGCTCGCTTCAAAATTTCATCAATCTGAGTGATGAATATTGAAGTGAAGCAATGCCAAACATTGTCACATGTCGATGCTTATTCAGGTTTTTTTATGATAGTTTTATATTTGTTTGTCACACTTGTAATTTGTGAAAATACTCAATAATGACCTAAATTATTCCGAGCTGCTTATATTGAGGCGACCGTATATTTAAAGGGACAACATGATGAATATGAAAGCTCTTCTTCTTCGTGGTACCTGCCTATATATTCAAGTTCCCTTATCATTTATTATTATTAATGAATAGAACATTGTAGATAGGGTTTGTCCATTGTATCGTGATTTGACGAAGATGGATGTCCATCTTCGTCAAATCACGATGCAATGGACAAACCAAAGAAAAGACCCATGTACCTATAGGTAAGGTAGTGTAGGTAAAAAGAAAAAAACCGGCCAAGTGCGTGTTGGACCACGCACAATGAAGGGTTCCGTAGTTGAAAAGAATTTATCCCAAAAAACAAACTTAACATTGGATCCCAAAAAAAATTGTTTATTTATATCATAAAATTATAATTTAACAATTTTCGGACTTTCTCCTTTTCTTGCGCTGAGAAACCTTGCTTCTTGCCAAATTTCATGATTCTATTTCAAAAGTACCTTATAGGTTTTGATGTACTTGCGACAGTTGCGAGTACGAGTTTTTTAGAACGCTAAGGGACTGTAAACTTACGTATTTTTCAACTTGATGTCTCCACGCGTCCCTGAGAAAAAGGGTCTTGACATACTGACCGCCTTGAAATTTGGACTTTTTCCCTTATTTGTGCTGTGAGACCTTGCTTCTTGCCAAATTTCATTATTCTAGGTCAACGGGAAGTACCCTATAGGTTTTGATTTACTTGCGACAGTTGCGAGTATCAAAATGTGTCACAAAATGGCCGTATTTTTTATTGCGTTGACTTAGAAGCTTGATTTTTTTAGAACGCTAAGGGATTTACGTATTTGATATTAATTTCAACTTGATGTCTCCACGCGTTCCTGAGAAAAAGGGCCTAGACAGACAGACAACAAAGTGATCCTATAAGGGTTCCGTTTTTCCTTTTGCGGTACGGAACCCTAAAAAAGAACCATGAAAAGAACCATGTACCTATGTAGGTACATGGTTCTTTTCTTCATCAGGCTTCCCTTGTACTAAGATTAAGCGTCGCGTCGGTTGGTAGTCACTGATTCAAAAATGCTGGAGCGTAAAATTCCTTTAGCCAAAAACAAAGTTAGCAAAAAGCTGGCAATCGGTACGATGTAGGTAATCGAATTACAGGCCATCGCTTTACACTACAGGGTCTCGATATATCCGATTTTTGATAACGCTGACGAATAGAGACTCTCAGTGGGTATACACCTGGGAAATTAGGATGTAAATTTCCATTCGCTCGCTCCCGCGGACCTATATTCACGGATTCTTTGTTTTCATCGGAAATTTAAGGATACGGAGTCTCAAGGGCCCTTCCGCGCGTAGAAAGCAGGATTGGGCCTCGAGGGATGATGGAAACTGTGAAAAAACATACATCGGTGCCAGGTAGGTACTGAAATATCGCACCTTAAAATCGCGTAAATATTGAAAACTTGTCTGTTACAATCAAATAAAACGAATCCATACTAATTGTTAAATTATGCTGTTGACTTTTCTATGCCAGTAGACTGAGTAAATTACTAGTCTCTTAAGTAGGATACCCACCTAACAATAATCATCTTTCTTTTAGTTTTACATCCTGCCTTTTACTGTCACCCATCAACCCAACTTTTACGTTCATTTTAAAAGCGCACAAAACTAGTCTGCATTGTCTATACCTGCCAAACTATTACGTTGACCGGTAGGAAATCTATTATCATTTTAAAAGCGCGAATTACCAGTCTCCATCGCCAATGTATTTACTTTTATTTTACCACAGTTTTCCTCTCAGCCACTTTCAGAACACCTGCAAGAGATTACCAACCATCTCTATCTAAACATACATCGCTATATTAACTTAGTAACCTGTACATTAATGTACATCGACAGCACGTCTCGGAACCACTCTGGAGACATGAACACTATTAAAAGTTCTCCTAACTCAGCGAGAGTAGCGACGCAACTAGTTTATGTTAGAGACCTATCTAAACACCAAATAGCCTCGGAGATGTAATTTTTACAGGGAAGGTACAATGGATGTAAGTTTGATAGATCCAACCACGAAAGAAATCTCGGGAGAGATGATAGAATTGGTATTGTCGGTTTTTTTTAAATATGACCATTTATTTTGCAATGATTATTTTAATTTGCGTGTGGTGTGAGGGCCACTTTATTAAAACTCTTTGAAAATATGCTTAGGATTTAGTGAAAATTCCCAAAGAATTGTGAAAGTTGGAATCAGATTTTGTGAAAGTCAACTTTGCGAGATATGGACTGTAAAGTGGGGCCCTCAGTTCTCACATAGAGGATTGAGGGCCCGCCTGTACCTGATAAACTATGGACACTACAGATAAAGTCTTTATGCCAAAATCTAAGCTTATACCAAACAAAATTTGTGAAAACAAGATATTATCGCAAAACACTGTCCTACTTGGTATATCTTCGTTCAAAGTGGGCCCTCAATCCTCACACACGTAAAAGTTTATCACGCAAATAAAATGAAACCATTAACTTATAGCTACTGTTTATAATCCTATAAGATACTAAATAAATTGTGAAAATTTGTGAAAGCAAGAGCAGGTCACCATTTCTTGTTGTTTGAAAGTTATGACCTTGACAAAATTCGGGCCCTCAATCCTCCATTTATTTTGTTTTCCGTTTTAATACGCCTATCGTATGAAAGATTAGACAAATACAAAATAGTCTCTTTTTGTGAAAAAAATTGTGCAACAAATTGGTGTTATTTGTTACTAATAAGAATAACGATTAAACTAAAAATCTTAATAGATACCGAAATCGACTATTTTTGAATTGTGTAGTAGGGTAGGGTGACAATAATTTTTGACATAAGGTGCTCAGAGAACAATGTACAGCATATATTATAATACACATAGTTGTATGGGTAATTATCTTGGAGTAGTGAATGTTGATATTTAATTTTATTTAACGAATATTATGTTCCAAACATTTTCACATAAAATCGAGGAGGAGTTTTGGAGTTCAACCTCATTAGTTTGTCTATGCGACTACTACAAAGAAAAAGTACAGTGATGTTCTTTGTATTACAATAATATGTCATGTCAATTGATTGAGAAAACTACGAAAATAGTTACTGAAATATTATTATAGTCATACAAATAAGTACATGTAAGTTTGTTTTGTTACATACTCATCTACCTATATGTTACTGCAAAAGCCCGAACTGCGGTAAATATTAGGATTTACCCGTAAATTCTAATATTTACCAAATCTCACCGGTAAAACCCCGAATTATTCTAAAACTGTCTTTAATTTCGGACTTTTACCGGCATTCAGTCGGTAAACCCTAGATTTTACCGAAGACACCGGTAAGGCCCTGCGCGCACTGCCGTGCCGTGTGGGAGTGGCGCGAGGAGGCAAAACGGCGGGCGTAACTCCGCACCCGCGAGAAATCACGGAACGGCTGACAGAGCTCCGGCGGGATCATGGCGACATGGAGAGTGCGACTGTCGCAACCCAGCGCTGGGCACGCCACAATTGCGACGATAAGTCCCCTCTTTGAGGAGTGGTTAGAGAGGCGCCACGGGCGTCCTCACATTCCGCCTGACGCAGGTCCTCAGGCGCGGGCGGGCGTGTATACTCCCGTTGCCGCGCTTAAGGGCACGTTCTCACACATTATAAAAGGCCGCGTTACATAGGTAATTAATGATTTTATTGTTAAAATTATGTAAATACATAATTATTAATGTCGCGAATCATATTTTGATTAAGATACAACCTTACACTGACCTGTAAATTGTAAAAAACGCAAGAAAATATGAATTTCGCGGGCTACCACAGCGCAATTACCTTAACGTGTTACCACGAGTGCCCAAAAAAATAATGTTATTTTTTATTAGGGTTTTAGGATTTTTTTTTTATCTGGTAATTTATAAATAGTGATTAAAAAGTTTCATTTTCACATTTGTTGTTTTAATCCTTGTAACATCTCCATTCTAGCCTGTTACTTCTTGTAATACACATGTGGTGGCATCTACATCGCCACATACAAACTACGCATCACAAGGACATGACGTCCCGCAACCTGCATTGCGCAATGAGAGTTTACCGCGCGACTAGCATATAGGTATACAACAACCCGACATTAACCGTGGGGCAGTTGCCTACCAAACACAACACCCATCTGGTCGGAGTCCTCCCTTTTCAATAGAGGATGAGTGAACTTTACACTGTGTTCCTCATGACTCTATACACACAATACGTATGGACGGTAAAGATTTTGATTTTTAAGTGAAAGCTATACCTGCTGTAAGAGATACGCTGATCAATTAATATTTGACATTTTTTAATTTACACAGCTGAATGACGTCATAAAACGGCGGCTACTATTTCATGGTTTGAAAAAACATTAAAAAAACCTGAAAACTTTGAATTTAATTTTAATATTTATATTTTTACTGAACTAAAACTAATATTTTCCGACTGCTTTTGGCCTAATCTATCTAAATAATATATTTTTAGATTTTTTCTCATATAGAGTAAAATACCGTATTGTGGTCACCCTACTTCCTAATTCAGGGAACAAAAATAAAACTCGATTTTTATTTACAATAAAGGGTCTTTTAATTTCTTTCTAGTATCGAATTTGTTGCACAATTTTTTTCACAAAAAGAGACTATTTTGTATTTGTCTAATCTTTCATACGATAGGCGTATTAAAACGGAAAACAAAATAAATGGAGGATTGAGGGCCCGAATTTTGTCAAGGTCATAACTTTCAAACAACAAGAAATGGTGACCTGCTCTTGCTTTCACAAATTTTCACAATTTATTTAGTATCTTATAGGATTACAAACAGTAGCTTTAAGTTAATGGTTTCATTTTATTTGCGTGATAAACTTTTACGTGTGTGAGGATTGAGGGCCCATTTTGAACGAAGATATACCAAGTAGGACAGTGTTTTGCGATAATATCTTGTTTTCACAAATTTTGTTTGGTATAAGCTTAGATTTTGGCATAAAGACTTTATCTGTAGTGTCCATAGTTTATCAGGTACAGGTGGGCCCTCAATCCTCTATGTGAGAACTAAGGGCCCCACTTTACAGTCCATATCTCGCAAAGTTGACTTTCACAAAATCTGATTCCAACTTTCACAATTCTTTGGGAATGTTCACTAAATCCTAGGCATATTTTAAAAGAGTTTGAATAAAGTGGCCCTCACACCACACGCATATTTATTTTAAAGGTATCCTCCCGTTATGCATTGAACACCTCATTAAATAACTTACCAAATACGAATTTAAACGATAATTCCCATACGTAGGTATACGTTGGTAGTAACACACCCAGAAAAATCATCACCCTGTCTTTGCTGTCGCGACGTCGCATCGGGTAATACGAATAAAAATAATTTATTTGCAGAAAATACAGGTGCATGTCCATATTTTGCCTGTTTGTTGTAATAATACTAACATTTTTGTAAAATATTCTAGTACGTTCTAATAATAACTACAAAACTACAAAACTATAGCTGGTGTCTAAACTTGTAGTTCTGAACGTTAATAAAACAAAATAGAGGAAAAAAACATAAAAAATATATACATAGATATTTTTATAAAAAAATCAAATCCAAATATTTTAAAAGAAACTGACAGCCCCTACTTGATAAGTGTTATTATTAAATTAATGACTTTTTAAATGACATTACACTTTAGATTTAATATTTGACATTGTGTATTTCCTTCATATTATTATGCTGGGTTTAAATTCTATCATTTATTATTTACTAGCTAGCCCCGCGGTTTCTCCCGCGTAGACCGGGATAAAAAGTAGCCTATGTGTTAATCCAAGGTACCTATAAGCTATCTACATACCAAACAAATCGGTCCAGCCATTTCAGCGTGAAGAAGTAACAAACACACCCCACACACTCACAAACTTTCGCCTTTATAATATTAGTGTTATTGAATTTTTACTTAGCAATTTTAATTTGACTGTCATGTTTTCTAAATAAAATATTTTTAGTGTTGTGTAAGGATCGCAATACTTTTTAAACACCTTTATTTTATGAACCGACTTTATAAGCAAATAAACATTATCATTATGATTGAATGTCTTGAGCATATTTTTATTCTGATCATCCTGATCGGGTAGTTAACAAAAAGTAGGAAAAAGCGCTACGCTTTTATTTCTTCGCTACGCGCCGAGCTACAGCGTAGCTCGCTCCGTGCAGTGCTACGATCTCATGTTTCTTCACGCCTTTGCAGCGTGAGAATGTTTGGATTACTTTATTTGTGTGAAAAATACTTGCTGTATCCTTTTCCTGAATAAATCCACGATGTCCAATGTTGCGATTTATTTTGACGAATTTTCTAAGACTTTTTTTATGTGACTGCAGGTATATAAGCAGAAACACCCTTTATTAATATTTAAAACTTTTACCTGCCACAGTTAAGTATAAAATAACCGCAAAACTCTCATAAATTCTAATAAACAAGCAAAACTCTGAACTTCTTTTGAAACAACTATATTTTACTTAACGTAGGTACGCAATAAGCGCATGAATTCCATGATGTATGAACAATGTGTGCCTACTTACTGAAAGTTTTGTGGGTAGTTAACAATACCCTGCCTGCCTAACCTGCGTCTGTTCTGAATATTAGATGCATTAGTAACAAAAAAAAAAACAGTTAAAATGAAATACTTAACCATTTTAATTTTCAATAACTTTGCCCGATTGTTTTTAACCGACTTCAAAAAGGAGGAGGTTCTCAATTCGTCGGAACCTTTTTTTTTTTTATGTATGTTCCCCGAATACTCGAAAATGGCTGGACCGATTTGGATTTTTCTTTTTTTGTTCGAAAGGGTATACTTCCCAAGTGGTCCCATGATCATCAAGTCAGGATCTGATGATGGGATCCCATGGAAATCCAGGGAAACCCTCAAATTTTATGGGCACACTTATATCGATTTCGGTATTTTTTATAGTAACTCGTGCATTTGCTCTCCGAAAGGACCATTTGGTGAACTGGAACTGATGATGAAGACCACAGATGGCCATCGGAAATGCTCAATTATATCTAAGTATATCACAGGTTGCGATTCGATTACTTTAATATGGTTTATGCTCGTCAAAATGCATAATGGTGATGGTGACTTCACCATGAGCTCCAGTTCTCCTGGTTCTTACTAGGAGAACTCCTCAACAATTAACGTCCCTGCATCGTGAAAAGCAATATTTTGTAAAACGTGATGAGCAGTTGACAATGGGTTATTGTAACTTAGATAAATTACAAACTGACCCACTAAAAAGTGAAAAATAAACCTTTTTTACAAAAAACAAAACCGACTTCCAAAAAAAACACTACAAAGTGAAAAATAACTTTAATTTCGGAAGTCGGGGGCAAAAGCTAAAATACAGATCCAAAGACACCGACTTCCGAAATTAAAGTTATTTTTCACTTTGTAGTGTTTTTTTTGGAAGTCGGTTTTGTTTTTTTATGAAATCGAATCGGTAACGCATTATGACAGCTGTATAAAACAGAGGGTCCGTATACTGGCGAGGAGTAAATAATACAGCACTATAATCGGTATATAGCGTATATTAATACTGTCACAAATTTCAAAGGCTCACACAAATCAAAATCTTCAATCTTGCTAAGGTAAACGCCGGTAAACAAACGATAGCGAGATCTAATTCGATGCCAACGCCATCTATCGAGCTTAAGAACAACTCTGAACATTTGTCGAGTTACTATTCTAACCTAATGTCGCTGCATGTGCGAACATACCGCCCACCAAAGACATATTGGCAAAATGTCTTTCTATACTATCCATTGTTCTTAACCCCTCAAGTGTCTGAGTTTGGCTAATTTTAGACCCAAAACCCCAGCGAGTGGGGAGGGTTGGGGGTTAGTTGCGAACCCCATAGGTTCACAACTACTGATGATGTTATGTTTTCCACCGGATGATGTTTTTTTACGTTTATATATATGTGATCTAAGCTTATATACCTATTATGTAAAGTTTTGTCCTTGTGCACACTTGGGGTGCATTTGACACGCTGGGGGGGAGGGGGGGTTAGCTGCGAACTCCATAGGTTCACAACTAATGATGATGATTGGTTTTGCATCGGATGATGTTTTTTTACGTTTATATATATGTGATATAAGCTTATATACCTAACAAAAAAAGGGTTTTTCTTATGCACACATGGGGTGCATTCGACACTTGAGGGGTTAATTAATACCAGGTTGGTATGTCGTTGGTGGGAAGAAAACAACAATAAACAATAACAACTTAAATTCTAGATCTATAATTTGTAAACTAACCTACTCTAAAAATACTAACATGTTCGAATACAAAAATTAAATCTTTACACTAATTGGCTATAGGTAATATACATAGTTTAGAAGTTGGCCTCTTTATAGTCGACAATTGGGTACGTAATGTAACAACCCGAGTAACACCGTCGAGCCCAGGATGTTTTTGTTCGATCCTACCCAGTAACCACTTGCCAGGGGGCATTTCGTCCTCTTTTACTAATACCACTTCACCAACAGATGGCTCAGGACTTCTATGGTTCCATTTATGACGCTGTAAGAATTGATGAAGATAATCGTGCGACCATCGACGCCAGAAATCTTGCATCATCCTCTGATGAAGATGCCATCGTTGCAAACTATTAACATTAGCCCTTTCATAATTAAGGTCAGGCGGTAGCACTAATGGCTCCCCCACTAAGAAATGACCCGGAGTTAAAATAACTAATTTGTCCTGATCTTCCACATAGGACAATGGCCTCGAATTGAGGCATGCTTCAATTTGAGCTAACACCGTGATGATCTCCTCAAATGTTAGCGTTGAGTTCCCAATCACCCGCTTGAGGTGATACTTGGTAGATTTTATACCTGCCTCCCAAAGACCCCCAAAGTTTGGTGAGTGAGGAGGTATAAAGTGCCACTGCGTGCAGATGTTTGCGAGTTCCTCTGCTAATTCTGTATTACAGCCTGACTTCTCCTCGTTAAATAAGTAAAGCAGTTCTCGTGCAGCACCCACAAAGTTAGTCCCATTGTCGCTGTGAATTTCCGCACATCGACCACGCCTAGCCACAAACCGTCTGAAAGCAGTCAAAAATCCCTTAGTGCTTAACTCACTCACTGCTTCCAAATGCACTGCCCTAGTGGCCATGCATATAAACAAGGCGATGTAGCCTTTGTATGACTTGTTACCGCGACCTTTCGATACTCTGATATTTATGGGGCCAGCGTAATCTACTCCACTACATAAAAAAGGTTTGTTCACCGTTACACGAGAACTGGGTAACTGCCCCATAAGTTGTGTTCTTACTTTAGCTGTGTATCGTATACACCTCACGCAGCCTCTTGCATACTTTTTCGCCAGGAACTTAACTCCCATGATCCAATACCTTGACCGCAAGTTTGTAATCATCAGTTGCGGGCCCCCATGCATGGTTTTATCATGCGCGTCTGCTATCAAAAGATTGGTTAGAAAAGAGTTATTTGGAATCAGTATAGGATGAACTCTTTCGTAACTTAGCTGCGACATCTCAAGCCGTCCTCCAACTCTGATTATGCCTTTAGAGTCAAGAAATATGTTTAATGACTTAAACTTTCCATTAATACTTTCTACCTTGTTTTTCAGTTCTTCCAACTCATTTGTGAATCCTTCTTCTTGGCATTTCATTACACATATCTCTGTTGAGTCTTCTAGCTCTTGTTTAGATAAATGTCGAGTCCCTGTACCAATCCTAGTATTCAGGTTTTTTCTTAAATTCAAGAACCTACGGCAATAAGCTATAACTCTAATCAATCTCGAAAACGATGAAAACTTATTCCAAAAGGTAGTGTCAAATGTAATCGTATGTACTTTCACTTCTTCTAAGTGTGTAACCAGATGTTTCGGCCTTTTGTACTCCACCACCTGCTGTCTTAAATAATCCGGACCTTTCCACCATATAGCAGTGGATTCAAGTTCAGCAGGGGAAACTCCGCGCGAAGCACAATCTGCGGGATTCTGTTTAGACGACACGTGAGACCAGAATTGTGTGTCTAATGTATTCAAAATATCTGAAACACGATTAGCCACAAAAGTTTTCCAGCGGCTCGGGTGACTGTTGAGCCAAGCAAGCACCACTTCACTGTCTGTCCATGCATGCCAATTGATCTTTGATATGTTCAGCACTTCGCCAACCTCCACCATCAATTTAGCAAGAAGAACTGCACCACAAAGTTCTAATCGTGGAATAGAAACTTGTCTAATGGGTGCCACTTTCGTTTTTGAAGTGACCAAATCAATATGAATATTTCCTTTGTGATCCACAACTCTCAGATAAATGACTGCTGAATACGCCATTTTAGAAGCATCTGAGAACCCATGCAGTTCAGTTTTCACGTTGTTTGATTCTTGGTGCAACCATTGTGGGATTTTAATATTAACCAAAGAAACTAAATTACGGTGGTAAGTAACCCATTCTTGTAATAAGTTGTTTGGAATTTCTTGATCCCATTCTAACCCTGCTAGCCACAATTTCTGAATAAATATTTTGGCTAAAATAATACTAGGTGCCAACCAACCCAACGGATCAAACAATCTTGAAATCTCTGAAATAATTTTTCTTTTTGTTACAGGTGTCGTCAGCGGCTGAAGTTCTACTGAGTATTGAAAGAAATCTTCGTTCGTGTTCCAGGTAAGTCCCAGTATCTTCGTAACACTATCTATTCTTATCTTTAACTCTTCATGCGTAGTTTCTTTCTCATCCCTTATTTTATTTAGTAAGTTTTGACTATTACTCCTCCATTTTTGTAATGGAAAACCTCCTTTGGATAACACCTTAGTTAACTCTCTGTATATATTAAAACAGGTTTCTAAACTTTCCGCTCCTGTCATTACATCATCCATATAAAAGTCATTTAAAATGATCCTTGCTATTTCAGGTTGCTCTAGGCACTCATCATATGCTAACTGTTGTAGTGATCGTACAGCTAAATATGGTGCCGACGCCGTGCCGAAAGTAACTGTTTCCAATTCATATTCTTCTATTTCCTTTTCAGGGCTGTCTCTCCAGAGGATACGTTGTAATATTACATCCTTCCTATTTACTAACACTTGCCGGTACATCTTAACTATGTCCGCTACGAGACATATCCGATGTGTTCTCCATCGCATAATAGTGTGCCGGAGTTCCGACTGCAAGGTAGGACCGACTAACAAATTGTCATTAAGTGACATCCCATTCGTTCCCTTGCAGGAAGCATCAAAGACGACGCGGACCTTCGACGTTTCCCTATCCTCCCGGATAACAGCATGGTGAGGTAAGTAGATCGCTTTTTTAATATTCTTTTCATTTTCTGCAACCTTTCTCATGTGTTTCAGCTCTACATATTCTTCGAGAACCCTCGAATAATCTTCCTTGAATTTACTGTTTTTGCTGAACTTAACTTCTAACGATCTTAATCTTTTTTCAGCGATGGCCCTTGAATCACCAATCTTGCTGACCGGGTCTACATCACGCAATGGTAGCCTTACTATATATCGACCACTCTTGTCACGTTCCGTAGTAGTTGTGAATAATTTTTCGCATTTATTTTCTTCCTCCGTTAGCATTTTCTTTCCAGATGGTTCCGCTTCAAGCTCCCAAAATCTTTTAAGCAAATCCTCTGCTTCAAGACTTGAATGCATCACGGTGATGTGTGAGGGATTACTAGTATGATCCACTTCAAAGGTACCTGACAATATCCACCCTAACGTGGTATCTTGCGCTAGCAAAGTTCCACCAACATTCCTTTTAATGCCCTCCTGAATGACTTGGCTATAAACCTCAGCACCTAATAAAACATCAATTTTATTAGGTCTGTAGTATTCTGGATCAGCCAAATCATCATCAGTCAAGTCTACCCATTCAACCATGGTTACTTGTGTAGCTGGGAGAAGTGCAGTGACTGACTTCAGGACGAAAGCGTTCACATTTATTTGGACAGTTGGATCTATTCTAGACCTCACTTTAAGTACAACGGTTGACTTAACCGTCGCGCTTTTATCTCCGCCTACGCCAATCACAGTTTGCCTGGATGGCGTCTTGTTTAATCCCAAAAATTGGACCGTGGATTCCGTAACGAACGATCCTTGCGATCCTTGGTCAAGCAAAGCCCTAACTACTCGATAGGTCCCATCTTTCGACTCCGCCTTAATTAAGGCGGTAGTTAATAAAACCGTTTTCCGACCACTTCCAGTCGAGAGACATGAGACTAGTGGCTTGCTTGGCCCCTCCGCTTGCGCGGCTACTTCATCGCTAATATTTTTATTAGCCTCCTTCATCACCTTTATAAAGGCTGATGAGGTTTCCGCGTGAGCCCCACGACTATCCTCACCAATAACAGACCCAGAAACACCTGTTGGGTGTAACAAAGTATGGTGGCGGCGTTTACACACCTGGCACTTGAGAGTGTTTTTGCAATGTTTGGCAGAGTGGTTACTGTATAGACAAACGAAACACAAATTATGTTCCTGGACGAAATTACGCCTAGCTTCATTTGTCTGTTTACCAAATTTTGGACAGGATGTAATACTATGATCGGCTGAGCAAAATTCACATGATACAAGCTTTTTATCTTTTATTACATGAAACGATTGAGTTCCTTTTGGGTGTGGATATCTATCCTTGTTATCTAAATTTTCCAAACCTCTAAACCGACTATTTAAAAATTCCGAAAACTGATCAAAAGTAGGTAACTCATCACTTGAATCCGAAGCCACTTTGAGTTCCCAACCTTTCCTGGTCTCTTTATCCAATTTTCCACTAATTATATGTATAACAATGAGATCCCAGGAAGAGACATCCACCCCTAAATTACCAATTGACTCAAGACATTCTGAAGTAGTAGATATAAGCCTTTTTATTTCAATAGCCGATTCACAGGACAAAGTCTTTTGACTGAGTAATCTCTTTATTATGCCATTTGCTAGAAACTTTTTATTATTGTACATTTTGTCCAATTTTGACCACGCAATTTTATAATTGTCAGATGTTACTTTTATGTTTCTTAGCAATTGCTCAGCCTCTCCACTTAAATGTCCCTTTAAATAATAAAATCTCTGTGCATCGTCTAGAGACGTATTCTCGTGTACCAACCCTACAAATAAGTCTCTAAATGTTGGCCACTCTGAATATTTTCCAGAAAACGATGGAATTTTTATTTCTGGCAATTTAACTCTGTTGACACTCTTTTCATTCTGACAACTAGACTTAGAATCCACCCATACATCAGTTGAACTTCTTTCAGATAACAATTCTTTCAATTCGCTCTTAAATTCTACATAAAATTCCTCAACTTCATCATAAAGACAATTTTTAACATAACTAGAATTAGACAAGTCAACCTTTTTTATAGTAGATAATATTTCTTTATGAGTGGCTGTAAAATCATTCCATAGTTGTTCCAAATTTTCAAGACGGGTCTCTAAATATGAATGAGTTATTCGCTCTTTTGGAGCTTTCTTGAAATTGGACTTTGCCTTGAGCATTTTAGCACCAACATCCTCCTGTATATTACAGAAAGCCTCCATTTTGGAACAATTATGTTATACTAATTTTACTAAAAACAAATAGAATTTAAAAACACTTAGGTTGTAAACACTGATATTTTTTAAAGTAAATTAAATTATGTTAATGTTCCAATTGTTCAATAAAAAGTTTAAAATATTACAAGTCTTTGAACAATAAGTCACTTGGGTCTGAAATCAGGCATGGATTCCCCGTCAGAACCACTTTTCACATAAAATGTTTACAAGTCCTAAGTTTCGAAATAAAAAGTTAAATTTTCTGATAAAAGAGTTCAACTTCAATTATTGCACTTTTTCTGAGATTTTCAAAAATAATATTTTACTGTTCCTAGTTCCTGATTAAGATGAAAAATGTACTCACGATGTTGCTACCAGCTGTGGCTGCTCCACGCTACACCTGGCTGCTCCTCACTCCAACCGGTTCCACCTTCAGCTCCTGAGCACCTCACCTGGTGCCCACTGAAGGGGCTGCTCTGGACAGCGATCCACTGCCCAGTATCGACGCGAAGGGTGGTAATTCACTACCACCACCGGCGACTACCACAAACACTCCCGACCTATCCGGCTCGAAGGACCATGTATAAAACAGAGGGTCCGTATACTGGCGAGGAGTAAATAATACAGCACTATAATCGGTATATAGCGTATATTAATACTGTCACAAATTTCAAAGGCTCACACAAATCAAAATCTTCAATCTTGCTAAGGTAAACGCCGGTAAACAAACGATAGCGAGATCTAATTCGATGCCAACGCCATCTATCGAGCTTAAGAACAACTCTGAACATTTGTCGAGTTACTATTCTAACCTAATGTCGCTGCATGTGCGAACAACAGCACTATTTGAATAGTAATCGAGCTGTCTAAAATCCTAAACGGTCCTACGGTATTCTGCTGTGGGGCAAAGCGGCTGACATTCAAAATTTATTTGTTCTTCAAAAACGAGCTTTTCTTCGAGTAATTTATTACCAGTTAGGTATGTGCAAGAGTTTCTCTTAGAGAATTTTTTAAAGATATTGGTATTCTCACGGTGGCATCACAGTTCATCTTCGCCAACATCTTGGCGAAGATATTGGCGAACTTTAAAGATCCTTTAGGTAATACATAATAAGGCAGAGTTTACACGATCATTAACTACAGTAAGCAACTAACAAAATACTAGTTGGTACTTCAACAACTGGGCCAGTGACCGTGCCGCTTTGAGCGGTTAACGTAATAAACGTGAGTTGGACCTTTAGTTAAATTGCTTTATTAATTTATTAGAACAGCTTTCGTGATTGACCACTGTAGTTAGATTTCCACGAGCGAAGTTCGTTTGAACTGTATGATCTATACCATATACATACATAGTGTTTTTTTACGTTGTAGGTACATAGAGCACAAATTGACACCCTTGTCTGTTTGCCTGTTTGCCTTGTTATAGCCATTTCATAATTAATTCAACTGTCAAAGAATTACATTAGTGATTTGAATAACATACGGACAATGAGTTGGCTGTCAACCCTGACTTTATTATACCTTTATGTTACCGGCCAAACCGAATTTCAGGCCAAATTAGTTTGTTTTAGGCCAAACCGGTTTATCCTACGCGTGATATGTCGCAGCCAGCTAAATTAATTAGCGGTTAAGTTAACGGCCTAGCCTTTAGAAGTAGCGCTCGCTGGACGCTGCCGCGGCACCGCTCGCTTCGCTCGCTCGGGTCGGGCGTGGTTTGTCACAGTTCTAACCGAACCTAACCTATTTGGTCGGGATGCCCCTGCTTAGTTATGAACCGGTTTGGCCTAGGACAAACAAGTTTGGTCAGAAATCTGGTTTGGCCGGTAACGAATAATATTTTATCAATGATTTTGTTTGTGGGTAGTTAGGAAACGTTCTATTGTGTTTATTTTAGCCTAGGCTAGATTTTTTTTACAAAGATTAAACGACAGTACCTAATTGATAATGCAATTTTTAAAACAATTTGTTTGGGAAGTGTGTGTTTGTTATAATACGATGTGGGCTCCATTTTGAAGCTAAGTAAGCTAAGCACTTCTTTACTGAACGTTTTATTACGCATTTTAAACCATATAGAATTTTTTTATAGTTTGTAACCAATCAAGCCAGTCTGATTGATTAAAATTTTGACTACCCAAGTCATTGTTGATTCGATATAACGCCAATGTTCTAAAGCTGAAATTACCGCAAGAGTTTCTCTTTCTGTAGTTGGTAATAACTCCCACCTGGAAATTTTAAAATTAGGCTTCACGTTATCCAAGTTATTACCGGTGTTTAATCAAAGAAAATTTTTAAAATCGTTCATTTACATTCAAGTATATTTACGAAACAAAATTGTTAATGCCGTCGAAACAGCTAAAAAATAACCAGAGATAATTAATTTCGAAGTATTAGACAGTTGCTATTCATTGAACGATCCTGTCTGATACTTTCAAATTGTTTTGTACCCTGTTTTGTATTCTAGTTCGTCGATAAGTTTTTTGTAAATCGCTGAAGAGACGGGTGTTGTTCTATTACTCTTTGCTAATTAAACCTAAAACGTAAGTAGTTAGTTTAAAAGCTGCATTTTAAATTAAGTTTCTTACATCGTCATAGATTCCTTGTTTCACTAGCTAGAACAATAATCTAATAAGGCCTCTATAACGTTACTTTAAACATCTAAACTTTTAACTACTAAACTGCATTGGCTTTACGATTATTTTACAGTATTAATCGACATAAACTCAATTTGTACCTAAGCTAGAAGCTGTCCATCACTGTCATAAAAACAAGCAAATGAAATCATTTATGCGAAGAAATCGATAGTTATTAATGCAGTAGATAATTTTTTAGGGAACCGTACCTCAAAAGGAAAAAGCGGAACCCTTATAGGATCACTTGTTTGTCTGTCTGTCTGTCTGTCAGTCTGTCTGTCTGTCAGTCTGTCTGTCTGTCTGTCTGTCTGTGTGTCAGTTTGTCAAGACCCTTTTTCTCAGGAACGCGCGGAGGTATCAAGTTGAAATTAATATCACATACGTAGGTCTGTGAACCCTTGAGAGTCCTATAAAACTCAAGTTTCTAAGTGAATGCAATAAAAACATACGCCCATTTATGCGACATAATTTGACACTCGCAAGTAAATCAAAACCTATAGGGCACTTCCCGTTGTTCTAGAATCATTAAATTTGGCATGAAGCAAAGCCGTACAACACAAATAAAGGAAAAAGTCCGAAAATTGGTAATTTGTAATTCTATCACATAAAAAAAAATGTTCAAGTCTGTCAGTCTGTCAAAACCCTTTTTCTCAAGGACGCGTGGAGATATCAAGTTGAAATTTATAGTAATTAGGTAAATCTATGGTCCCTTACAGTTCTAAAAAAATAAAGCTTCTAAGTCAACGCAATAAAAAAATACGGCCATTTTGCGACACATTTTGATACTCGCAACTGTCGCAAGTAAATCAAAACCTATAGGGTACTTCCCGTTGACCTAGAATAATGAAATTTGGCAAGAAGCAAGGTCTCCCAGCACAAGTAAAGGAAAAAGTCCGAAAATTGTGAATTTGTAAGTTTATGACATAAAAAATTTTTTTTTGGGATCCAATGCTAAGTTTGTTTTTGGTATAAATTCTTTTCAACTACGGAACCCTTCATTGTGTGTGGTCCGACACGCACTTGGCTGGTTTTTTTAAATTAAACGTAGGAACTAGCTGATTTCATGTTCCGCGAAAGACGAATCTTCAATCAGTGCGTCCTGCCTGTTATGACTTACGGAGCCGACACGTGGAAATTCAGCGAGCTATGGAACGAGCAATGCTTGGAGTCACTCTGAAGGATCGAATCCGGCAGAGAACCAAAGTTGTTGACATAAGCTCACACAATAAGCTAGCTGAAGTAGCAATGGTCCGGCCATATTAGCCATAGAACCGATGACCGTTGGGGTAGACGTGTTCTTGAGTGGAGACCGCGAATCGGCAAACGTAAGCTAAGGCACCCTCAGGTTAGGTGGAGCAACGCTCTTCGCACGGTGGCTAATACCAGTTGAATGGGAGTTGGCAGAAATCGAGTTGAATGGCGTGCAATGCGAGGCCTATGTCCAGCAGTAGACTGTTGTAGGCTGATGATGATGATGGTTTTTTTTTTGTTTTTGTGAATGGCTTCTCGCAGTTGACCACGGGGGGTCGAGACTGTTTAACCGGACTTTCCTGTGGCTGCTTTAAGCGAGAGCTTAAAGCCTCCGGCCAGGCTTAAAACTAAGACTTAAAACTAGGGGTTTGAGCGACTCTGCACGTCGCTGCGGTAAGGGTAGGGAGGACAGCCAGAGGGTTCAGGCTGGGTCGTGACGCGATAACATCCAAGGTACGAGGTACGAGAATGATCGGTGGGCAAGGGGAGTTTATTGGCGGGTTAGAGGCTACAGGCTCGGCTGCGCTACCGGCTGGCGCAGCCTCGCCGAGTAGAGGGCAAGGGGGAGGTGGGCAATTATGTTTTCGACCTCGACGGCGGGGTCGGAACGTAGATCTTAGTTTGCGTTTGCGGAGCGTACTGGTGGCCTTATTACTCTCCTGTAAGAGGGTTATAGGGTCATCAGGTTCGGAGAGAACATGTTTTGGACGGCGGGTCCTACTAATCCGGGAGGGAACGTAATTGGCGGATTCGACAACCAAAGGGTTGCGATGTTTCGCGGCAGTTTCAAAGAAACGCACGGAATTGCGTTTCAAAAATTGTCGGATCGTTGGGATTTTGAGGTCAAGGTGGAGGTTTTCGTTCCGAACGAACCAGGGGGCACCCGTTATCTTTCGGTGATGATGATGATGTTCCGGGATGAACTTAAATACACTCGCTGGAACTCCCATATTATTTTTGAAATTAATATGGTGGAGTGTCGGTCAAAAATAGATTTGTATTGAGTTTTTGAAATTGAGATTCAAAACTGAGCATTATTCTGCTTAAGTACATATGAGGCATCAAGCACCTCCATACCAGATAAAATTAATACAAGAGGCGCGGGCTCATGCATTTGCTTTTTTGTTACATAAATAAACTTTGGTAGGACCTACTTAACCTACTTAATATCATGTGGAACAACAGATTTTAACTCGCAACTATTTGAACGCAACATGAGCCATCTAGGATGGACGTAGACTAAGAAGTAATTAAAAGTTGCCGGCAGTCCTATCCATGCGACTGACAATCAATCATTATCTATTATTTAGATCATTAGGTAAACAACGTGGAGGAATGGAAAATCGTTTAAAATTACAAGAAATAGGAGTTTTGTCTGGAACAAGTTTGTCTTCTCAAGACTTCTATGATTAATGGTTACCTATATTCTAGTGTGTAATAGAAGTAATACCGTGTTTAGCATAAGCATAATCGGCCTATAACGTTCCCACTGCTGGGACATAGGCTCCTCTGTGAGAGAGTGTGGGCCTTAATCCACCACGCGGCCCCAGTGCCCAGTAAACGGTAGCTTTATAGTTGCTACATAGTGCTCTCACATGTGCTATGCAATAATACAATACTAGGAGATTGAATTTATACAATGCAAAGATAGTTTTTACAATATTCAGCAGCTCCAACAATAATTTCGAATGCTCATCAATTAGTTTATGCGTCCTTGTGTGGCAGGACTAGCGTCCAAGCATTTTTGTCAGCGATGTCCCCCAACTATGAATGCTTGGCTGCATAGTGTGCGTTTTAAACAAGATTTAAATTTTGTGTCATTCATCAGCGTAGTCTATGATGGGCTGTATGAGAGTTTGAGCAAGGGAGATTTTGGTATTCAAGGGCAAGAAGCTCTGGAGGCATTTCAATGAATGGAACGTGTAGTGCACTTTGCGATTGACTTGAGGAACATGGGCAGTCCACGACAGGTAAGAGTCTATGGTCATCCCCAGGTTTTTAACCGTACACAATGTATGGTCTTGTTAAAAATGTTCAATAACAGTACCTCCTACTTTCATTTTACCAGCTTGTATTTCAAAACACTCTATACCTAATACCTCAATACTCGTATTTCTAACCGGAGTGGTTGGACATGTTATTGTTTCAGTTATCGACGCGAAGAAAATTGAATTCGTCCACAATCCGCGGGATTGCGGGATCCGATCCGACCCGGAATCGAACGGTTTGTTTCCCAATAGTAACTGCCATTTGTTGTGAGGACTATTGTTACAATGGCAATAGATTGATTGGCGTTATATAACGGTTTGTTGGTATAAGACCATGATTGGATTGGCCCGAATGCGGTTTAGATGTGTTTTGTTAAATTGAGGGATAAGAAGGTAGTACGACAGGGCTCAGAGTTTCCATTGTTTATCTTCGGAAAAACCAAAATATAGCGAATGAAATGTGATTATCGACCAACAGAAATTGATTTGTATTCCCACCTAAATTATTACAGACTAGCTTTTGCCCGCGGCTTCACCCGCGTGGAGGTCGGAAATTATCCCACGGGAACGTAAGTAGTACCGGGATAAAAGTATCCTATGTCCTAATCCAGGTCATCATCTACCATGTGCCAAATTACATCCAAATCCGTTCAGCGTGTAAGCGTAACAAACAAACTCGCATTTATAATATTAGTTAGGATTGACCCATGGGATGACGCACAAATTCCGTCACTCCCTTATTGGACCAGTCACATTTAAGGCCTCATTTACGGAGACGCGGGGCGTCGAGCGGCGCGGTGCGCGGCGCGGCCCGCACTAAATTCAAACATAGGGCGTTCTATGAGAGTGTTTACGGAGAAGCGATTAAGATTTCTTACACTTGACGGTCCGCAGGCCGCCCCGCACAACGCGATGCGCGACGCCCCGCGTCTCCGTAAATGAGGCCTTATTCGGCAAAGTTCGGTTTTTCCGAAGATAGCGATGGAACTTCTAGAATCCTGTCGTATTGTAAGTCTTTAAGCCGTGACTCCTGCGTGTGTTTTTTCGAAACTACACAAAAACATCGAAACAAGAAGGCGTGGCCATACACATTTATGTATGCAAACACGATGTTTTGTTTTTCGAGCTGCATGGAAAACATTCCCCGCACGGGGGAAGAGGGGAAGGGTTCGTTTCATTTTCAACTGCCGCGCGCACCGCACACATCTGTTGTCAAACTGATAGTAGGTCTTCCTCGTCGGAACTCATTACGACATCTACACAAAATGTATCCTTACCTAACTAAAAATATTTGAATACGCAGCCAGGAGACAGCTTGTGTATGAAAACAAATGTTTAGGTGTAAGGTTTTTGTATGTTTCGCAAAATTGTGTTTTTTCGAAACATTAGGTACACAAAAACATCGAAACATAGAGCCATGCACATTTATGTACGCGAACACGATGTTATTGTTTTCCGAGCTGCATGGAAAACATTCCCCGCGTGGGGGAAGGGGGAAGGGTTTGTTTCATTTTCAACTGCCGCGCGCACCTCGCACATATTGTCAAACTGATAGCACGTTTTCCTCGTCAGAACTCATTACGACATCTACACAAAATGTGTGCATAACTAAAAATATTTGAATACGCAGGAGACAGCTTGTGTATGACAAATGTGTATGTGTAAGGTTTTTTGTGTAATGTTTCGCAAAAAGTCACGCAGGAGACTCGGCTCACGTTGAACGCCAGACTGAAAGCCATGTTTAGCCCAGTGGGCCGCGGCGGACACCATGTGACCGCCAGTATAGCGGGTCCAGGGGGCCGCGTGGGACACCATGTGTCCGCATGCCCTCGATCACTTCAGAAGCCTGTAGGCGGCCGACGGGCAGGGTTTCGACTGTTTTTACTAAAGCAAGTGACCCGCGCGGCCCCACAGTACAACCTGGCCTCTTGGCACAAAAAAAATCGAGAGGACTTAGAATTTATGGGCTTTTTAACAAGTTGTTTCCAAAAATGTTGTAGGTAGATAAAGTAAGTATTTTCAATCATTCAATTGACATTATTTTTTGTAGGTAGACATTAATTTTTAGACTTTTTAAGGCACTGTAAAGTCATTAAAATTTTAATCTTTTCAGTCAAGTACGTATCGAATAAGTAGGTAATGGGTTCAGTAGGTAATTTACGAAAAAAATAATAATTAAAGTCATAATATTTGGACATTATGTTTATTAGAGAAAGAAATCAATATTTTATGGAAAATAGGTAACTACCATACATAATTAAAATAATAATGAACTTTTCAGTCATGAGAACAGTACAGGCTGTCCATTGGTGACTAGTTCACAACTGATATCAAAACAAAAATATAAAGAGATCAATAAAATGTCTTACTTATCAGAAAATGCTTGGCATTACAACCAAAAAATCTTAATATTTTTAGGGTTCCGTACCAAAATGGTAAAAAAGGAACCCTTATGGTGTGACTCAGTCTGTCTGTCTGTCTGTCACAGCTGGATATCGGAAAATAATTAGTAAAACGCTGTTTCTGTAAGTCGCCCATTATTTTTGAGTTAATTCCTGACAATATTTGCAAAAACACATCGGCGGTTTTTGAACGATTCTCGATTTATCGGTGCGGCCCCTGGCGAAAGTATGCTGTCGGACACTTGGTGTCCGTTATGGCAGTCAACGTGTTAAGCAAGGCCGTGGAATTACAATAATGAGTGATATTGCGTTGTCTGCTAACCGCACCCCAACTGCATAACACACTTTCTATTACAATCTGAAGGATTTTTAAAGAAATTCCCTAATCCAGTGCTTAATTTATGTTTAAAACTTTCGTCTACTTGTCAACGTAAAATAATGCGATGAATGATGTTGAATACTCAAAATGAAAGGCATAGGTATTGTGTTACGCAGTTCCCCAGGTTAATTGAAGAATTATTTGTAGAATTCAACATGGGCTGGCAAAAATTAAAAAAAAACTGGTAGCTTTAACAGGAATTCAGGACAAGTTAAATTGAAATAGTACTGAACGTTGAACGAGATGAAAACAAAAATAAAATTGTTGAATCTGCGAAAATTACTTTTTCTGCTCTCCTGCTTCATCAACGAGAAAGTGATACGCTTTCTCATAAAACTCTTTCGAATAAAATTAATATGCATGTGGTGTTTTAGTTTCCGGTCTCCTTTTCTAAAGAATTCTTTTCAAATTACTGATTTTAAGAAGATTAAAGTGCAGCACGATTGATTAACAAACATCAAAACTTTCGAAAGGTATATATATAGTCCTCCTTATCGATTTCGATAACGGCGACCCTTCGAAATCACTTCCTTGCGTGTGCTCTTAGATGGCTCGCTAGACCGAATTTAGTTTTGAACACCCGGTCACAACTAAAGAAAGTAAGGTCGAAAGGTATAATATAGAATTGGATTCAGAAACTTATTGGCATTCTTTAAATCGGGTTTCTCTTCAAAGTGTAGAATTTTTAATACTGAAATTGTTAACGATCTGATAAGGATGATGGGTATTGAATGGTAATAAAAGTTTTGTGAATGGTTTTGTCGGTACAAAAACAAAAGTTCTCGACTTATACAGTCGCCACAGGTTAGCAAGCATACTCAGAAATAGATGATAGCTGATATGATAACACATAAGAATTATTTGATTAACTCTGAAACAAAGTTCTGCGGCTTGCAGAGGAGTTAACTGGTAGAAATCTTCACCAATGAAAAAGCGTTCATACTTCAATGGAATCTCGATAACTCGAAACTCGTTAAGTAAGATGAAAAAAATTGCCATTCCCTTCCGTTGAACTCTTAAAACAAATCATCATCAGTAGTTGTGAACCTATGGGGTTAGCAACTAATGCCCCCCCCCCCCCCGGGTGGGGTTTTGGGTCTAAGTTCAAGGCGGACATCTAAGGAGAAAAAGATCGCTTTCAGCGATAAGACCGCCCATTGTGTCATCCTATGTTTTCAACATTGATATCTGTAAGTTTAATGGTGTGCATAATAAAGAGTATTCACTATTCTATTTAAATAAAATACGCGGTATCTCAATTTATTTAGACTTTGTAACTCAATGGTATTTACCTGATGGTATGATAGTACCCACATATTTATATGTGTACGTGTCGTGTGCATATGCACTAACATAGGACTTAAAGATAACTGATGAAATCGATATCTGTGCTGGATGTACCTACTATAATATGTGCACTTCTGCTTAACCCTCCGGGGAAAAAAAGGCGTGCTGTTATGTATGTAAGTATTTGTAAAAAGTTGTGATCCTAACGTAACCACAATTCTAACAGTGGCGAAGATAGCGAAAAACCGGCCAAGTGCGTGTCGGACCCACAATGAAGGGTTCCATAGTTAGGATGAATTTATGCCAAAAACAAACTTAACATTGTAGTTGAAATAGTACATTTTGATACAAGTGGAGAACGTTTTTTATTGCATTCGAGGCGGAATTAAAACACCCGAACCGTAGTCGAGGTTGTTTTTAAGCCGAGAACTGCAATAACAAATGTCCACGAGTATCAAACGACGTTTTTCAATATACTTTTGAAGAAATAAAATAAAAAACACATAAAATAACGGAAAATATTTTTGTCATGAATTAATAGGGAACTATGATTTAAATTTTCTTTTTTTTCCGCGCTTTGCTAGTTTGGCAAGAAGCAAGGTCTCCCAGCACAAGTAAAGGAAAAAGTCCGAAAATTGTGAATTTGTAATTTTTTGACATAAAAAAAATTTTTTGGGATCCAATGTTAAGTTCGTTTTTGGGATAAATTCTTTTCCACTACGGAACCCTTCATTGTGCGTGGTCCGATACGCACTTGTCGGTTTATTTTTATTGGGTTGACTTAGAAGTTTGATTTGTTTTAGATCTCCAAGGGACCATAGACCTACGTATTTTACATTATTTTTAACTTGATATCTACGCGTTTCTGAGAAAAATGGTCTTGACAGCTAGACAGGCAGACTGACAGACAGACAGACAGACAACGAAGTGATCCTGTAAGGGTTCCGTTTTTTCCTTTTGAGTTATGGAACCCTAAAAATATAAAGGAACTCCGAAATAAAAGGACTCGATCAAGTTAATTAGTGAGAACGTTTTGTAGAACACTAATTGACTATTTTTTGCGCTGGTGGCCTTTTGAGGACAAAAGTTAAAGTAGATGGACTCATTAGTGCTGAAATAGTCTTACGCCGCCTGCCTTTTGTGTTTCTTGTATAATGTACGTTAATTTTATTGTTCTTCTAGTGGAAATGGTGATTTCTTGGAAGTACCTAATGCCAACGTGCACAGAGAGGAAAACATTAATCCCAAACTGCAACTATTTTCTTCGTTGTTGCTTTAGTACCTAATTCGTAGAATCTAGCTATGTCTCTCTATTGCTATTGCTGGAATTTCAAGGTTTAAAGGAGTAGGTAATTCAAATACCTACCTACATAAAACAATTCAAAACGGGGTAATCTCAGTAGGTACTATTAAAATATAGCACAGGAAATATAGCCCAAAAATAGAACTTAACTACAATTCCAAGGGAAATTCACGCGAGCTTTTGCCCTGACCCCGAAATCTAACATACAGAAGGAAAATCTATTATACGAGACATCGAGGTTAGGGCTGCAATATATTCAACATTAACATTTTGTTCGTCTATAGGCTCCTTACAGATATACGAAAGCCCTCAACCAAAACCATGTCACATCGTTTTACGGCCAAAATCGCATAAAATAGTTAAATAGTTAGTTTGAATCCGACTGGATGTGCAGGTCAGAAAAGTTGCAGTTTCATGGGAGCCCATCTCTGCTTTGTCAAAAAAACAAGTTGAAGCATATTGCTAATCCATTGCTTCATAAGTTTGAAAAAATTGTCTGCTCAATAACGTAAATAACGCAATGAATGTTCTTGAATTGTCAAAATGAAACCCATTCCTACTGTGTATGTTGCGCAATTATCCCGCTGGTTATTTTTTTTCAATCTTTTGTGTGGTTGCTGGGGTTATCAAAAGTCTGTTTTCATACATTTTAAACGTCACTTAGAATTCCAAAAACAAAAAGAACGTTTCGGAAACGCGCATTGCTTGTTACGCTATTATCCCTCACGACAAAATATCACGAAAAATTTCAGCGTTTTGAATCATTGTCCGACGACAATGATTAAAAAACCGGTCATGAGCGAGTTGGACTCGCGCACCGAGGGTTCCGTTCCGATTTCTGAAAAAGTGTGCTATTTAGAGACATCATTTTACTTTTCCTGTAATCTTTACATAAACTTCTATCACATAGAATAATTTCAGATTTTTGTCTTTGCAAACTTCGGAGATAAGGGGGGAACGGTATTTTTTTTTACATTTTTCATCAGAAGTCGAAAACTATGCGGCTTAAAAATAAGAAAAAAAAATGTTTGAGAATGTGCAAACAGCGCTCTTTCATATGATACCCCACATGTCTTATTAGCCCCACTTTGATTTTTTAAGACACCCTTTCAGTCCCTGTTGCAAAAAAATATAAATATTTTAATTTCTTTCTTATTTGCAAAATAGTTGGATCAACGTCATCTAAAACTATTCTAAATTTTAAGTTGTTAGCATTAGTAGTTCTTGAGATATCCAGTTGTGACAGACAGACAGACAGACAGACAGACTGAGTGACACCATAAGGGTTCCTTTTTTACCATTTTGGTACGGAACCCTAAAAACCTTGATTTTTTTTCATTAAACAGCATTTTTAAAACGTTAGCCCAGTTTCCTTTTGTCCGAATTATTAAAAAAGGTCGATGAAGTCCCAAGCAGGCGCTTTACTTTGTGTAAATTATTTCTTCACCAATGCTCTCAAAAAGGTAAAGGAAAACATCCCTGTCCTAGAACCAAAAATTCGAAGACATGTGACATCTACGAACCCATACTGGGCCCGCGTGGTAGTTTAAGGCCCACTTCCTCTCACTGAGAGGAGGCCTGTGTCCCAGCAGTGGGAACATTTTATGTATTAAAAAAGTTGTCCAATGTCAGTTCGATGGTTTCGGGTAAGCTCTTTATTAATTGTACGTAAATAAAATGTTTTTTTCAAATAATTTCTGAGTATCGAAAAGTTGTTTGATTAGTAACGTGATTCGCTAAAGTTCGATAACTTTTTTTGTTTATCTGGGCATTTTTTTATCATGTCCAACAGATGTGATATCTTGTTCATTTGAAAACAAGATTTTGAGATGGTTTGCTAAAAGTTTTTTTTGTGCCTCATTTTTTAGTTTTCATAAATGGTCTCCTGGATACGTGCAAATTACGTAGTACGTAATGGTGTCTGAAAATTGTGTTTTCGGTATCTTTATTCTATCTTTCAACTACATTCTGAAAATCAGACGGATTGCTATGAAACAGTTCGGCAGTTCAGTATTTTTTTTTTGACTATTTGAAAATGCGGTCAGTGGCCTTAGTGCAACTTTTTATACTTATTCGACCGCGTTTACGTTAACGTTAACATAAGTATATTTGTACGGAATAATTGTGTTTCCCATTACCAGACGGCGCTTCTTCAGTTTCAGTACAAATTGAAGATTACGTGTGATCAAGTAAGTATAAAAGCTCGCACTAAGACCACAGGTCAGACGTGACGCGGAAAACTTCTGAAATTAGGTTTTTTGTATTCAGAAAAACCAAATCTATTGATTATAACCGGTTTCGGTCGTAAAACGATGAGGCAAAAATTTTGGTCATAGGCTCTCGTACTATAGGCCTCTTTCGATTCTTCATTTGATTTGAATTTGGTATTATAAATCACAATGCCGTTTGCCAATTTTGATGTTGACTGTCTAGACTGAATAAATTGATATACGGTTTGAGTACACAGACACCATTCCGCCGAACAATACCAATTCGAAGAAGGGTTAAGGTCAACACATTTTTTTATGTGTGCATAAAATACAGCGTGTATTAAAAAGCCCCACGGCTCTAGAACTACATTTTCTGTTTATGTCTTTGATTCGGCTACTTAGTTCGACAACACAGTATCTTCACGAATAATTTACGTGGTACCTACAGACAATGTGTAGCCACGAAACATTATTATTAAGAAAGAAAGAAAAATAAGTTTATTTGTCACAGAAATATAAGTACGTGCATACAAAAAGATCAGACACACTAATTGGGTACCTACTTAGTTGTAGAACATTCTATGTATCATACAGTCGTCCGACGAAGAATGAACTGCTTACGAAGTTCGGCGAACTACGTAAGCAGTTCGGGCTTTCGTCGGACGACTGTATGATGTCATAGACTGTGCTACAAAGCAAGATATTGATTATTATTATTGACAATATAATGGAACACAATTAGTATAAAATAAATCAAATTAATTCTTGTCGAATTAAGGGTTGCTTCAATGCAGGTGTCCAGCTTTGCAGAAGACATTGTGTCACAGAATTTGGGGAGTTCTGCACCACCACAGAGCTAGGAATCGCTTTCGCCACAGAGGCGTATTCTTGCTCTGCGTATAGGTACAGTCAGCCTCAAAAAAGTGTACGGTACCATCGCGAACACTGGCGGTGAACCATTTTTCAACCTTATTAAAGATTCGGTGTTAAGATTTCGTGATGGTACCTGTATGTCTTTTTGAGGCCGACTGTACCTACACGCAGAGCAAGACGCCTCGGTGGCCAAAGTGATTCCTAGTTCAGTGGCGGTACAGAACTCCTCGAATTCTGTGACACAATACACCTCTATCTCTATCTTCTGCATATGGACACCTGCACTGTATCAACTCTTAAAACATAGTTCTCATGTCTCAAAAGAATATTTCTCGTCCACAATTTTTGTTGGACAAAACGCGTGCGTATCATTACGCCTAGTCTACATAGTGCTGACTAACGAAGTAGTGTTGGCGCGAAGAAATGAATGTATCGTAACGCGCCTCATTAGGCTGAAGCTCGATTCACGCGTGCTATACAAAAAATGTATGAAGCTGGAGAATTAGGTTCCGTGTACACCAGTGCTGTTACTGATGCTATATTTTAACTATTTGATAGATTTGCCTTTGTTTATTTCTTTGACACAAAGGATATACACCACTATTTTTTAATTAGTACAAATACTTAAAGGGCTTATTAGAGAAGGTCTTGTTATTAAATATGTAAAGTCTCAATAAATAATATTCATAAACAGAAAAGTTATTGGAGTTTGTTTATATCTCAAAATTTCACTCAATGTATGGAAATATTGTACAGGCTATTCATAGTTGTATTCATTCTCTCGCTCTCGCATTTGCGTGCTCTCGCTCGAACTTGCCCCGCCTCCAACAGCTGTTATCGTATCGTAATCATGAATTTACCAATTATGACAAATTTTCGTGGACAATTTTGGTATTTCTTTTTTTTTACTTTTGACTACACAAATATGATCAGTAACGGGTACGGATAGAGCCCCATTTTTTTTTTGTACTAATTAAAAAATAGGGGTGTATATAATTCTTTTGTGCGTGTGTTTGTCACCTAAGTGCTCCTAAACGGCTGGACCGATTTATGTGAAATTTTGTGTGTATATTTCAATGTGTTCCGGTATGGTTTGAAAATACAATTGGACCTGGGTAGGTGGCGCTGTAGTCGGGTTCTAGGATCGTTCAGACAGGATAACGTCTGTCTGGTTCGCTAGTAAGGATATAAAGTTATAACGCGGCAGAACGTGACAAAAACGCAAGGCTATCTATTTTATCAGTACCGATGTTTTTCTGTTGAATTTATTCCCGGGAATTCCTTTCGTACAGAACTATCTATTTACGAATCTGAATATAAACCTAAAACAACCAGCGCAGCGTAATCTTCCAATCCACTTCTATTCCACAATGACGAATATTTAATTGATCCACTAAAATCTTTTTGGTCTTCTATACAGGGTGTAAGGGACAGCCCTCCACAAACTAACAGGGTGCATTCAGCTCCTCATTTTGAATCATATTCCACCGGAAATTTTCTCAGAAATTTTTTAATTTTTTAAATAATTTTTTCAGTTACATTTTCTTTATTTCAATGTAAAATGACATTGTGTGTTCCGCAGCACTCCATTTATGTAAAAAAAACAGCAAAAAACAAAACTGAAAACAAAAACACCAGCAATGGATGTAGAAATACTCTAACGAACGACGCGTGAAATCAGCTGTTCACTTTCTCTCTAGCTACAGAGTTCACCGAACTCACCGCAGACCTATTACCTACCCCTCCCAACCAGTAATAGACGCTCCGATTTGTGCACAAAAACACAAACAAATCAGGTTTATTGGATTCCCATAACGTTCCTGAAAAAATTTCATGTACCTGTCATCTTAGTATGACATACTGAATTCACCCTATCAGTTTGCGGAGGGCTGTCCCTTACACCATGTATAATGATGAACGCCTTTTTTACTCAATGATCGAGGTACTTTTAACTTTTTCTGATCCTTTTTCGTAGTGGAGCTGTAGCTTAAATAATTCAGTTGCAGCAATTACGGTTGGATAAGCAAATTTTCAGGATTTTCAGGAGTATGTAAGTTTCTATATTATGTAGAAATAGTTAACTCAATTCTGCGTCATAATGACGTCATAATTCACACCTCTTGCTTATCTTCTACAGTTTACCAGCGAGACTAATGTGTGCGGTTCGCTTCAAGCAAACTTATCGCATCGCTATCACTGTGTTACAAGATTTAAACCGCGTTCTTGCCAACGCTATAATATTAGCGCCTTTCCTCTTGAAATTACGAGTAGCTTTACCCAGGACCACAATAATTAAGGATATCTATATGTACACATAGTTATAATAAACAGCAAATGTTTGTTTCTTTGCAGGTTTTTGCTTGTTTTTCACTGCATGGAGGTGTAGTTATAACGCGGCGGAATGGGACACAAAATGCAGAGAAATTTTATCACCATCTTATTGAACCACAATATCAAGTTTATCGGCATCTAACGATAAACTATTGATATAACTCAAATTGGTACTTCTACCATGCTAGAGTTTTTTATGGGGACGAACAATAAACTTCTAAGTAAATCTTTCTCGGGGCACTTCATCTCAACAAAACTAAAAAGGAAATTCATTACGGGACATATTTCTGTGCCAGTTGTGAGTAATTCATTACAGCTGTATTTTAATTAAACCTTCCAGTTTCCGTGGGGGCGACATAATATTATTATTCGTGCTTGAAAAAGCAGTGCTCTTTCAAAGGAACAACGACTGATCCAAAAAGTAAATATTTCATGAAAGGAGAGGAGTACAAATGGCTCGTAGTCAAACACCACTCAGACACTACATCAATTCACTCGAATCTAGTAAGTATCTTAAAAGCAAGCATATAGCTCTGTATATAATATTTGGTAAGATCCCAAACTAAACGTGCTGTAAGCATTCCCAATTGCCTTGAGGGACGCCTCTCAGCCACAGCCGGCCTCTCGAGGCCGGGCCGTGAGAACGATAGGGCACACTCTCTCTGTGGCCCCCACTTCAATCCCCCTTATTATCCCCTTTTGTCCTTTTACCTTTTTGCACCTGTCTGGCTGAGTGACGTGTTAAAATGCAAAAAGCTGTGTTGACTATAGTAAAATGTGGAAAGCTTAAATGAAAAGGATATGGAATCCCAAAGGATCGGTACAGTTCTCTTGTAGATGCAATTCTTATCCTGTATGTTCTACTTATCCTGTATGTTCTAACTGGAAGGAATATTGTCATTGACAATTATGTTTGTATAGAAAAGAAAACTTTTACGTAGGTACCCCTGATGTGACAACAAATTCAGAGCCATGAAACAATTAGAAAATTCCTTACAAAGGTAGGTACCGAATATTGCAACTAAAACATAAATTCATTGTTCTTGTTAATCGGTGTGGCAAGAATTTTGTCAGTTTGAGGAGTCATTTTTATTCTTAATGTAAATTATTTTCAGAATCCGGTCTTTTTGTGAACATGAATGAATACCTCATAACATTTCTGTATGTATAAACTAACTTTTTGAAGCTGATTTTGAGAAATTGACATGGCAATTGAGATTAACGATTTCAAAAACAAAACTAAGGTCAATATTTTAATGTAAGGATCAAGAATAATTTGAATTTGCTGCAAAAATCGCATAATATAAGTATTAATATTGCAGCTGCGCTAAATGTGCTCGTACGAAGAATGAGCTCACTGCAATAATCCAATGAGGTCAGAGCAAAAATGCTTTTTGGAATTAACATAATAGGTCTATTATCTAAAGCAGATAGCTGGATTATTTCGTATTTTACTTACGAGTTAAGATAATTTGAAAGAAAATTGCTTGGTCACTATAAAAGGTATTTATGGGTTGATGATTATTATGCTTTTTAAACAGGTTTTTTAAAAAAACCGTAGCTGTTTTTTCGGCTTGATTTTATGCTTTAACACGGCATATTCTAGGATAATACAAAATAAAGCGTCCCACAAAACATTTCAGAAATCCGTCTCAAAGTCTTGCACGAAGATATTATCGCATGCAAATGCCTGAAATAAAGCAATATCTTGAACAGTAAGGCTCAAAGACTTGGAACATGAGTGTGGGTACAGGTATCCGTCTTGAGCACAAAGCTTTCGAGAATACCCTGTTGTTAGTTCATTGCGCCGGAAAAGAAAATTTGTAGGACACCTGTAGTTACTGGGATGTAACAGTGTGCTCAGTTGTGATGTAATTTGTTGTGTTGTGTGTCTTCTGTGCGCATTTCTATGCAATTTGTGTGAAGGAAGCGGTGAAGTGTATGCGTCTTCGGGAATCATCAACGTTTAGATATTTTTAATTGGCTTTAGTTGTTAAATCTGTACAAGTGTTTTGTGTGTATGGTTTTAGTTGTTAAATCTGTAAAATGTTTTGTGTGTATATAAAACTAACGGAAAACGAGTTTACTATTTAATTATTGTATTAAACTGTATCTTAAGTATTTAATGATTTAAGTACCTTTATTAGGTAGATGCCTTTAACAAAATAATGGTATTCAGCTACATTCGGTTAGTTAGACTGGAAGCCGTCCCCAACTTAGTTGGGTAAAGTCTAGGCAGATTGATTGATCGAGTCCACGCGCGCCTCAAAGAGATGTCAGCAAGAAATGGGGTCCAATAGGCCGATTGCGCTGGGGTCGCGGGTAGTTTAAAAAAGATACCGTGGCCCTGGCATAGGCAACTGAAGGAACACGGGTGGGTTTTAGTCAGTAAAAGACTGACACGCCCTTCCGCTCCACCCAGAGCGGGAGAAGTTATTTGATGATTTCCCATCCTCAAAAAAAAAAGGCAGATTGATTGATGTTTTAAAAACAACATTTAAAACTAGGTTGTAATTGTTGTCTTTATTTTTAAAAGTCATCTGCTTATGACTTTTAAAAATAACATTTAAAACCTAGTTTCTCAATATTAATTTTAAGCTAAAATTTCAATTTAAATAAACAAACATTTAAAAGATCGGACTCTTATTTGTTTAAATCTTAAATTTGATATTTATCGAAACGAAATTGAATTCTAAAATAAACAGCTTTTCAAAGGTCGAAAGAATTTCAATCAAGATATTGAATGACTTAGATTCGAAATGTTATAGGAGCTTGGTACTTATGTAACACTAGTACCTATATTGCTATAGATTAGGAGGTAATACTAGCGTTCTTAAGCCTCTTTAAGCCTAGTCATTCGTCAACGCCTAGTCACCGACGGTAGAAACTTGACGTGTGTGTAATCTCAGTCCTAAGTCAGGGATAAGAAGGGTTTGGCTTTGAGATGTTAAATAGCAACGTAAATTTTAACTGAAGGCCATCAAGTTCAAGTACGTGTAAAGGATGTTAAAGCTTAATTAAGTACTTAATCCATCATTCTATTTATCAAAAAATAATAATATATAAGTCTGAGTTTTTAATTAGCCAAAGGGCCCAAGGTTGGAGTATCGTAGTTTGAGGTACTAATGGAAAGTAGCACCCCAATTTTGCGTAACACACTTTCTTTCGCAATCCAAAGGATTTTAATAACCTAATCCATTGCTTCACATGTTTGAGAAATTCGCCTGCTCGAGAACGTAAGTAACGCAATGACTGTTACAGAAATGATAAAATTACAGACATTGCAATTGATAACCCGCGTCCTAATAGACAGCGACTACGCGACCATCGCAAGTTCGTGACAACGTTGTTCGTACGAACAGTGATCAAACATACAATACGCCCCACGAAAGATGAGACTTGATACACCATGTGATTTACCTTGAGCAGTAGACGATTTTAGGTCTCTTTAGCGGTATGAGGTCTGAGCGCGGGAAGGGACCGGGCGTCATCGGGGCGGCGGAAGAGCGCGGGAGGCGCGGTCAAATGTCATCTTTCGTGGCACGTATTGTACCAGATTCAAACTGAAGTCCTAATAGCGATGATGCCTGCGGGTTAACAAAAATCTATTTAGTCCGTCAGTCAAGCAATAAAAAAATATTAGACACGTAATTTTTGCTTCATAAAAAAAATACTTAGACACGCATTGATTAAAGTTGGGCTGTGACTTATTGACGCGAATACGCGTTGCGACCCCATCCTCCACAATCTCTTATATTAGGTCACAACATTTTGACATCGAGCGAATACGCGATCTCAAACGCGCGACGATCGTCGATCGCTTTAAATAGGACGCAGTCTTAGTATTTTACGCAATTATCCCGCAGCTTAAAATGACCAAATATGTTTCAGTTCTGTTACTTATGTACTAAAGAAAAGGAATCCATACAACTCAAGTTCGAAGTATTATCATTCAAAAAAGGTGCCAAGGACTGACGCTGCTGTCCTCTATTATTCCCAAACAGTATCTCCATTGAAATATTGGATAGATAATAGTGTTGTATCCTGTGATATAAAGCGTCGTCGGTTACCGGAGCAGTCCTTATCAGGGCTCATTTTATGACCGCGTAAATAATGGACATTTTCGAGAAAATTTTATTCAATTTCCTGGGTCTCTTTTTTGAATAGAGGATGTTTCACATAATAGTGTGTGGCTTGGTATCTTAGGTATTAAATAGTGTTTTCGCTTACTCACTGTTTTGGCAAGCTTATTAAGTAAACCGAAACACTGATCATCTGCAAACTATTTATGTCCGTAAGGATTGAGTCGCCAAATTTCGTATCTTAATGAAATTTAATACTTATTTAGTAGTAAGTTTAAAAATTTTGTAGGTTCGATCCTCGATTTTGTAGGTATAATACTTCAAAAGATATATGAACTTATAGGTGGCAACTCAATCTAAATGTTT
Source organism: Cosmia trapezina (assembly GCA_905163495.3). Lineage (NCBI taxonomy): Eukaryota > Metazoa > Arthropoda > Insecta > Lepidoptera > Noctuidae > Cosmia > Cosmia trapezina. Next base: position 16,674,761 of record LR991025.1, on the reverse strand, counting down.
GGACTGAGTCGCCACGTCAGAACTAAGAACATCATGGATGAATGTTTATCATAATTTGGTATGATTTAGTAGTATTTGAGAGTATTTAGTAGACAAAATCTGAGCTCGGTAGTGTTAAAATTAAAAAAGTTACAATATATTATGTGTGGCTCCTCAGACCATACACATACGACTGGTCATTTTTCAAAGAAGCAGTAGTTCAATTTAATGCGCAATTTCAACATCATTTAGTAGTAAGTATATTAGATTTGTAGGATAAGAGTCGGCAATCACAAAAGAAAGAAATGGGAGATATAGCATATTTAATGTGGCTCCTCAATTCAGATGCTTCGGTAAATAGATTTGCCTCTAATCTACATAATCATGTGACGAAATTTGGAACAAAAAACGCCAATATTTTGTATAAATTTCTACAAAATGTAGGTATAAAAAAATACAAAAAAAAGTACATATTTACGAAGTTATTAGCTATTCTTTAATTTCTTATGATTTTTTTTTGTAGGGTGACCATGAATACGTGATTTAAAAAGAAAATGTACGTTTCGTGGCTTATAGAAACAAAATCTATTTTGTCGCATGTTTTCAAAGTCAGCCTGTATAGTCGGATTTGCACAATTATTTTTTTGTTTGAAAGGTTATGCTCTCGAGGTGGTCCCACTGTCACCAAATCAGAATCTGATGAGGAGATCCCATGGAAATCGAGGGAATCCCTTAAATTTTCGTTTATTGGCAACGACACTACCAGCCGCACTACCAGTAGTGTCGTTTCCAATTAACGACACTACCAAGCCTATTTTTTTTGGATTATATTGTACAGTCAACACAGCAAACTTCATTATCATCATAGTTTCATCATGGAACTTGTGAAATTTTTTAAGGGTGTAAAACACTAGAGGTAAAAAAAAAACACCTAAAACGATAATGAGGTCAAAATGGAAATCCAAGATGGCGGCTGCAAAAATTTTCGCAGCCGCCATTTCAAGCCGACGCCGCGCGGCGCAGCGGAACGTGTCTAGATTCGCCACGTGCTCCCGCCCCGCCCTGCGTCTTTTTAATTTTATTTTTGTATTCTTCTTCCTCTTCCTCTTCTGCAAGAAGTCCGATTATAACAAGATCCCAGTCTATCATTATAATTTCACTCGAGCACTCGACCAAACTGCTTCAATTCTACACGAAGTCTGGACGGAAATAGTAGAGACTGTAGTAGAGTAGTCGCGCGGCTTCGTGAGGCGCAGCACCGCTCTTGCACAACGCGCGTACCGGCGAAGCACCGCTGTGTCGCGATGCATCGCTATACGCTGCGAGGCATCACGAGGCGCAGCGCTGCATGGTGCAACGTATTCTAAATTCTCACAATGAAATGTGTATATTTTCGTGTAGAAAATAAAGTTATATTTTGAGTCGCTCTTTTAAAATGTGCGCGCAGCGTCGCGTTGCGTCGCGTCTCGGTGTGAGCTGACCCTAACTCGCGCATTTGCTCTCGGAGACCACAGATGGGCATCGGGACTACTCAATTATTGTATTTCGCGGGTTGCGATTCGATTAGTGGACCTACCACTTATTATGTGCTGTTTTTTAAAACATATAGTATAGGTATAGTTCCTTTTTAGGGTTTCGTACCAAAATGGTAAAAAAGGAACCCTTATGGTGTGACTCAGTCTGTCTGTCTGTCTGTCTGTCACAGCTGGCTATCTCAAGAACTACTAATGCTATCAACTTGAAATTAGGAACAGTTTTAGATGATGTTTACCCAACGAAGCGAAAAATCTGTAAATATTCTATATGATAGAAGTTTGTGTAAAGATTACAGGAAAAATAAAACGATGTCTCTAAATAGCACACTTTTTCAGAAATCGGAACGGAACCCTCGGTGTGCGAGTCCGACTCGCTCTTGACCGGTTTTGTAACATTGTTATTATACGTAATTTGCATAATTATCTTTGTTGGCACATCTTGATTTCAATTGTGATTTGTTTTAAAACACAAAAGCGCTTCGATACAAAATCGTAGTTATAAACGCTTACCATAACATCAGAGGTATCAATGGGCAGTATGAATAGTTTTTTTACAATTAGTAATAATGTGTTTATTTATTAGGTAAGTTAGTATTTAAGTGGCAATTATTTAGAACGTTTAGGATGAACACTTTATTATTTTTCTCCTTTACGAAGTGAATAATACAATTCTGTTAGAAATAAGTAGGGATTTTATTAAAAAAATAAATTTCAAAAACTAGTCATCCTGGTTTCATTTAACATCATCATCATCATCATTTCAGCCGAAAGACGTCCACTGCTCCCCCCAAAAGGGACCTCATTCTTAACTCGATCTCGCAGAAAAACACCGAGCATAACCCTCTTCTTTGGCTTTTGGGTGACCTTGAGCATTCTTATGAGGCCCATTGTAAAACGCTACGTCTTAGTGCCGTAAATCATAACTGGCAACACACACTGGTCAAAGACTTTTGTTTCGAGACACTGCGATATTTTGGACGAGAAGATCTTCCGTAGCTTCCCTAACTTAACGAAGTTGGACTTACCTAGTTTGACTGTTTGTCCCAGGTACACACACAACATGGTCACCCTCAATAGCGAATTCTTAACCCCTCAAGTGTCGAATGCACCCCATGTGTGCATAAGAAAAACCCTTTTTTTGTTCAGTACATAAGCTTATATCACATATATATAAATGTAAAAAAATATCATCCGATGGAAAACCAATCAAATCATTAGTTGTGAACTTATGGAGTTCGCAGCTAACCTCCCCTACCCCCCCCCCCGCCCCGCGTGTCAAATGCACCCCAAGTGTGCAAAAGGACAAAACTTTACATAATAGGTATATAAGCTTAGATCACGTATATATAAACGTAAAAAAACATCATCCGATGGAAAACATATCATTATCAGTAGTTGTGAACCTATGGGGTTCGCAACTAACCCCCAACTCTCCCAGTCGCTGGGGTTTTGGGTCTAAAATCAGCCAAACTCAGACACTTGAGGGGTTAATGAATATCGAAAAGTATTTTTTTTTTCAGATACCGAATATATACAATGTTTATTTGTACATAAGTATTTAGTAGACATTTATACTAAATGTTAGTGTCTCTGGTTATTGATTCCGTTGTGATCTCAGGTAGATACAATCAATTATTTATTTGCAGAACGTCAGGACTGAGGAGCCAAATAAAATGCGTTTATTTACTAAATTCACTCAGTTTTACTACTTTCTCTATATACTACAAATTCGAACACCCTTACTACTAAATGTTCTTTGGAGTGGAATATAAATTGACCAATTAATTTCATGGAAATTCACGTTCTTATGATTGATTGATTGATGGATTGAGGAGCCACATTAAAAGTATTGTATATTCTTCAATATCAACAGTACAGGACTCAGATTTTTAGTAGGTACTATACACAATTACTACTAAATCATACCAAATAATGATAAACATTCATCCATGACGTACCTAGTTCTGACGTGGCGACTCAATCCAAATATTTAGATTGAGGTGCCACCTTTATGTTCATATATCTTTTGAAGTATTATACCTACAAAATCGAGGATCGAACCTACAAAATTTTTAAACTTACTACTAAATAAGTATTAAATTTCATTAAGATACGAAATGTGGCGACTCAATCCTTACGGACATAACTATTTAACTGACTATATAACGTTGGGCATGATCACGTGACGTTTCGATAGCTTACGTCAACCCCATTAATTTTATGGCTTTTTTGGCCTTTATACTAGCGTCATTGATGATGGAATGTTACTTTGTCCAGGCCGTCAGATATGTCAATCTTGACTAACTTATCAACAAGTATAATTTAACTTGTTTTATTTCAAATATTTGGCAGTCCATGGCAAAACACTATTATTAAGACCATTATTTGTAACATGTTTTAATGAAAATATATATATTCTATTATTGAACCATTTTGTTAGGTACTCTAACCCCAGTGTTACGATGGCCTCCCCAGCATCATGTTTTATGCCTCCCGGAAATCCGACTAATCATTGTCTTCAATCATCTTCGATCTCACTGAATTCCTTTGGGAACCCCAAAGATATCCAACAGCGAAAATTAACACGAGGGATGTGTACTGATTGCATTACTCCGATGCAATCATTAGGTGTTCCTTCGTGATCGTCTGTGATGTTATGCGAACCGGTAAGTTAATTACAATGCGGCCTGTATTGGACGTATTGACTTGAAAGATTCCTGTGCTTTAGTAACATGTGATAACATCGAGATTCTGGTAAGGGAGGCTTAATATTGTAGTAGGTATTGATGATGAGTGTGATGGTGTTCAGTCGGATTTGGCTCTATGGTCTTCGCTCGATCAGGTTAAGCTACGTATGCCGCGATTGGACCGTGTATGTGTGACCATCTATACATATCGAGACCCCTCCGTGCCTAGGAAAGCAGGTTAAACCGTTGGCTGTCATTCAAGGATCTTTGATAGTCGTTACGGGTCATCAGAAGCCTGAAAGTCTTACAACCAGTCTTAACAAGGGGTAGATAGATAGATAGAAGATAGATAGAATACTCTTTATTATGCACACCATAAAAATTACAGATATAAATGTTGAAATTTTACATAGGGTGACACAATGGGCGGTCTTATCGCTAAAAGCGATCTTTTACAGACAACCTTTGGATGGATTATGGGGAGAAAGGAGAGAATACTGTATATTGTTATACTGTTACTGGGTATCGTTTTACCCAGTAACTGGGTTGTGGTATGGAGGTCAGATAAGCAGTCGCTCTATGTAAAATACTGGTATTCAGCTGCATCCGGTTAGACTGTAAGCGACCCCAATATAGTTGGGAAAAGGCTAGGCAGATGATGATGGTCTGTTAGGAAAAGAGTGTTCCTTTGTATGATGAAGTGCCTGCGGTTAGAAACGGTAGGGCTTATCCCGAGCTGTGGTATTGCTTCTCGCGAAATTATTTTTGTGTTGACTTCATCAGATTTTCAACACTATTGACTGTGGGACTTACACAATTCATAAGATTTAATAATTTTTCGTTTATCTCATTGTACTCATTTTAGGAACAAGTTAGGAACCTACAAATATTAGGCACGATGGAATTATACAAATATAATTCTAGTGAGATTATTGAACTGCTTTTGTAAAATTAGAATTTTAATTATATTCATGGAAGCATCAGAGATTGAAGGAAATTAATTATATAATTTAACAAAAGCTAGCTGCTAAAAGCCTGCGCTTGTTAGATGAAGAATTCGTGAGACTGGAGCCCACTGGGAAATCACATAAAGTACGTTACTAATTATTCTCATGAAATTATTTCCCACATTTCTTGACTAATTTTCTCAACACCGAGAGCAATTGCTTGAGCAAGTTCTGAGGACTTCTTTACTCATGAAACTTTGAATATCCCAACGTCATTTCGTGTAAGCGAAACAACACTAATATGATAGCCATTTACCCGTAATCCGACGAGTTATCTCGCCAAAGTCGCCTTTGAAACGGGAGCAATACATTTCAAATTCCTGTGGCACACTCTCTGTCGTGTAATTTGTCCTGTGGGCGACCGTAGGAACCCTATGTAACTAAGGTTGCCTAATATCGCACACTCGGTTAACTCGTAAACTCTGGGTGGTACGGTAATAACCTTGGAGAAAGGATTCAGAGGGCCTGTTAAAAATATGGTAATTAAATTTTTAAATAACAATGGCGACTCTAAATGAGAGCCATTTTTGGTTTTGTTGGTTATTAAAGTGTGTATATTATGTACAGACTAACTAAATGATGGGTGTAGCAACTAGTTCTGACGGATAGTTACGTTTCATGTATCTTTTTACAAAAAATTTCAAAGGATTCATTTTTATGCCACTACCGGTGACAAGGAGACATGGTCTTTATTATGAAAGATTTATTTCACACACCATCCAGGATAATGTCTTGAGAAAAGTTTGGAGCTTCAGTGTGCATGGCTATAATGAGTAGAAAAAGATGTGTGTAAGATGGTATGGCTAAAGTAGAAAGGAAATAACTACTGAGATGACTGCTAATAAAGATGTATGGAAGAACAAGACATGCTGCGCCGACTACAAAAAAATCGGGATAAAGGGCAGGAGAATGATGACATAGTCATCATTTCGTCATCTACAGATAATTAGTCTTGCATTATGGATGTGAAAATTTTAAAAGGATATGTTGAAGCGTGGTTTCGCTCGGGTGTGTAAGTGAAATGGCGTTATGTCTGTGTAGTTTGACGCGAGAGAGATAGAAGACTCTCACGCGCTCCGGAACTAAACGCGCTTCGTTTAAATGTAGATTTATGACAAAATGCTATACTTAAATCCATTTTTAGCTTAGTAAGTTCTTATAAAGAATATTTTTTTAAAGAAAATTTTACTGCACATCAAGGAATTGTTTACGTATAATCGTATTAAACAGAAAATAGACGGAGTTACTTTGGAATTTTTTTATTGAAAAAATTTCAAGTAATGTTTCGGTTTTAGTACAGCAGTAGACAATATAGTCCAATAACATAGTATGGAAAATTCAAATGATTTAACCGTATACCTACATTTGTTTTTATAGGAATTTTAAAAACACAAAATTAATATGCGTGTGGTGTGAGGGCCACTTTATTCAAACTCTTTGAAAATATGCTTAGGATTTTGTGAACATTCCCAAAGAATTGTGAAAGTTGGAATCAGATTTTGTGAAAGTCAACTTTGCGAGATATGGACTGTAAAGTAGGGCCCTCAGTTCTCACATAGAGGATTGAGGGCCCGCCTGTACCTGATAAACTATGGACACTACAGATAAAGTCTTTATGCCAAAATCTAAGCTTATACCAAACAAAATTTGTGAAAACAAGATATTATCGCAAAACACTGTACTACTTGGTATATCTTCGTTCAAAATGGGCCCTCAATCCTCACAAACGTAAAAGTTTATCACGCAAATAAAATGAAACCATTAACTTAAAGCTACTGTTTGTAATCCTATAAGATACTAAATAAATTGTGAAAATTTGTGAAAGCAAGAGCAGGTCACCATTTCTTGTTGTTTGAAAGTTATGACCTTGACAAAATTCGGGCCCTCAATCCTCCATTTATTTTGTTTTCCGTTTTAATACGCATATCGTATGAAAGATTAGACAAATACAAAATAGTCTCTTTTTGTGAAAAAAATTGTGCAACAAATTCGATACTAGAAAGAAATTAAAAGACCCTTTATTGTAAATAAAAATCGAGTTTTATTTTTGTTCCCTGAATTAGGAAATAGGGTGACCACAATACGGTATTTTACTCTATATGAGCAAAAATCTAAAAATATATTATTTAGATAGATTAGGCCAAAAGCAGTCGGAAAATATTAGTTTTAGTTCAATAACAATATAAATATTAAAATTAAATTCAAAGTTTTCAGGTTTTTTTAATGTTTTCTCAAACCATGAAATATTAGCCGCCATTTTATGACGTCATTCGGCTGTGTAAATTAAAAAAGTGTCAAATATTAATTGATTAGCGTATCTCTTACAGCAGGTATAGCTTTCACTTAAAAATCAAAATCTTTACCGTCCATACGTATTGTGTGTATAGAGTCATGAGGAACAGAGGGTAAAGTTCACTCATCCTCTATTGAAAAGGGAGGACCCTCCGACCAGATGGGTGTTGTCTGGTGGGCAACTGCCCCACGGTTAATGTCGGGTTGTTGTATACCTATATGCTAGTCACGCGGTAAACTCTCATTGCGCAATGCAGGTTGCGGGACGTCATGTCCTTGTGATGCGTAGTTTGTATGTGGCGATGTAGATGCCACCACATGTGTATTACAAGAAGTAACAGGCTAGAATGGAGACGTTACAAGGATTAAAACAACAAATGTGAAAATGAAACTTTTTAATCACTATTTATAAATTACCAGATAAAAAAAATTAAAATCCTAAAACCCTAATAAAAAAAAAACATTCTTTTTTTGGGCCCTCGTGGTAACACGTTAAGGTAATTGCGCTGTGGCAGCCCGCGAAATTCATATTTTCTTGCGTTTTTTACAATTTACAGGTCAGTGTAAGGTTGTATCTTAATCAAAATATGATTCGCGACATTAATAATTATGTATTTACATAATTTTAACAATAAAATCATTAATTACCTATGTAACGCAGCCTTTTATAATCAAATCAAATCAAATCAAATCAAATCAAATTGTTTATTTATAAAAAACAGTATTAGTTGTTGTTATGTTGTTGTTGTTGTTTGTTGTTTGTAGTAGTTTGTTATAATGTGTGAGAACGTGCCCTTAAGCGCGGCAACGGGAGTATACACGCCCGCCCGCGCCTGAGGACCTGCGTCAGGCGGAATGTGAGGACGCCGTGGCGCCTCTCTAACCACTCCTCAAAAAGGGGACTTATCGTCGCAATTGTGGCGTGCCCAGCGCTGGGTTGCAACAGTCGCACTCTCCATGTCGCCATGATCCCGCCGGAGCTCTGTCCGCTGTGCCGTGATTTCTCGCGGCAGCGGAGTTACGCCCCGCCGTTTCGCCTCCTCGCGCCACTCCTACACGGCACGGCAGTGCGCGCAGGGCCTTACCGGTGTCTGCGGTAAAATCTAGGGTTTACCGACTGAATGCCAATGAAATTAAAGACAGTTTTAGAATAATTCGGGGTTTTACCGGTGAGATTTGGTAAATATTAGAATTTACGGGTAAATCCTAATATTTACCGCAGTTCGGGCTTTTACAGTAACATATAGGTAGATGAGTATGTATCAAAACAAACTTACATGTACTTATTTGTATGACTATAGTAATATTTCAGTAACTACTTTCGTAGTTTTCTCAATCAATTGACATGACATATTATTGTAATACAAAGAACATCACTGTACTTTTTCTTTGTAGTAGTCGCATAGACAAACTAATGAGGTTGAACTCCAAAACTCCTCCTCGATTTTATGTGAAAATGTTTGGAACATAATAATCGTTAAATAAAATAAAATATCAACATTCACTACTCCAAGATAATTACCCATACAACTATGTGTATTATAATATATGCTTTACATTGTTCTCTGAGCACCTTATGTCAAAAATTATTGTCACCCTACCCTACTACACAATTCAAAAATAGTCGATTTCGGTATCTATTAAGATTTTTAGTTTTATCGTTATTCTAATTAGTAACAAATAACACCAATTTGTTGCACAATTTTTTTCACAAAAAGAGACTATTTTGTATTTGTCTAATCTGTCATACGATAGGCGTATTAAAACGGAAAACAAAATAAATGGAGGATTGAGGGCCCGAATTTTGTCAAGGTCATAACTTTCAAACAACAAGAAATGGTGACCTGCTCTTGCTTTCACAAATTTTCACAATTTATTTAGTATCTTATAGGATTACAAACAGTAGCTTTAAGTTAATGGTTTCATTTTATTTGCGTGATAAACTTTTACGTTTGTGAGGATTGAGGGCCCATTTTGAACGAAGATATACCAAGTAGGACAGTGTTTTGCGATAATATCTTGTTTTCACAAATTTTGTTTGGTATAAGCTTAGATTTTGGCATAAAGACTTTATCTGTAGTGTCCATAGTTTATCAGGTACAGGCGGGCCCTCAATCCTTTATGTGAGAACTGAGGGCCCCACTTTACAGTCCATATCTCGCAAAGTTGACTTTCACAAAATCTGATTCCAACTTTCACAATTCTTTGGGAATGTTCACTAAATCCTAAGCATATTTTCAAAGAGTTTGAATAAAGTGGCCCTCACACCACACGCAAATCAAAATTATCGTTGTATCCCCTTAATTTATTAACACCCAGTTGAGTGTTAACCACAGGTAGTGATGATTTATTCAATCTGCTAATTGATTACTACATTACGCGGGTTAGCCAGTCTGTTTAGACGGTGCCGAGGTCATTATCCCAGGTTCCTTTGAATACACATACCGTATTTAGTAATTATTCACATCCTCTGATTGCTGTTTAGGAGTCAAGAATTATTCAACCAGCTGGTGTTGCAATAATTTGTTGCTTAAATTAGAGACATTTGGACCGACGTGGCAAGCAAAGAAACACAAAAACAAAGACGTGTGGCGGCAACTACATCGCCACATGTGCATCAACTACGTATCATACTGACGTCACGCAAAATCCTGCATCGCGCAATCAGAGTTTACCGCGCGAATGGCATATTATACAACAACGTCCCGACATCAATCTTCGGGCAGTAGCTCACCAGACACAATATCCGTCTGGTCGGACGATCCTCCCTTTTTTATGGAGGACGAGTGAACTTTACACCCTGTTCCTCGTACCTCTATAGACGTACATTTTTGTTGCGTCGCTGTAGACATTAACCAACATGTACTTTGGAAAATGGCATCGTGGAAGATAGTGACTTTGGAAAACTAGGGAACAAGCCAAAGCCATCATAACAAAGTCATTCAAAGTCATTCATGACTCACATGATCTGACCAATCTAGACTTTAGAAGAGACTGTGACCTCTGAGTTTGTTTTGGCCTTTCTTCTCAGAGTAGTCAGATAGGAAACGCAGACCCCATCTGGTTTTTAAAATATGATCGGCGTATAAAATTATTTGGAGAAACCTACTAACAGAAATAAAATCATTTATCATGGGAAATATCAAGAATATAAAACAAGGCCTTAGATGAAAATTGTGAACCTGCCTACCTACTAGGTAATATAATAAAACATATATCAGAGAAAATATGGCTGGCATACCTAAACACACTTATTTTAAATTTCGTTTGCGTCCCGACTGCGAAAATCAAATTAAGTAGTTAAATAGGTAGGTGAGAGTCCTTGTTGTAGAAAAGAGAAAGGCGAATATCCCGTCAAAACAAATTGTGCGTAATCTTTGCGACCACCACCCCGCAAAAAGGTGAGCTTCCTCCATTATGAATAACTTCCACAGCGTTCATCTAATTTAACTTGTAAACATTACAATTTAGTCGCCCATCTCGACTTGATGCCTCCAAAAGTGCTATTCTCTACCTTTATTACCGGAATTTTTATTTCGTATCTCGCTTTTTGTTCGCTTGTTATTTCTTTATGAGTAACCTCGTTTACGATTACGAAAACTCCAAAATAAATTTTAATACTTAGTCGCTTACCTAAAGATAGATTCCAAGGTCGTTTTAAATTTTTATTTTATTGTTTCTTTTATATTATATAAGGTGCTACAAAATATCTGCCACGGCTTCAATGGGAGATAGAATTGTGTACATAGGTTACAATAGTAAAGAAATTTCATACCCCGGAATAATAAACATTTACTTTATTAGGGTTCCGTTCCTCAAAAGGAAAAAACGGAACCCTTATAGGATCACTCGTGTGTCTGTCTGTCTGTCTGTCCGTCTGTCCGTCTGTCACAGCCAATTTGCTCCGAATCTAATGGACCGATTAAGTTAAAATTTAGTACACATATGGATTTTTGTGACCCAAACACGTACAGCTAAAGTAAATATATGAATTTTGAATATGAGAGTCACTTTTAGGGGGAAAATAAGAAAATTAAAAAAAAAAGTTTTTTAAACTGTACCGAGTGACATATCAAATAAAAGGGCTTACTATGAGGGTCTCAAATATATATTTTTTTTAATTTTAAAATTTATTGTTTTAAAGTTATTTAAGAAAATAGACGAAAATTGACCATTCCCCCCCTTATCTCCGAAACTACTGAGCCTAAAATTTTGAAAAAAATATAGAAATTAGTTCTTTACCTGTAGATTACAGGAAAACCTATAAGAAGTCTGTAGTCTTAAAATAACATGGTAAATCTATATTTATAAAAAAATCAAAGTCCTGACTGAGTCACTGACTAATATACCAACGCACAGCCCAAACCAATGGACCTAGAGACTTGAAATTTTGCACATAGATACCTTATATAGTGCAAACATCCACTAAGAAATTCCATCCCTAAGGTGGTAAAACAGGGGATGAAAGTTTGTATGAAAAATCCTATCCCTTGAGTTAATGGACTTGAAACTTAGCATGAATATTCAACTAAGTAAATTATAAAGTTTATCATTTTTAGTTTTCCTAAACTTGGGGTAGTTTAGGAAAACTAAAAATGATAAACTTTATAATTTAAGGAGACATGGGGGGTGTCAAAGTTTGTATGGAGGAACTTTAACACGCGGTCCGATTAACTCAAAACTCAGTTTTTATACTTGAGACCAAAAATTAAGACTAACGTGTATTAGGGTTTTCCAAAAATCTACCCCTTATGGGTGAAAAGTTAATTTTATAGCGGAGGATTTTATTGGGGGCTTGATTAACTCTAAAATTGGTGTAAATAATGTTTGAGTCAAGTTATGGAAACATACCAGACGATTTTTGAAATTCTTTAGGTATCTGTGTTCGTGAAAACAGAGATACAGTTTATATGAAAAATCTTATTAATTTGGTTAAGGTTGATGCGCCAGTGTAGCCCGCGAAATTCAAAATTTCTTACGTTTTTTGCAATTTGTAGGTCAGTGTGAGGTTGTATGTTGATTAAAATATGATTCGCGGCCGTAGCTAATATGGCTTTACAGAATTATAATCATTAGAATCAGCAACACAACCCCATAAGTTAGCATTTATCTCAAATCTAGCGATTTCATGAAATCATGAGGTTTGAGGTAAATGCTAACTTATGGAGTTGTATTGCTGATTCTAATGATTATAATTCTGTAAAGCCATATTAGGTACGCCCGCGAATCATATTTTAATCAACATACAAGCTCACACTGACCTACAAATTGCAAAAAACGTAAGAAATTTTGAATTTCGCGGGCTACCCTGGCGCTTTCGCCTTAATGAACTTGAAACTTAGCACAAATACTTGCATAAGTAAGTAGTAATGTTTGTCATTATTAGTTTTTCAAAACTACGCCTCAAATGAGGTTTAGGGATGTTAAAGTTTGTATAGAAGAATTTTAAAGCGCAGTCCGATTAAAAAAAATGGTACTTTGAGTCAAGTTAGGAAACTTGCCAAACGAATTTTCACCGATTTTGACGGCATACCTATAGCTGATGTTTTAAGGAGTAACTTATGCTATTTTTATTTTAGAAAAATAATTAGGGTTCCGCGCAAGAAAATTAAAATCCATGAAATCAGACAACCACGTACAGCCCAGTACAAACTTACTAAGCCTCCGCTGTCTATTACGGCTATAACAACAAATAATAAAAATAAAGCAAAGTTAAAAATTTAAGGGGTCGGTCCCCATACAATAAATTTTTCATTTTGAAAAAAAAAATAAAAATTTTAATCTAGCGTATGGGGTGTCATGTCATTATTTCTTCACCGCTGCTCTCAAAACTGTGAAGGAAAACATTGTGAGGAAACCGGCATGTCCTAGAACCAAAAATTCGAAGACATGTGACATCTACCAACCCGCACTGGGCCCGCGTGGTGGATTACGGCCCACTCCCTCTCACCGAGAGGAGGCCTGTGTCCCAGCAGTGGGAACATTATAGGCTGATTATGTGTTATGTGGGGTTTCATCGTGTAGAACTCATTGAGTAGAGTACAAACATATTTTTTTTTATCTTTTGAAATTAAGAAATAGGGGGCCGTAAAAGTTGTAAATTTTAGACCATTTTTGTACGAGCTCTAGCGCAACAATTCAACAAATTAGGAATTTGAAACTTCTTTATACCATGTAAGTACCATGAATACTGTATTTAATCAACAATACTGAAAACGGCGATTCATAAGGTATTTTGTTTAAACATGGGTGATTTTCTGCAACTGCAAAAAATAACCTTGTAATTCACGGTATCATTATAAAATAAGTAAAAAGTTATCTTTGCGATTGTTAAACATATAATATGGTACGGAACCCTTCGTGCGCGAGTCCGACTCGCACTTGACCGGTTTTTCTTTTTCTGCATAACGTGGTTCACAAACTACGCGCGATGTGTCGCTTCGTCAATGAAAACCATTGCTACCTCTTTCTAACGATTCTGTGAATGAACACTAATTACTAAGGGACGGTTTCAAACAAATAAATCGCACATAAATATATGCTCACATTTTGTTGTATGAAAAAATTCATGACATAAATAATTTATCTTCACTATTGTAATCTATGTACACAATACTGTCTCCTATTGTAGCCGTGACAGATATTTTTATAGCACCTTATATAGTGCCTAACTTTTAAAAACCACAACGCTGAAAATTTGTGCTTCGTAAAAAACGTACCTACCGCTTCACAAAATTCCCGATACCAGTATTTGATAAAAAAATCCAGCCTATTATGTTTCAATTACACTGAAAGTCGTGGATTTACCGATCTCAATGTCACATCGAAACGTTTATATCCCAAAGTAGCTCCAACGAACCGATCAGGGTTAGCAGTGTTTAGCGTTCAATTGGATACTGGAAATACCTTTTGTGCAAGTTGTCCTGTACCTAGGGCTCTCACAATGTGACCGACGGCGACGCGGCGTTCGGTTAACATGGCAGTTAAGGGTGTAATTGCATCCGTTACAGACGATGTGCTGCGATCGGCGGCCTCTGTTAGAAGGTGCATTGTTAGTTCTAACGCTTGGCCTTAGCTTCAGCTCTGGCCATAATGAACCTTTCGAAGAGTACTGATATTCGTTTGAAGTTGTTCTTTGCGTTTATTGGATAAATAATACTTTTATGGGATCAATACCGTCTTATCCCTTCGTCGGTCGAAAATTGTTCGATATAAGAAAAAACTGTCTGAAAGGTGACTTTAGACTAAACCAAACCAGAGATCAAACCAGGGTAATCCAAGGCTTTGGCCAAAGTTGGAACTCGTTTTGTAATGTCACAGATATGATTTCATACCATCAGTGCTTTCAAAGTGAATTGTTTGGAGATAGTGAAATTATCATGAATTTTCTTGTAAGTTTTAATTACCTTTTATAGATATTTGTACACCTGTTCAGGTTGGAACGTATTTGTTATACAGAGTGTTTTTTTTAAGGTGTCAAGCCAGTGCGAGCTGATAGCAGAGTACCATACTTATCGATTTAACCCCGGGTATGTTCTACGATTTTTTGTGGTTTTCGAGTTATTTTGGATACCTTATTTCATATGAATGATAAATGCCAGTATTTTTTTATTGCGTTGACTTAAGAGCTTGAATTTTTTAGTGCTCCAAGGGATCATAGACCTACGTATTTGATATTAATTTCAACATGATACCTCAACGCGTTCGTGAGAAAAAGGTTCTTGACAGACTGACAGACAGACAGACGGGCAACGAAGTGATCCTACCGTTTTTTCCTTTTGAGGTAGGTACGGAACACTAAAAATCAAAGTCTGAAATCAATATTGCTATACTGAAAGAATTCCTTAAAGCCAACGAATAACACTACAGAGAATTTAGAATCAAAGTCGTAAACTGTGTCTATTGAAACAGGCCATACCTTTTGACGTTAGTCGTGGCTTACGTGTGGTCGGCGGATGGCAATATTGGCTATCTCTATGCAACGACGTACTTACGAACGTAGCGGTCTGCCGGCAAATTGGTACCGATGTGTAATATTACATTTTATTATGGACAATAAAATATTTTGGGCGGATAGCTCAGGGGGAGGGGTACGAAATTCAGTGTGAAAAAAATTGTCGTAATTTAGTTATTCATTCATCTTTGTGGAATTCATCGTATAAAACATTGTTTTTGTTTTTCACATAGGTACTTCAACAAGTCATCGTGAAAGCATAAATGATATTATAATCCTAACTGATATTATAAGTGCGAAAGTAAGTTTGTTTGTTTGTTTATCTTTTCACGCCTAAACCATCTGAACCGAGCATACTGAAATTTTGCATAGGTATACATTGCACCCTTATAGCCTTTCATCCCGAAATAAAATATTGTTCTCGAGGAAAACAACAATAACGTTCCGTTCTTATGATAATAGATGGCGCCACGTGTCTTTCAAATCAAGATTGAATCATATTATTACAAACCGAAGACAGTGAATTCTATAGACTCATGGAATCCGTGCCATCGAATGGGACAGAAAAAAAGTACATCTTTTGTTTAGGGTTACCAAGTGATGTACATTTTACCCAATATTCTTCATAAAATAAGATTTTTTAAATGAGGTTTGTATTTCATGTTTCCATGATGAGAAATAAAAAATATGAGTAATGATGCGACTGCAATGTTTTATTCAAACTCAAACTTAAAGCATTTATTTCAAATAAACCAATTACAGGCACTTTTGAATTGTCAAGGGGTCGGTCAGTCAGAAAGATGAAGCTAGTCGCTCATAAAAGCGTAGTAGGTCCCTATGGAGATGAATGGGCAAGAAACTCCATGGACACTCTTTTAAATCAAAATATTTTACAAAATATTGGCTATGCCTATCGTTCATTTTGAAAATATACATGTGAAAACAACGTAGACGTTAAAAGCGTCCGTAATAAAAATATAAAAACTAAAAACAACTAAATTAAAAATTAAAAATAAGCCGTGGCAGCTAAGAAGCCAGTCCCAACTGACGGCGCCCGTTCACGAACATGACGCATGGATCAGCACCAATTAGCTCAACGATTTTGATGATCCGACTCAAATGTCTCGCTGGTGGTGGCGTAAGCGCCACCACCAGCGAGACATTTGAGTGACCTACTCTCAACCACCAGGGTACATTCAAGTCATTGAGAGACGTACCCAGCAAAAGGAAGTTTTATAGTAGCTACATAGTGCTCACACCTCAATCCTGGAACTCCTAGTAGCAGCAATCCACATGTTTCTTACTTCGAGTTTATTTGGAAATCTGCAAGTTTAATAAGATTTTTTTCATTACCTTTAATTTTTACCAGTCATCTTGCTTAGTTTCAAGATTTTAAGTGATTTATATATTTATAGTACCTATAGTAGTAGCTATATAGTATGCAATATGTTGGCCCGCAGGTTTGCACGTTGTACACCAGAAGTAAAAATAACTCGATATTGCCAATCTTTGTACATGTGCACTCTGTGGGTACGATAGACGCAGACGGCATACGACGTCTTCAGAGTTCAGTATAACAATACTTTCAGGATGTTGTTGAGGCTTCCACGTTACTGCAGTGCACCAGGTATGTTCGCCGAAGTACATACTGATGGTTTCAATACCATACTGCGTAAAAAGAATGCTTTTATGATGCGCAGAGTACGTGGGAGCGTCAAAAACATTCAGAAGATCATTAGTGAACAGCGGTGCTGCACCATTATGACGAATTATACATGCACAACATGTACCCAATGAGGGGCATAATGGTGAGTGCAGATGAATTAAAAACTTTTATTACGTTTGTTACTAACATAGCTTATAAGAATGTGTAGTACTAATATCAATGGATCTAGGTCTGAGATAAAATATTTTTTTATAGACATTGCTTTCAAAATTAATTTTAACCATATTAAAGGGTAAATTCCCCGTCAAAACTGAATTTCGAGGTAAGACAATGAAAATATTGCGCAAATCACGATTTTATGAGATTTAACACAATATACAAATTAGTTTGTAGTGTTTGTACATTACTGCGACTATTTGATTAGAAATAGCAGAACACAAAGCGATCGAATACACAAAAAGATCGAATACTTACGAGTGAAAGGAAAATCCGGAAATCTTCATCAAAGTATCACTTTTAGAGTTTATTGCACTGCACTTTACCAGTTTGCACATTTGCACAAATGTAATAATACAGAATTGAGCACGAAAAGGTAATATTTTGTGTATAATCTCGATGTATTCAATATTAAACAATTGTATTTCAATCTGCAGCCGCCATAAACGTCAAACTTGTTGCGCACATCGATGGTCATAGCATAGCCGGCACGTGATAAAGGACAGAAATATTTTTACTCTGTCTCTTTTCTATGCTAGTGACGTTAATATGTTCTTCTTTTTCTTGTGTGAATGCAAAGGAAGATATCCAGCGGTCTATAGAATTCTTTGTCTACGTTACAAACAGAGTAAGTACAACCCAAATTGATTGTCAAATTCTAAATTAAAGCGAGCGAAGCCGCGGGCAAACTAGTCAAAAATAAAATTTCGTCGAATTGAGTAAGAAGGCAAATTGTCTGTTTAATTTGCGACAGAAAGGAGTTTGAAGTTGGGCTTGTCGCCGAATAATAACTCTATTGAAGAGTTAGCAATGTTTCCAAGCAGTATGTTGATAGTGTGAAGGCAAGATTACATAAATTCAATTTGGGCACCTCAGAGAGCTTTGCAAATTGCCTCGTCGGCCAGCAAGTAGAGTTAACCCTTTGATGCTGATCGCTGGCGTCATTCCGTCACGCGAACTCCAGGAAGCTTTGAAACGCTCCATAGATATTCAGTCAAAGTAAGCCACGTTACGATCGAGAGAGAATTTAAAATTCTCGATAGACATTTGCCGGACGAACGCTAGACCAATCCTGAAATTTTAAAGCAAACTCAAGTGAACTTAGTATCTATTATGAACCTTTTTATTTGAGAAAAACATTTTTAGGTGATAATAAAGTAACTTAGAAAACGAACATGTTAAAAATTAAATCTACATAATAATATGTTTGAAATAATTTTATGTTATTCCATGACAAGCAAACCCGAGTCATCGTCAAACTATCGTAGCAAATGATAGTCTTCATTGACATTATTATCACAAGGCGTTGATAGTATCAGCAGTGGCGTATACTACTCTCATCGTGTTTGTGAACCCTGATCCTTGTCTCCATCCAGAGACTATGACTATCGGATCGCCAATCCTTATAAAACCTCTCTCGATACCCCATTTGGTGCAGAAGTTCACACGTTTCTCGAGATTTATTAACCATTCCGCTTGCGGAGGATCTACAAATAAGTAACATTATTTAATATGCCATGTAAGATCTGAGGAGGTCGTGGCTGAGTAATAACAGCCGCACGGGTCGATCCATCAGGTTAAGCTACGCTTGCCGGGGTTGATCCGTGATGGGTGACCATCTTTACATACCGAGACTCCTCCGTGCCTCGGAAAGCACGTTAAGCCGTTGGTCCCGGCTGTCATTCTTGGATCTTTGACAGTCGTTACGGGTCGTCAGAAGCCCGAAAGTCTGACAACCAGTCTTACCAAGGTGTATCGTATTACCCAGTTACTGGGTTGTGGAGGTCAGATAGGCAGCCGCTCCATGTAAAATACTGGTATTAAGCTGCATCCGGTTAGACTGGAAGCCGACCCCAACGTAGTTGGGAAAAGGCTAGGCAGATTTATTGGCATGTAAGATCTAATATTATTTGAATTTACAATCTGGCAATCCATGGGTAGTATTGGTACACTTGTGGTACACCCATCTTAACTATTTGCTTTTATATGATGGCTCATGCATCCTTATCATAATAATAATTGAAATCATTCAATAACATTTTGATTACCTACCTTCATAAATTAAAGGTATGATTCCTCTCCACAAATGAAGTTGGCGTGCTATTATCCCGTACCTAGTTACCGCTAGTATTGGGCAGCGAGGCCTAAACTTCGCGACTGTTTGTGCTGCTTTGCCAGATGACGTCACAACAACAATGGCTGCAGCGATTGACCTTTGTGCTGCGATCACTCCAGCTATTGCGGCCGCTGTACACTGGTCGCATGGTAATGGCGTCTATAAAACGTAAAATATACAGGTGTATTTTAGATCAAAATTATAACGTGCTTAGTGATAATATGACTCAGGTACTACAGTTGTATAATGTAGTAGATTCAGCGATCACTGTGCTGATAATCGTTACAACCAATGGCATAATACCTAGCCAAGATAATGAAATATCAAAAAAGTAAAATAAATTCTGTTCCGGAGCTGACGAAGAAATATTTACCTTGTCAATAAAATCATACAATATTCGCTTGGTCCAAATACAAGTTTCAGCTTCCTTACAAGCGGTACTTGTCATTTGAATAGTTTCTACAGGGAACATGCCTACAGATGTTTCAGCACCAATTACTAAGCAGTCAGCACCGTCCAGAATACAGTTGGCTAGATCAAGTAGTTCGCCTCTTAGAGGAATGCTTTTATATCTCATGCTGCTCAGTATGTTCGCGCTTATACAGGCTGGAACGTTAACCTGCAAGGTTGGAAACAGCTTTAATTTTCGGCATTACGACGTTCGTCCCGTAGATAAGTTGTTCATTTTGATGGTCTGCACCACACCCTTAAATATGACCACACCTTTTTGATACACGCTGTTTAAGAACTGGTTATTTTAATTGATAATTTAATATACCTGATGACTTTTTTTACCGTCTCGAAAAAAAATGGGTATATTAGGGCCCTCGCTCCAGTAAGGTCCTTCTGGAGACGCATTTCCCGGATTGCAAACTCCTAGAGGACAGGACGTGGGAGGCTGAACCAGGATGGACCCCAACGGAACACGACTGGTCAAGAGCACACAATATAGTAACAGGAGACCGTATAAAGTGGGCCATAGACTCCTTTCAGCCATATAAGTCCGCAGGGCTAGACGGCATCTTCCCAGCCCTACTGCAGTGGGGAGTGGATGTTTTGACACCATGGCTGGTGGAGATCTATAGAGCCTGCATAGCACTCAGGTACATACCTTTCGTATGGCGGGAGGTAAAAGTCATTTTTATACCCAAACCTGGAAAACCTGATTATACACAGCCTAAGGCTTATAGGCCCATAAGCCTCACATCATTTCTACTGAAAACCCTTGAGAGACTCTGTGATAGACACATCCGTGACGGACCTCTTCGGGTAAAACCACTTCATAAACAACAGCATGCGTACTCCACTGGCAGGTCAACGGAATCTGCACTGCACAGTGTAGTTTCCAAGATTGAATGCGCGGTGGA
Organism: Cosmia trapezina; assembly: GCA_905163495.3. Lineage (NCBI taxonomy): Eukaryota > Metazoa > Arthropoda > Insecta > Lepidoptera > Noctuidae > Cosmia > Cosmia trapezina. The sequence goes on along the minus strand of LR991025.1, from coordinate 16,653,942 downwards.
CCACAAGTGCTCATCACTGGCCGCCTTCATTGATATAGAGGGCGCCTTCGACAAAACCATGTTCAACAGCATCAACATGGCCCTCGACAGACATGGCATAGATTCGACTTTGAGAGGCTGGATCACTAACATGCTCAGGATGAGAGCTGTGCAAGTGACAGTGAACGACACCACAAGGGCTGTCGTAGCAAAGGGCTGCCCGCAGGGGGGCGTCCTCTCCCCGCTACTATGGAACCTGGTCGTAGACAGCCTCATTAAAACCCTGAACGACAAAGGATACTTCACCGTAGGCTACGCCGACGACTTAACCATAATAATAAATGGTACCCATGAAAACACCATATGCAACCTCATGCGCCAAGCTTTGAAAATAGTAGAAGACTGGTGCAACAAACACCAACTATCAGTGAACCCCACAAAAACCGAGCTGGTCCTCTTTACAAAAAAGAGGAAGCTGACTACATTACAACTACCGCGTTTCTTTGGAACTACCCTAAGTCTATCAACTGAAACCAAATACCTGGGCATCTTTTTGGATAAACAGTTGAATTGGGCGAAACATATCAACTACATCACTACAAAAGCCAGTATATCCCTGTGGCAGTGCAAACGACTGCTCGGCAGGAATTGGGGCATTAGCCCCAAGGTCACCTATTGGCTATACACCACAGTAATCCGACCAATCATCACATATGGCTCGCTAGTCTGGTGGCCCAGGACAGACCTAAGTACAGCCCAAAAAGATCTCGAGAAACTGCAACGGTTCGCTTGCGTAGCAGTAACAAGTTGCATGAAAACCACGCCCACTGCTGCTCTACAGGCAATGCTTGGACTGCCGCCACTACACCTCATAGTGCGTGAAGAGGCGGCCCTAGCCGCCTTTAGGCTCAATCTGCAAGGAACCCTGAGCAAAGACTCTAGAGTTAAGCACACTCGCATAAAAGAAGATGCGATCAAACGACACCCAATGATGGCATCACCATGCGACAGAGCCCCGAAACAGCACTACTTTCAGAAGCATTATAGTATCACACTCACGGAAGAACGGTGTGATTACTCAGGCCTGCATGAGTTGAGAGTATACACCGATGGATCAAAGACTGACTCCGGAACCGGGGTCGGAGTCTTCTCACACGATCTCAACATCAATATATCCAGCCCGCTTGGAATATTTAACACTGTCTACCAGGCGGAGTGTGTAGGCATCATACAAGCGTGCTATGCCATAGAAGCCAGGAGAGTCACGGATACAAATATACGTATACTCTCGGACAGTGCCTCGGTGCTCCAATCCTTACGGAAAAGATACATTACCTCGAAATTAATACAAGAATGTCACGACGCACTCGAACGAGTAACGGTTGTTAACCGAAACACAGTGACACTGCAATGGATAAAAGGACACAGCGAATCACTGGGTAACGACGCAGCTGACGAACTAGCTAGGAGAGCATCTGGCACGTCTGTCTGTGGGCCTGAGCCAATCGTGCCCATTCCCTTCAATCAGTTACGCAGGTGGCTACAGGACCTCACCCATACACAAGCAGAGAGTTGGTGGTCCTCGACACCAGGCTTTTTTTTTTTTTTTTTTTTTTTTTTTTGAGGGTGGGAAATCATCAAATAACTTCTCCCGCTCTGGGTGGAGCGGAAGGGCGTGTCAGACTTTTACTGACTAAAACCCACCCGTGTTCCTTCAGTTGCCTATGCCAGGGCCGCGGTAACCCCTTCGGACAATCCGCGACCCCAGCGGCGTCGGCCCTATTGGACCCCGTCACTTGCTGACATCTCTTTGAGGCGCGCGTGGAACACAACGCGCCGTCGACTCGGGCCTGGTCCTTACCGGACGGCGAGCTACCCGCTGCTCACCGTCCGCAGGCCCGCGCCTACGGTGGCCGGAAATCGCCCCGCGATTCCCGCCGCCCAGGGCGTCTCCTGCGGCGACTGAGGGCGTGAGGCTGCCTCTCCCTCACACGTTCCGCCTCCTCCTTCGCGAGCATCACTGCTTCGCAGAAGGAGGTGACGGCCTCCCATGCACTCTCGCTCCGCACCATGGCCTGGACCAGGCTCGGACGCGAGAGATCGCCGCCGCCGATCGCCTCCGTGAGAACACGGCGGTGCTCTGCCCAAGCCGGGCAGACCTCCACTGTATGCTCCACCGTGTCCTCCGGGCGATCCACACAATGATAACACCCGGGCGTTTCCTCCCGCCTTATGCGAAACAGGTACCTCCCGAAACAACCATGTCCGGTGAGGACCTGCGTCAGGCGGTGAGGACCTGCGTCAGGCTCGACACCAGGCTGCAGGCAATCCAGGGAGGCTCTGCCCTCCCTGGACGGTGCGCTTACTAGACGGTTATTACGTTTGGACAGGAACGGGCTGCGCCTGGTGACTGGGACCATCACGGGACACTGCTCATTAAACAAACACTTCCATACAATAGGAATAACGGACAGTCCCCTGTGCAGGGCCTGCATGGAGGCTGAGGAGACCATTGCGCATGTTCTCTTTGAATGCATAGGCGTCACCCAGATTAGAACAGAAACTCTTGGAATACCCCGATCTTTCACAGATGTTCTTAATAGACCCAGAGATTTGATTAACTTCTGGAGGGAGGTGGGCTGGTTGGAATAACCCACGAAGGCCGCCATGGCTCACGCACAATGGTCCACATAAAGGACTAAGTGCGGAAACCTAATCCTTAACATAGAACATAGGGCCCTCGCTCACGGCGACTTTTTGTAGCGATGCAGTAGCGATGCTGTCGCGCGTTTGCATCGATACAGTCGCGATGCGGTGCTATCTGTTTGCCCTCGCCTACACCACGATTCGATTCGAGTAGCGATGCTGTCGCGCGTTTACGAAACGCGCGACAGCATCGCTACAAAAAGTCGCCGTGGGCGAGGGCCCTTAGGTGAACAGAGTAAGTCTATGATATACCTAGTTTTTTTTTTTTTGCTTAGACAGAAAAAAATATCTAAGTACCAATAAATATAACAAATTCGATGTAAACTTTTATAATTTTTGTACCAGAAAAACAGAAATTTTGAAAAAAAATAATACATCGTTTAAAAATATCAAAATTCAAATCATAATTATGCAGCCTGAAAAAAAAGTAATCCGGTATGTATATGTTATTTGGGTCTCACATAATTCTCCCAACTGTGTTTCAAATAAAATTGAAAACATCCTTTTTACATCTTCTTCATTTATTGTCCCACTGCAGGGCAACCACATCTTCTCATACAGAGAAGGCACGAGCATTTATCACCACGCTTTCTCAAGACTGGTTGGAGATTTCAGACTTATAGTATCTAGGTTTCCTCACGATGTTTTCCTTCACCGATGTCAGTAATGTTCAAGATAAACTCAGAAAGTACACATGAATTGAAAAAGTCACATTGATACTTGCCCAGATTTGAACCCATCGTTGCTTGACAGTTAATTCCTTATAAATTTCAGAACTTTTCTGGTGCTTGCACTTGTCCCATGTTATATGGAATCGGTGTAATCAACGAATTAAGAATATCATTCTTAGTTCATTGGGTGTAATAGGTTTTATCTTCTCTTCTCTGAGGTGTCAGCCGTCACTCTATCATTGACTCTTAAAAGTGAACTTAATTTTTGCCAACTACTTACTGCATTAGCTCGAGCTATCATATTCTTTTGAGCTATAACCAGTTTTTTCGGTGTGATGTCGGATCCAAGTTCTTGTCTTGTTATCATTACAGCATTTGCTACCTGAAGAACATAGGGTATAGTTGCAGGAATCGGGAGTCAACATGTTTTATCATTTTGATCTGATCGATGTTTTAGAAAAGGAAAAAAATCGACATACCCGTAGAATTTCGTCAAAATTCTGAAATCCTTCTATTGTTTGTATATTTGCCATAATAGCCAGTTTTTTACCCTTCTCTCCTAATAAGGTTTTCAATTCCAGGACACAACTGGCAGAGTTTACAAAAGATGCAACTATAATATCGACCTGCACAAAAACAGTGTTTGTATCATTCGTAATTCGTTGGTCTGTACTTTTTAAAATCATTACCTACTTGTACAAGATATGACCGATTATATATCTCAAGAACTAGACAAAGGCAATCATTCAATTGGTATTTTTCTTGACCTAGCAAAAGCTTTTGATACCGTATCTGTTCCTATCTTGTTGAATAAGCTCGAGAAAATAGGTATTCGAGGAAAGCAGCTTAATCTTTTTGCAGACTATCTTAATAACCGCTGTCAATGTTTGAAAATTGATAATTTTACTAGCTCAGAACTAAAAAATACTTCTTTTGGGGTCCCGCAAGGAAGTATATTAGGTCCAACCTTATTTCTTATTTATATAAATGACCTCTGCAGTCTCAATCTAAATTCGGGTAAAATAATATCATATGCTGATGATACTGTACTCCTGTTCTCCGCAAATACATTACATGAAGTTTGGTTATGTGCACAGCAAGGTTTCAATATAGTTAATCGATGGTTACAACATAACTTATTGACATTAAATGCTGACAAAACTAAATACATACGCTTTTCCTTACGCAACTCAAAGCCATCTATAATAATTCCAGATATTCATGCACATGTTTGTAACACAGCTGCAAACACGAAATGTAATTGCCCAATTATCATTAATACGAAAACTATTAAATATCTTGGAGTAATTATAGATGCTACTCTTACATTTAAAAATCACATTGACCTATTATGCAGTAGAGTCCGTAAATTGATGTTCATTTTCAAGAAAATTCGTCCTTTTGCCGACTCTAAGGTGATAAAACATGTATATTATGCTTTGTGTCAATCGATCATTACATATTGCATTACCTCATGGGGAGGAGCGGCTAAAACAGTTTTGCTACCATTGGAGTGCGCTCAAAGAGCTGTATTGAAAGTATCCACATTCCGGCCTATCCTGTTCCCGACCCAACTTTTATATCAATCTTGCAATGTTCTGACAGTGCGGCAGTTATTTATTATGAATACTTTATTAAAACAGCACTCTAAATTGCCTTACAATAGAGTTGTCACTGATAAAAGACGTAAAGATATCTGTATGGATAATTATAGATTAAGGCATTCTTTTATGTATAGATTTTTTATATTCTTAGGACCATTTCTTTACAATAAAGTAAACGCAATTTTGTCTATGTCTGCATTAAACAGGGTACATTGCCAAAACTTAATTAAAACTTGGTTACAAAAATTGTCTTATGACGACACAGAAAAGTTACTGCTTGTTTTAAGTTAAGTATTATTTTTAATTCAATGTTTTCATTTCATTAGTCTGTTATGTTATTCATTATTTATGTATTATCATCAATCTTAGGAAATATTTATGTAAACTAATTTGCACTTATGATACCTGAGATACAGGTTTATCCTAGTTCAGGTTAATCCCATTATTATATACCTACCATTTTAGTTTAAGCTTTAATATTGTAAATATGCATTATTTAAATAAATAAATGAACTTAAACTTAAACTTAAACTTAAGCATTTTACACAAGAATGTATGAGTACCTGCTGCTGGATCGCCATTTGGATATCGAGTTTGTCTTTATCAGTGTAGTTTGGCATCTCCAATACTACGTTAGGGACAAACACATCCTTATAGGATCCCAGAAATCCCCCCCTTTCAATTTTGCACGTTAACGTTGTTGTTGATATCATTTCTACCTTCAACAGGATTGATTCATTGTCCAGCAAAATAAAATCATTTTTCTTTAATTGCTCAGAAAAATACATGAAATCTACGTAAACTGTGTATGTAGAACATCGATCATTGTATGTTTCGTCTGTTGTCAATCTTACAACTTCGCCGGTTTTTAGTTCTACCGCTTCACCGAAAGTCTGTAATTAACGGAAAGGATATCCTTAAATTACTATAGTCAAGTAGCAACACCATTAAGCAGTACCTAAGCATCGCTGCATAACCATTGTGGTTCACATGCTTTTTTTTTTAAATAACAGGCTCAAATGAAAATTTACGAAGAAATAAATTCTCACTTCGGCAATACGTCCGGTCCTTATCTTCCTACCGGAAAGTCTCATGGCAATCGATATGGGATAATTCTTGCCCATCTTTATACTAAAGTTTTTAGCAGCCGCTCGGACCATTTTAATAGCTTCCACATGTTCTTCTCGCGGCCCAAAGTTCATGTTTAGCAGTGCTATGTTCATGCCGGCTGCTATCATCTTCTCCAGTATATCAATGTCATAACATGCTTTTCCTAGAATTATACACTCTAAAACACACTATGCCGAAGTTACGCGACCGAAGTTCCGCGTCTGATGTTACGTTCCGACGTGTTCGGCTGATATGACACACCATAAGTGCCGAACTTACGCGGCGGAAATTCAGTTGCGGAACTTCAGTGTCTTGAAACGCCCCCCGTCCCCGCCCCGCATCTTCTTCGGTAATCGAACCGAACTTCGGTCGCGTATATGTGTGCTCTACAGAATACGTTGACACCGAATTGCCGCTGAACTTACGACCGACCGAAGTTCGGCTGTACGCTAGACCGCAACGTAATTTCGGCATAGTGTGTCGTCAGTAATTCAAATAGCATTGTAGGCGCAATCATGCCGAACTTCGGTCGCGTAACTTCGGCATAGTGTGTTCAGACACTATCAGTCTAATTGGCGTTATACAAGGTGTAATTTATTGAAATAACTCAAAATATGAAACTAGCTTGTTCAGAAGGGTGAATCAAAGAAGAATCGATTACCTACATTATTTTTATTACCTTGGTTATTTTTTTAGCAAAAAATATTTTTGATAGAGTAAGTTATAGTGCCTACGAGATAAACAAAATGTTTGCCCAAAGCCGTATACAATCCGATAGTTTTGGTTATTCTGAATCCAAAAATCAGTCACGTATTTTCAAATATGTCAAAAAAAAATACTGAACTGTTTCATAGCTATGTCTGATTTTCAGAATGTACTTAAATGATAGATTTAAGATACCGAACACAATTTTCAGACAAGTAGCGTCACACGTAGGAGACCATTTGAGAAAATTAAAAATGAGGCAATAAAAAAATCGCATAGCAAACCGTCTGAAAATCTTGTTTTCAAGTGAACTTTGCTTATTCTGCGACTTTGGTCAGTTAAATTTAAAAAAAAAGAATCAAATATGTTTATTTAGAGTTGATGCGAATAAATAATTTTTCAGGAGAAAGTGTGAGCACCTTATGTGTTGAAACCATTTTGAACGTGTTGAATAATTTTAAAGATCGGTAAAACATAGCATTCTGTCTGAAAACTGTTGCAGATGATGAAAAAAGTTGCCCATTTTTAATTCATTTTTTTATCTGCACTGGCCCTCTGCTGGATAAAGTTATCATTCGTCTTATCTGCTGCCTTTTCCGGCCAATGAGTCAAGAACGAGGCTAGGTCGTCGCGCCAGCGTTTCTTAGGCCTGCCTCGGTGACGATGTTCGTCTTCAGGCACACACTGCGTAATGAACCTGGCCCATCTGCCCTGATGCATCTCATAGAATTATAGGTGACATTTAAAATATCTGAAAACAGTTTTTAGTAACCCGATAAAAAAAAATTAAACAGGTTGCTAACTGTAAAAGTTAAAGGAGATCATTCACCGTCCATACATTTTTGGGGTAAACGTGAAAGTGGCAATCAAAAAAAGGTATTTTCCGATAGAATACCTACGTTTTTCTGTACTTATTTCTGTTTTTAGGGTTCCGTACCTCAAAAGGAAAAAACGGAACCCTTATAGGATCACTCGTGTGTCTGTCTGTCTGTCCGTCTGTCCGTCTGTCACAGGCAATTTGCTCCGAATCTAATGGACCGATTAAGTTAAAATTTGGTACACATATGGATTTCTGTGACATAAACACGTACAGCTAAAATAAATATATGAATTTTGAATATGAGAGTCACTTTTAGGGCGAAAATAAGAAAATTAAAAAAAAAAGTTTTGTAAACTGTACCGTGTGACATATCAAATGAACGAGCTTACTATGAGGGTCTCAAATATATTTTTTTTATAATTTTAAAATATATTGTTTTAAAGTTATTTAAGAAAATAGACGAAAATGGACCATTCCCCCCCCCCTTATCTCCGAAACTACTGAGCCTAAAATTTTGAAAAAAATATAGAAAATAGTTCTATACCTGTAGATTACAGGAAAACCTATAAGAAGTCTGTGGTCTTAAAATAACATTGTAAATCTATATATATAAAAAAATCAAAGTCCTGACTGAGTCACTGACTAATATATCAACGTACAGCCCAAACCAATGGACCTAGAGACTTGAAATTTTGCACATAGATACCTTATATAGTGTAAACATCCACTAAGGAAGGATTTTTGGAAATTCCATCCCTAAGGGGGTAAAATAGGGGATGAAGGTTTGTATGAAAAATCCTATCCCTTGAGTTAATAGACTTGAAACTTAGCACGAATATTCATCGTAAAATATAAAGTTTATCACTTTGAGTTTTCCTAAACTACCCCCTAAAGAGGGATTGGGGGTGTCAAAGTTTGTATAAAGGAATTTTAACACGCGGTCCGATTAACTCAAAACTCAGTTTTTATACTTGAGACCAAAAATGAAGACTAACAACGTGTATCAGGGTTTTCCAAAAATCTACCCCTAAGGGGTGAAAAGTTAATTTTATAGCGGAGGATTTTATTGGGGGCTTGATTAACTCTAAAATTGGTGTAAATGATGTTTGAGTCAAGTTATGGAAACATACCAGACGATTTTTGAAATTCTTTATCTGTGTTCGTGAAAACAGAGATACAGTTTATATGAAAAATCTTATTAATTTGGTTAATGAACTTGAAACTTAGCACAAATACTTGCATAGGTAAGTAATAATGTTTGTAATTATTAGTTTTTCAAAACTACGCCTCAAATGAGGTTTAGGGATGTTAAAGTTTGTATAGAAGAAAAGCGCAGTCCGATTAAAAAAGTGGTAGGTACTTTGAGTAAAGTTAGGAAACTTGCCAAACGAATTTTCACCGATTTTGACGGCATATAGCTGATGTTTTAAGGAGTAACTAAGGCTATTTTTATTTTAGAAAAATAATTAGCGTTCCGCGCAAGAAAATTAAAATCCATGAAATCAGCCAACCACGTACAGTCCAGTACAAACTTACTAAGCCTCCGCTGTCTATTACGGCTATAACAACAAATAATAAAAATAAAGCAAAGTTAAAAATTTAAGGGGTCGGTCCCCATAAACTTTTCATATATAAAAAAAAAAAAAATCTAGCATGTGGGGTGTCATCGTCTAGAACTCATTGAGTAGAGTACAAACATATTTTTTTTTATCTTCTAAAATTAAGAAATAGGGGGCAAAAGTTGTAAATTTTAGACCACTTTTGTACGAGCTCTAGCGCAACAATTCAACAAATTAGGAATTTGAAACTTCTTTATACCATGTAGGTACCATAAATACTGTATTTAGGCAACAATACTGAAAACGGCGATTCATAAGGTATTTTGTTTAAACATGGGTGATTTTCTGCAACTGCAAAAATAACCTTGTAATTCACAGTATCATTATAAAATAAGTAAAAAGTTATCTTTGCGATTGTTAAACATATAATATGGTACGGAACCCTTCGTGCGCGAGTCCGACTCGCACTTGACCGGTTTTTATTTTATTTTTTTACTATCATTCTTTTAACTAATGCATCCTCCCGGAACCGACAGAAATGGTTCCATAGCTTATATAATCCCATTAGAACATGTTATTCTAACTAACATGTTCTTGAACAATTCTCGGCTTGGGAGCACTCTGGATACGGGAATAAATAACACACGCAGTCACGTACAGGCACAAGTATAATCACTGACTAAACATATCAGGACAACTGTCTATCTTCAATACCGAGTATTGAAGGTAGACTTAACAATGACTTAAACTAAACAATATGTACCTTCAATATCTTATTACCTACTACATACATTACAGTTCTAATGGGATTATATAACTTTTTTTTGTTTGGCATAATACTTTTTACGTTTCACTTTCATAATTATATATTAATAGCTTTTGCCCGCGGCTTCGCCCGCGTGGATGTCGGAAATATCCCACGGGAACGTACGCACGGCTGCAGATCAAGCTATACATTTCCAGTATACGCTGATCTCGCATTGTGTAGGATTTCCTTACAATGAGAGGTCAGTGTAAACTGTTAATGATACATTTCCGGTTATCCTAGCTTGATGTGTAGCCGTGTGTACTACCTACCGGGATAAAAAGTACCCTAAATATTAATCCAAGTAAGCCGACGTTCGCACGGACGTAAAAATATCGCGGCGGGATGTTATCGCGCACTGGATTTTCAACTCTTGGTTTTGAGCCGAGCTTTGAGAATCCAACATAACAACAACAGAGTGCATCCCAGCGCGACGAAAAACACACTGTTGGATTTTTAACTCTCGGGGCTAAACAGAGCGTTGAAAATGCAGTGCGCGGAAAAAAAAAAATAAATATCCTTGGACATTTCACACAAATCGGCGCCATATTTTTATGCCCGTGCGAACGTCGGCTATATCTTCTCGCACTGCTTCATAGTACTCGAGGAGCGGCGCGCAGATTGATTTAAGATTCAATCATTCAACAGATTGCTGGAGGATATTATTATCCTCCAGCAATCTGTTGAATGATCTTAAAACCAAACAATAGTAAACGTAAAAAAAAATACCAACTTGCATGACTTTGAAAGCAACTCTATAGCGAAAGCATAAATGCTCTTTGTTCCCTATTCCGTGGGAATTAAAAAAATATTAAGACTAAGCTCACGTTCAAACCCGCCGCGATTTTTTACGTCCGTGGTGGTAACGTCGGCTAAATGTTACTTCAAGATACAAACTACCCAATCCTTTAAATCTCTTAAAAAGAAGTACTTACACAAACATTTTAATAGTGTTTGTGAATTTTAAAATCAACCCCTAGTTTAACCCCTTAGGGGATGATTTTTTCATAAATCAAAATAGGTTGTCCTTCCCCAGGATGCCATCTATAGTCTTGCCAAATTTTAGCGATACCCGTGCAGTTTTGTGAATTTTAAAATCATCGCCTTCTTTACCCCATTACGGGATGATTTTTCAAAATCGCTGGACCACTCATTTCTTTATTTTCTACCAAAAGCATAAAGTATTATCATAGCCCTAACTAACTCAAGAAATGCTAAGTTTCCCTTACAAACTTTCATACCCCATATAGGATAATTGTTTAAGATAAAAAATAGGCTGTATCAGGATGCCATCTGTAGCCTTGCCAAATGGTATCGATATCCGTGCAGTTTTGTAGATTATAAAATAACCCCTATTTAAAATCTGTAATATCTTCGAAAATATTCATTTAAATTACATGCTGTAAAGGGCCATATTGATCTATAGTAAATGCACAATTTATTTAAGGTGCTTAATTGGATAAGGATTAATGCTGTATTGCTTAAAATCGCTTCGTAAATAAGCCATTATTTCTCGTAAAATGTAAATGGTTATTGTGGGTTATCCCTAAGAGATGGACATATACCAGAGCGGACTTTTTTGGAGACCTTTTTAAGGTGTACAATACTGTAATACATTATTTTGATCTATCTCGTAGGGTTCAGCCAGCGTTTGCAATGTAAGCGCAAAAAAATGTGTTTATTTACGACATCACATTAGAAACCTCTAAAATTATCAGTGTTTCTCTACTATATTATGCATGTATTATACATATAAACCTTCCTCTTGAATCTCTCTATCTATTAAAAAAAATCGCATCAAAATCCGTTGCGTGGTTTTAAAGATCTAAGCATACATAGGGACAGACAGACAGCGGAGCGACTTTGTTTTATAATATGTAGTGATTTAGCCCAAAATGAATGATCTCCTTTTTGACATTTTTGAAAATGCGCTCGGGGGGCCTAAAACGGCCACCTTAAGCAATTCCTCTAAAAGCGATTCATTTCCTGAATTCCCAGCAATTTATTATGATTGACGTATTTGTCATTAAACTTCAATAAAGCAATTCATGATTTGTGGACCATTTTACGAATCTCCATACAAAACTGTCAAACAGATGAATTGCGTGCTATGAATTGTACGCAGATAAATAATGAATTGCCAGTTTGTGACAGTTTTACGATTTCAAATATGATTCATAAACACCTATTATCCTGTTATGATTCTGCCAAAGTGGCCGTTTTAGCCCACATGTGACACGCAAAATGCCTGAAAACAATTTTTTTCGAAATAAAATTACAAAACCTACGTACATTTTTAAATCAGACATAACCATCCATCTGCCTATTTTTTTGACATGGCAGAAATGGGCCTCCGTAAAACTGCGAAGTTTCTGACCGGTAGGTACTGCCCACCGAGTCGAGTTCAGATTCATCTAAACTAACGATTTTATGCGGTTTTGGACGTAAAAAGATGCGACATGGTTTTGGTCGTGGGCTCTCGAGTCGTACTATTGTATCGACACCAAAAATAGAAAAATGCTTCACAATAATATTTAAGAAAAAATAATTGTAATTTTAGCTTTATACAGTAAACATTTGTCGGGTTGTTGGAGGTTTTGAGTAAGTAGCTATTCAACTTGTATAACATCTCGTGTTAAAACTTACCAAGTGCCGCTATAATTCCCGTCATACGTGTACAGGCGGCAGGTGCTGTGATATTCAAGTTTATTATGTGGTCCAATGGTGTAGGGGCATGTGATGACGATAGCTGCTGACCAGGTAGCACCATGCAGTCAAACTACAAAATTATCAATATTTATTTTGAACTGGCAGGCTTATTTTTAAGAAGCGGTTACCGACAACTGTTGACACTCTGCACCAAAAAACTTTAACACTAATAATATATGATGCTGATTTCAGCCGTGTCTCCTGCGCGTCTTTTTGCGAAACAATACACAAAAAACCTTATACACACATATTTATTTTCATAACACATTGTGGACATTATACAAGTGGCAGTACAGATATGTGATATCGAAGGAATATAAAAAATATCTGACGAAACATGCGATGCCAAAATATGGGATGCTACATCGGCTTCAAAAAGATGTGTCACCTCTTAGAATGCAATATTATCGGCCTCAGATATGTCTTGCTTATGTTTGTCTATTCAGTTAAATTCATAAATTATTATGATCAAAAATATCTGACGCTTTGGCAGCCATTGATATAAAAACACGCAGTAATATATACTAGAGATCGGATAATCGGATGCATATTAACCTAAAGTTGAGGTGTTGGCTAAGTATGGAGTGGGCTTTTGGATTAAAAAATCCCAGAATTCCGGTATCGGCCAATTTTTACTTCTGATTATAGAATCGAATGTATAATTTACTTAAGTTCAGATGTTAGTTAATATGGATTGCACTTTAAAAAAAAAAATCCCGGGATTCTGGAACGAAAATTTTTAAGTTCTGATTTTGGAATCGAATGTTTTAGTTAGGAACTTGCGTTCAGGTGTTGGCTAATATGGATTGTACTTTTGTATTAAAAAAATCCCAGGATTCCGGGATTCACAAATTTATAGTTCTGATTATAGAATCGAATGTATATTTACTTAAGTTTAGGTTTTTGGCTATTAAGGAATGCACTTTTGTGTCGTCAAAATGTCGCGATTCCGGAATTGATAAATTAAGGCGAAAGCGCCAGGGTAGCCCGCGAAATTCAAAATTTCTTACGTTTTTTGCAATTTGTAGGTCAGTGTGAGCTTGTATGTTGATTAAAATATGATTCGCGGCCGTAGCTAATATGGCTTTACAGACTTATAATCATTAGAATCAGCAATACAACTCCATAAGTTAGCATTTATCTCAAATCTAGCGATTTCATGAAATCATGAGGTTTGAGATAAATGCTAACTTATAGACTGTATTGCTGATTCTAATGATTATAATTCTGTAAAGCCATATTAGCTACGGCTGCGAATCATATTTTAATCAACATACAAGCTCACACTGACCTACAAATTGCAAAAAACGTAAAAAAAATTGAATTTCGCGGGCTACCCTGGCGCATCAACCTTAAGTATTTTTTGAAAGGGTAACTTTTTTATCACTAAATTTTCATAGGGTGTTCTACTCATGAGCAACTTTCACTATGGGATCAACCCGTAAATCACGAAACATAAGTCAGCTGTTTCATACATTTTGGTCGAGTAGGTATTGAACTTTTGTTTCAAACATCGTAATTTTTTTTGTGATTTCAGAGTTGGTCCCATAGTGAAAGCTGCTGAAAATGTAAATCCAAGATGGCGGCTTCAAATATTTTCAAATTTTTTGTCATGGGTACTATTCATGGTTTTCGAGGCTGTTACAGCTGATAGTGACATTAAAATGTAAATCCAAGATGGCGGCTGCGAAAATTTTCTAATTTTTCGTCATGGGTGTCGTTTTCATGGTTTTGGGGGGTGTTAAAGCTGATAGTAACATTAAAATGTAAATCCAAGATGGCGGCTGCGAACATTTTCTAATTTTTCGTCATGGGTGTCGTTTTATTGGTTTTCCAGGGTGTTGAAGCTGATAGTGACATTAAAATGTAAATCTAAGATGGCGGCTGCGAACATTTTCAAATTTTTCGTCATGGGTGTCGTTTTCATGGTTTTCGTGGGTGTTAAAGCTGATAGTAACATTAAAATGTTAATCCAAGATGGCGGCTGCGAAAATTTTAAATTTTTTCGTCATGGGTGTCGTTTTATTGGTTTTCGAGGGTGTTAAAGCCGAAAGTGACATTAAAATGTAAATCAAAGATGGCGGATGCGAATATTTTTTAATTTTTCGTAATGGGTGTCGTTTTCATGGTTTTCGGTGGTGTTAAAGCTGATAGTAACATTAAAATGTAAATCCAAGATGGCGGCTGCGAACACTGTCTAATTTTCGTCATGGGTGTCGTTTTATTGGTTTTCGAGGATGTTAAAGCTGATAGTGAAATTAAAATGTAAATCCAAGATGGCGGCTGCGAACATTTTCTAATTTTCGTCATGGGTGTCGTTTTATTGGTTTTCGAGGGTGTTAAAGCCGATACTGACACTAAATTGTAAATCCAAGATGGCGGATGCAAATATTTTTTTTATTTTTCGTCATGGGTGTTGTATTTATGGTTTTCGGGGGTACTAAAGCCGATAGTAACATTAAAATGTAAATCCAAGATGGCGGCTGCGAACATTTTTAAATTTTTCGTCATGGGTGTCGTTTTCATGGTTTTAGAGGGTTGTAAAACCGACCGAAATCTTCGCAGCCGCCATCTTGGATTTACATTTTAATGTCACTAACAGCTTTAATAGCCCCCAACCATGAAAACGATACCCATCACATTTTTAGGGTTCCGTACCTCAAAAGGAAAAAACGGAACCCTTATAGGATCACTCGTGTGTCTGTCTGTCTGTCTGTCTGTCCGTCTGTCCGTCTGTCACAGCCAATTTGCTCCGAATCTAATGGACCGATTAAGTTAAAATTTGGTACACATATGGATGTCTGTGACCCAAACACGTACAGCTAAAGTAAATATATGAATTTTGAATATGAGAGTCACTTTTAGGGGGAAAATAAGAAAATTAAAAAAAAAAGTTTTGTAAACTGTACCGTGTGACATATCAAATGAAAGGGCTATGAGGGTCTCAAATATATATTTTTTTATAATTTTAAAATATATTGTTTTAAAGTTATTTAAGAAAATTGACGAAAATTGACCATTCCCCCCCCCCTTATCTCCGAAACTACCGAGCCTAAAATTTTGAAAAAAATATACAAAATAGTTCTATGCCTGTAGATTACAGGAAAACCTATAAGAAGTCTGTGGTCTTAAAATAACATGGTAAATCTATATATATAAAAAAATCAAAGTCCTGACTGAGTCACTGACTAATATATCAACGCACAGCCCAAACCAATGGACCTAGAGACTTGAAATTTTGCACATAGATACCTTATATAGTGTAAACATCCACTAAGGAAGGATTTTTGAAAATTCCATCCCTAAGGGGGTAAAATAGGGGATGAAAGTTTGTATGAAAAATCCTATCACTTGAGTTAATAGA
This sequence comes from Cosmia trapezina, assembly GCA_905163495.3. Taxonomy (NCBI): domain Eukaryota; kingdom Metazoa; phylum Arthropoda; class Insecta; order Lepidoptera; family Noctuidae; genus Cosmia; species Cosmia trapezina. The sequence goes on along the minus strand of LR991025.1, from coordinate 16,637,910 downwards.
CTTGAAACTTAGCACGAATATTCATCTAAGTAAATTATAAAGTTTATCATTTTTAGTTTTCTTAAACTACCCCCTAAGGAGGGATTGGGGGTGTCAAAGTTTGTATGGAAGAACTTTAACACGCGGTCCGATTAACTCAAAACTCAGTTTTTATACTTGAGACCAAAAATTATGACTAACGTGTATCAGGGTTTTCCAGAAATCTACCCCTAAGGGGTGAAAAGTTGATTTTATAGCGAAGGATTTTATTGGGGGCTTGATTAATTCTAAAATTGGTGTAAATAATGTTTGAGTCAAGTTATGGAAACATACCAGACGATTTTTGAAATTCTTTATTTGTGTTCGTGAAAACAGAGATACCTACAGTTTATATGAAAAATCTTATTAATTTGGTTAATGAACTTGAAACTTAGCACAAATACTTGCATAAGTAATTAATAAAGTTTTTCATTATTAGTTTTTCAAAACTACGCCTCAAATGAGGTTAGGGATGTTAAAGTTTGTATAGAAGTATGTATTTTAAAGCGCAGTCCGATTAAAAAAATGGTACTTTGAGGCAAGTTAGGAAACTTGCCAAACGAATTTTCACCGATTTTGACGACATATGGCTGATGTTTTAAGAGGAAATGGGGGCGAAAAATTAGGTATTTTAAGAAGGTATTGCTGGCGCTCTGCGAGCGCTCCACCCTCGAATTCGTACGATAAGGACAACTGCAGATTCGACTAAATAGCCTGTGTAAAAAGTCACATTTCGAGGTTTGGCTCTCGCCTATTTCCTCCTCCAATATTGGACCAATTTAAAAGATATTTTATAAACAGAATAAGAAGGATATATACTATGCCCCTATGTTTTTTTTTTTTTCGTTAATAGTTGTGTTTCGTCTGTTGACAGCGGTCTGAATAGGCAATTTTGAGCATTTTTGGAGGGTTCTAGTTCCTATAAAAATAATATATCATCAAAAAGGAAAACATAGGGGCATACAAGTAACTGATATTTATATTTCTGAAAAAAATCATTGCTTTATGGTCATTAACCAGAAAGAAAACAGGCGAGAGCGTTTGTATCTTTTTGTATGGAGAATAGAGCACCCAAGTTTCCTCTTAAGGAGTAACTTAGGCTATTTTTAGTTTAGAAAAATAATTAGGGTTCCGCGCAAGAAAATTAAAATCCATGAAATCAGACAACCACGTACAGTCCAGTACAAACTTACTAAGCCTCCGCTGTCTATTACTGCTATAACAACAAATAATAAAAATAAAGCAAAGTTAAAAATGTAAGGGGTCGAATCCACATACAATAAACTTTTCATTTTGAAAAAAAAATAAAAAATTTAATCTAGCATGTATGTCATCGTCTAGAACTCATTGGGTAGAGTACAAACATATATTTTTTTAATCTTTTAAAATTAAGAAAATGAAATTTTACATAGGGTGACACAATGACACAACACAGTATCATTATAAATTAAGTAAAAAGTTATCTTTGCGATTGTTAAACATATAATATGGTACGGAACCCTTCATGCGCGAGTCTGACTCGCACTTGACCGGTTTTTTTTTAAATTTTCGCAGCCACCATCTTGAATTTACATTTTAACGCCACTATCGGCTTTAAACCCTCGGAAATCATGAAAATGGCACCCATGACAAAAAGTTTGAAATTTTTTGCAGTCGCCATCTTGGATTTACATTTTAGTGTCACTATCGGCTTTAACACCCTCGAAAAGCAATAAAACGACACCCATGACGAAATGTTAGAAAATTTTCACAGCCGCCATCTTGGATTTATATTTTAACGCTATTATCGGCTTTAAAACTCTCAAAAACCATGAAAACGACACCCACGACGAAAAATTAAAAAAAATATTCGCATCCGCCATCTTGGATTTACAATTTAATGTCAGTATCGGCTTTAACACCCTCGAAAACCAATAAAACGAAACCCACGACGAAAATTAGAAAATGTTCGCAGCCGCCATCTTGGATTTACATTTTAGTGTCACTATCGGCTTTAACACCCTCGAAAACCAACTAAACGACACCCATGACGAAAAGTTACAAAAGCTGCCGCCATCTTGGATTTACATTTTAACGCCACTATCGGTCTTACAACCCTCGAAAACCATGAAAACGTCAGCCATGATAAAAAAAAATTAAATGTTGGCAGCCGCCATCTTGGATTTACATTTTAACATCACTATCGGCTTTAACACCCTCGAAAAGCATGAAAACGACACCCATGACGAAAAATTTGAAAATTTTGCAGCCGCCATCTTGGATTTACATTTTAACATCACTATCGGCTTTAACACCCTCGACAAGCATGAAAACGACACACATGACGAAAAATTTTAAAATGTTCGCAGCCACCATCTTGGATTTACATTTTAACATCACTATGGGCTTTAAAACGCTCGAAAACCATGAAATCGACACCCATGACGAAAAATTTGAAAATGTTCGCAGCCGCCATCTTGGATTTACATTTTCACGTCACTATCGGCTTTAACATTCTCGAAACCCATGAAAACAACCCCACCGATATAGTGACGGTACCTTCCAGGGACAACCATTTTAATTCGGCAGTTTTGTATTTCTCGCGGGGATCACGTGTTACAAACGGAATATTTACCTTTGTGATCCCGATTTCTCGGTATTTCCAAAAAAATAAAACCACGTTATTTATGAAGTCGTTTCCATACCATGTATCCGATTAGTTGTGCATTCCCACATTTTCTGGAATCCCGGGATTTATAGTAAGAAAAAAAATGCTAAGAAGCCGCTTCCATACTTTGTTAGCGAAATATTAACTTTAGGTTAATATGCATCCGATTATCCGATCTCTATATATAAGTCAATGTTGGCAGCATAAAACCTGACCGTATAATCTTTCGAGTTTTCTTCCATATCGCAATCAATGCCACTCATATTGCAAAAAAAGAATGTGGTATCCCACTGGCAGCATGTACAGTACCTACATGCAAATAATTAACTCAAAAAATCATGCCGCCGCGACGTCGCGTGGCGCGCTGCGGCGATTAACGAGAAGCGAGTAGAGATAGCAACTAAAATGAAGGGCACGCACAATGAAGGGTTCCGTAGTTGAAAAGAATTTATCCCTAAAACAAACTTAACATTGTAATCCCAAAAAATATTTTGTTATGTGATAAAATTACAAATTAACAATAAAAATTTCATGAGTCTTCGTCAACGGGAAGTACCCTATATTATTTTTGATTTATTTGCGAGTATGACATGAAATCATTCCATATTATTTTGTAGAGAACTGTATAAATTGATGAACACTACTTAACTAAATTTCAGGACAAAAATGACTTCATGTATTGTGAGTGTATTACGTGAGCTCGACAAATGGATGTCCGATTAACGCTTGTGCGACAAAACTGTACTGCGACTCACCATAGTTCGAATTCACGCTTGTGCGACACACTGAACCTCGACATCACGCCAGTGCGACAAACAATTGTGCGACAAAAGTTCGACACTACGGTAGTGCGACAAACGATTTCATTTCAACCGCATCTCAATCAGCATATAATGTTCCCACTGCTGGAACACAGGCTTTGTAAGTGGGAATGGGACCTAATCCAACCACGCGGACCCAGTGCGGGTTGGTGGATTTCACGTCTTCGCATTTTTGTTTCTAGGACATGCTGATTTCAACCGCATCGTCCCCATGTTGAGAGGATAGTGGGTGCGTACTGGTCGGTTTGTTGCCCGCTCTCGGCGGACCTCGGAAAGAAGTTCACCGTCTCTACGTATAAGTTGTACACACCATGGTCTTACACGGAGCGCCTATGTGTTCATACCAACTGTGAGGTGTTCCGCGCTGGCTGTTACATTTGCTTCCTGCAAGAGTGCCCTGCATAGGACTCTAAGCGACGGGTTCTAGTTTATATATTGGGCAGGATCTCTTTGCAGTAGGATTGGCTATGCTGGCAGTGCATGCCAACGTCTTAGGGGGCTCTCACCTTAAGTATCATATTATAGTATTTAATACAAGGTTTGGGTCTTCAATGTCGCACTAGCGTGCTGTCGAGGTGTATCGCACAAGCGTGCATTCGAACTATGGTGAGTCGCAGTACAGTTTTGTCGCACAAGCGTTAATCACACATCCATTTGTCGAGCTCACGTAGTACACTCATGTATTGTGGATTACGTGTATTTTTTCCTAGCAAAAAAATGCTATAGTTACTATAAAATATGGACACAAAGTTACTTAGTTTCGCCGTATTTTGGGAAGCCAAGTTTTAAGCGACAAAATCGTTGATGGCTAGTCGCTTTCTCGTAGGCGCCTCGTAGGCGTGGAACAGGTGCCTTAGAGAATGAAATTCTCTAGTCTATATAATTATAGGACAAGCTAATTTGGATGATAAATTATAATAATAATAATATGTTATCTATCTTCTATCTATCTATATAAATAAAAAGAGAACTCCTGACTGACTGATTGACAAACTCATCAACGCCCAGCCCAAACCCTTGGACCTAGAAAGCTGAAATTTTGCACAGAGGTTCCCTTTATAATGTAGACAAGGAATAAGAAAGGAATTCTCGGTAGTATGTTCCCGTGGGATATTTTCCGACATCCACGCGGGCGAAGCCGCGCGGGAAGTGCTAGTATTGGTAGGCAATGATATTATAAGTATTTTACGTATAATATCATTGTTGGTAGGTATAAGGGCGGGAGAATGAATGGATGAATGATAATAATACGATAATAGTAGGTATGTATGTAACAATTAATGTTGTAATAAGATAATGGAAAGCTTACTTCAGAAAGTTTAACATCAGTCTCAGTTGGCCAGACCATGTTTAATAGTAAATAAAATATGCCTTACTTAACAATAACAATCAAAAATAAATTGTACTCAAAAATTCACGATTCGTACAAACTTCTGAATAATTCTGTGACAGTCTGTGACAATGTCTGTCTCTTTAAATGGTATGTCTGGTAGAAATCAAAGAGTATAATAATAATAATCATATCATAATAATGGGGTTGGCTCACTGACCTCTATTGTACAAGTACGCTGGACTAAATATACTATAGGAAATGACAGTTGATTTTTGTGCCGATTTGAAGCGCTACCTCGAGGGCCTCGGGAACTAAAATTGACATGTACCCATCGATGACGCATGTACCCTGTTAACCCTTTAGTGCATGAATTATCTAGGAAAGCAGAAAAATAATATTTTGTTGTTATAAGGTAAGGTAAGGTTGTTATTTGGGGTAGTAGAAAATACAAAGTGCAAAAAAAATATATACTTTGATTAGTTTGGAAAATAATTTTCGAAAAAATGGCTTAGTATGCAATAACGACTGTATGCAAATGTCATAATTTCACGAAATCATGACATTTGAGGGCTTTGTGAACTTATGGAGGTGGAAAGCGATAAACGCAACGAGAGAGATGGATGCTCGATAGTTTCCTCTGGCTCTGTCTCGCTGAGCTGCAATTGGTTCTCGTGGGCTGGGTATAGTTTTAATCGTGATACAGGCGGGAGATTAGAAATCATGCAAACGATTATAGTATGTAGGTTCAAACCCAAGGTTCCAAACTTCATAACTCAAGAAGTAATAAGTTGAGTATATTTAGCCAATTTGTTCTTAAATCGCAATCATTTAGATACCTGGTAAATTACGTAAACTTATTTTAGAATCAGTGGGAAGAATGAACATTAATAAGATTAGAATAATAATCTAACTTACGTGCATAAACGTGTAAAAAAAGGAGGACTCCGCGCCACGCATATCGAAAGTGAAGCACAGTAAGTATGCCGGGACTGTTTGTACAAACACGCCTCACGCACACATTTACATCATAGTATGCCGATCGGCCGCCAGTACGTGACACGAGCGACGGCGTCTTTGCAGGTACAAGTCACGCACACATAAATCGGCAAGGTGCTTTCGATATGCGTGGCGCGGAGTCCTCCTTTTTTATACGTCTATGATTTTACATTTATAATAAACTTTTTTACTCACATTTCATCACATAGTGTAATTACAGCTCAGTTTTTACTAACTCTTTAAAATATCGATTGCACACACCATATTATGTGCTGATAACAATACAAATCTAATGTGTATAGTAATATGCGTGCGGCGCGCGGCGGGTTAATAACAAAATACAATCGTATGAATATACATGTAGGGTTGCGAATGTTCCATTATCGATAATGTGTCGATTGATATTTTTCTTCCAATATTGAGTCATTTTAAATTGACGTCATTCAAATAAAAATTAACTGTTGTCAGATATGCAATTTCAGTATCTAGCTAAAACAAATGTGCAAATAAGTTTCTAATTTAAAATGATAAAATTTATGTGTAAGTAATGTAATTAATAATTAAATTATTTTAACGACTGTAGGCGTTCTAAGCATGTCATGGCTGAAATTTTTTCGTTAACGCAGTCCGATAATATATTTTGTATTGGATGGTATTTAAAAGTACTTCAATTTATTCCCATTTCATTTACCTAATTTTGCCTGTGTTCCACCAAATATACTGAATGTGCACCAAAATATGTTCATTAAAATATGTCATAACGAGCATCTATTGGATATGGCGCTCGGCGGCCGCTGCCGCGGCACCGCTCGCTTCGCTCGCTCGCCGTCGCGCGTTAAGGGTCACTGTTCTAACCTAACCTAACCCAAATGATTCTAACCCAAATGATTCACCAATGTGAAGTTTCGGACGCGCGGGTGTTTTGTGTAACATTCAGGAATATTTGGTGCACGATCAGTATTTTGATGTACGGATAATATTTTTGGTGAACACAAAAATGTTATCCTTTTGTATCTGCTTATTTTGCTTTGGCCGAAGTTTTGTTTCCTCACAGTGATACTTAGAGACTTATTATTTATTTTGATTCCTTTTTAGAGTTCCGTATTTCAAAAGGAAAAACGGAACCCTTATAGGATCACTCGTGTGTCTGTCTGTCTGTCCGTCTGTCACAGCCAATTTGCTCCGAATCTAATGGACCGATTAAGTTGAAATTTGGTACACGTATGTATTTTTGTGACCCAAACACGTACGGTTACAGTAAATAAATTAATTTTGAATATGGGGGTCCCTTTTATGGGGCAAATAATGTGTATCTAGATATAATATACAAAGTACGATTGTCTGTTTTCCCAAATAAAATAAAATAAGAAATTTAAAAAAAAAAGTTTTGCAAACTGTACCATCTGACATATCAAACGAAAATTGACCATTCCCCTCCTTAACTCGGAAACTACTGAGTCTAAAATTTTGAAAAAAATACAGAAAATAGTTATACAACGTGTAACGTTAAATGCGCAAAACCTCTTAAGGGGTCATTGTACTCATCATTATGAACAACTGTTACTATGGGACCAAACATGAAATCGCGAAAAAAAAATCAGCTGTTCAGTACATTTTGACGAATTATGCGAACATAAATGTACTGAACAGCTGATTTTTTTTTCGCGATTTCAGGTTTGGGCCCATAGTAAAATTTGTTCATAATGATGAGTACAATGACCCCTTAAGAGGTTTTGCGCGTTTAACTTACACGTTGTATACCTGTAGATTACCTACAGGAAAACCTATAAGAAGTTTGTGGTCTTAAAATAACATGGTAAATCTCTCAATATTGTGAGTACAAAATTACATTTACTGTTGGAATGTATGGGAGAACATGTTTTACAACTATAATCTTAACTTTGTTCTTGGGATATTTCATTTAATCCCAACTACGGAACCCTTCATAGAAACATTTATTAGAAACAAAAAAGGCATGGTTATTTTGGCATCAATATTTCCTTTTCACAACAGAATAAGTTCCTACAAAGCGAACAATCCTTCAATATATTATTAAGTAACTATAGATTTCGTTTTATTAGTATTTGATAGTCTACGCCAATTTCAGATCAAATAAAAAATACCGTAACTCTCACGGTCGATAAAGTCCATAAAAGTATTTTTTTATCGTCGGCTGTGTCCCATCTCTAATATTAGTTCCATGGGCCCTCACATTGCTTTCAGCGCCAAAATGGCGAAAATCAAATGTCTTCATTTTGTAGTCGCTAATATGAAGTCCAGCGTACTTGTACAATAGAGGTCAGTGGGTTGGCTCCTTAAAACTTTTTGCAGATGACGCTAGCATAGCTTTCACCTGTCACATTTGTTTACTCAATTTGTGTGATCGGTTTTGTAAATTTTTTCATCAAAATACCAGGATGGATGATAAGATAAACATGTACTCAACATGGAGAATAAGCGAGCTAAAGGCTGAACTGAAAAAACGAGGTGCTTCTTTACAAGGAAGAAAAGCAGACCTTATTGAAAGGTATACATACTCATAAAATTATACATCAAGCTATTTTATTTATGAAATAGTTTTGTTTGTAGGAAGTATACATTTCATAATACTTTTCGCCAATTGTACATTACTACAAAAAGCCGAATTAGACCATTTTTTTAAAATTACTTTTTTTAAATTCTACAGCTATCGGAAATTGGTGTGCACCTATTTCATTGCATTAAGGGACTTCACATTTCTTAGGCATTTTGTAAAATCAAATCAAATAAAAAAAGTCATACAAATGAATATAATTTTGGTTAAAGCTATGCTAGTGCCACTTTGACAGTAGCCTAGAATGGGGTTGGCTCCTTAAAACTTTTGGCAGATGACGCTAGCATAGCTTTCACCTGTCACATTTGTTTACTCAATTTGTGTGTTCGGTTTTGTATATTTTTTCATCAAAATACCAGGATGGATGATAAGATAAACATGTACTCAACATGAAGAATAAGCGAGCTAAAGGGTGAAATGAAAAAAAAGAGGTGCTTCTTTACAAGGAAGTAAAGCAGACCTTATTGAAAGGTATACTCTTAAAATTATACATCAAGCTATTTTATTTATGAAATGGTTTTGTTTGTAGGAAGTATACATTTCATAATACTTTTTGCCAATTATACAATACTACAAAAAGCCGAATTAGACCACTTTTTTTTAATTACTTTTTTTAACCTTTTATTTTTAATTCTACAGCTATCGGAAATTGGTGTGGTCCTATTTCTTTGCAATAAGGCACTTCACATTTCTTAGGCATTTTGTAAAATCTTAAACAAACAAATACTTCATACAAATGAATATAATTTTGGTTAAAGCTATGCTAGCGCCACTTTGACAGTAGCCAACCCCATTCACTGTCTTCGAGCCAACCCCATTATTAAATTGGAAGTACAAATTGACATTGACAAAGAAATAGAAGATGAAGTTCATTTATCTTTTTAATTGTGGTTTTTCGTCTCCTCCACATTCAGAAACTCTATAGAGGCTCGATGTCAACGCGGGTTTGCACTGGCGAAACAGCGCATAAAAACATTTTGATATCCCTATTTCTGTCAATGTATCTTCTAGAGATAGAAAACATGTATTCTATTTATATCAACATGTTTTTAACGTTTTTAACCAAATGTTTCGCCACAGTGCAACGCAAGGTCACACAGTATGTAGAGATGAAACATTCTAAAAATGAACGCCCCTTCCACAAAACGTGATTATTTCAATTTGTGAGAGGAAATACTTATTGCAACACTTTACTTGTGTGCGTGCGGCGACTTTACTGTCAACATGGACTGGTCGCCGTACTTACAGGTCAACTAATCGTGCGATCAGTCCAGGTAACAACATTGTACGGCGGGGAACATGCGCTTTGTATGGAACGACACGTTAGCTCTGTCACACGTTCGTGAAATTCGGCCGACAAATCCGGCTGTTTGACGTTTGGGCAAGTCGGGTAGGTACTGTTTGCATAAAAAAATCAGTGTTATTGTGTATGTATGTTAGACTGTAAGGTATTTATTTAGTTTAGTTGTTTTTCTGAATGTTACATGATGCACAGTTTAGAGGAGCTCGTGGCTAAGTAATAACGGGAGTGATACGTGAGTTCGAATGACGTTTTTCCGAAGGTCGCCATTTCGAAAAATTTTGCGAGTGGTACGCCAGTTCGAAAACTCATTACATCGAATGACTTTTTCGCGAAGGTCGCCATTTCGAAAAAAATTGCGAGCAGTACACCAGTTCGGAAGTCATGGTATCGAAGTCCGATGTTGAGTTAATTTGTCTGGGAATCGAACTCACGACCCCAATGAGACGAGACACAGAGAGCATGGTATTTTGAGTGAATTCGCAAAAGCTGCATTATATGTAATATGTTATTTAGATGTAGGTTAAGATTTAGGATATAGTATCTTTGTAATTTTATAGGATGTAGATTTAGGATTTAGCATGTAAGGCCACGCTATCGAATTGGATCTCAGATCTGTAATGGTAGTTGTAGGTAAGATTGCTGTAAATAAATAAATAAATAAATTTTAATTTGGTATGGGAAAAAAAAAAAAAAAAAGACAATTTAAACAACATCGGATTTCGATACCATGACTTCCGAACTGGCGTACTGCTCGCAATTTTTTTCGAAATGGCGACCTTCGCGATAACGTCATTCGATATAGCGGTTTTCGATTTAATGAGTTTTCGAACTGGCGTACCACTAGCAAAATTTTTCGAAATGGCGACCTTCGCAAAAGCGTTATTCGAACTCACGTATCACTCCCGTAATAACAGCCGCACGGGTCGATCCATCAGGTTAAGCTATGCTTGCCGGGGTTGGTCCGTGGATGGGGTGACCATCTTTACATATCGAGACTCCTCCGTGCGTCGGAAAGCACGTCAAGCCGTTGGTCCCGGCTGTCATTCGTGGATCTTTGGCAGTCGTTACGACGGGTAGTCAGAAGCCGGACAGTCTGACAAGCAGTCTTACCAAGGGGTATCGCTGTCAAAGTCTGTGATTGAAATTGTCAGTATGTATTGTAGTACGACTTTATAATCTTGATCCTTGTTGGCTGATTTGATATATTTACGATATGATTACCATCCTTTTCTTATGTTTCTGGATAATTTGGAAGATATTCAAGGACTTTGCGAATTAAAAATATTGTTGAAACGTTAAGTAATTTGGAAAAAAAATTAATAGAAACTCAGACTAAGTTCTTAGAAGAAATATAAACTTCACTAACTGTGATCGATTTAGACTGTGTTTTATCTGTTTGATCCGTTTCACAAAGTTGTGTTATTTCATGTCATCAAACTGTTTGGGTACCTATACCTACTTTGTTTCACATAGCACAGAGGTTGGTGGAAATTAAAATCGAAGCATTTCTGAATGAAAGAATGTGGAGCACTCCAGAAAAAAAACGCTGCCACAAAAGCACAGTGTCGAATTTAGACAGCTTTGATATTGATGCAATAAGAAACAAAATCAATTAATTTTAGACAGCAGCGCCCAAGAAGCAGGATCCGCCTTCACCACAACAAAGCTCCAGCTCACTCCACCAGACTATCGAATATTTGTCTATAGAAAGTGTGTAGCTTTTTTTCTGGATGGGATATCATCGAATGACTTCTCCCGCTTTGGGTGGAGCGGAAGGTGGTGTCTCTGACTTGGCTTCACATGCCGTCGAGAATGAATATGATATCTCTCAGGCACGGGTTTCCTCACGATATTTTCCTTCACCGTTTGGGCGTGTCAGACTTTTACTGACTAAAACCCACCCGTGTTCCTTCAGTTGCCTATGCCGGGGCCACGGTATCTCTTTCGAACAACCCGCGACCCCGGCGGCATCGGCCCTATTGGACCCCATCATTGCTGACATCTCTTTGAGGCAACGCGCCGTTGACCCAGGCCTGGTCCTTACCGGACGGCGAGCTAACCACTACTCGCCGTCCGCAAGCCCGCGCCTACGGTGGCCGGGAATCTCCTCTCGACTATCGCCGCCCAGGGCGTCTCCTGCGGCGACTGAGGGCGTGAGGTTGTCTCTCCCTCACGCGTTCCACCTCCTCCTTCGCGAGCATTACTGCTTCGCAGAAGGAGGTGACGGCTTACAGTCCTGGGGGCTTACTATGAGCTCTTATAAGCAGGGCAGAAGTTGAATGTTTCCAGTGAGAGAGAGAAAGAGAGACCGAGCTATTATACGACCGATACATTGTCGTAGAGTTGTACCAGCCTGTATTACCTATTAAGAGCTCATTAGCCCCCAGACCTGGCACTTTGTGACTTTTATTTATTTCCAAAAATAAAAGATAAACATAAGTACAGGAATTCATTTTATGAACCCTGAAGATGCCGTGAAAGAAATCCCTAAAGAAGTCCCTCCCTACTTTTATTAGCACTATTCTAACTGGACGGTACAGTTAGCACATTATAGAAACTCAATGTACTTTTTAAAGAGGATAATAACAATGTCATGTTTTACTTCTATAAAATGAACCATTAACAATAAAAAAACCATAATAAAAAAAAACATAAACATAACCATTATGATTTATGAACCATGAACCATGTTCTATGTTAAGGATTTGGTTTCCGCACTTAGTCCTTCATGAGGACCATTGTGCGTGAACCATGAACTATTTATCGTGCGCATACGCGAGATAGTGAACGACTTTGTGCGTAGACAAATTGAGGCTCTCGCTTGTGTAAAACGTTTGTCTTCTAAAGTCTTGGTCCTACTAAATTCATTATAAACATTAAAATCCATATTCTTTAAAACCACGATTGATTTCTGTCCAACTGTACTGTTGGAACAGTGCTAATAAAAGTACTTAAAAAATAAAAGTTTGACTCATGGAATACTTGTACGGATGTTATAAAAAATGGACTCCTGAGAAAGTTGGACTCTTGCGAACCGAGGGCCCACTGCTTCAGTCAATGGTTCCATCGCATGCCACGGTGAAATACATAGAAAGGAACGGAGACTACTTCGAAAAGCAATAAAAATATTAACAGGCTTCTACATCATTCCGTTTTTAGGGTTCCGTACCAAAATGGTAAAAAAGGAACCCTTATGGTGTGACTCAGTCTGTCTGTCACAGCTGGATATCTCAAGAACTAGTAATGCTATCAACTTGAAATTTAAAAAAGTTTTAGATGACGTTTACCCAACTATTTTGCAAATAAGAAAGAAGTAAAAATATTTATATAATTTTTGTAACAGGCACTGAAAGGGGGGTCTTAAAAATTCAAAGTGAGGCTACTAGGACATGTGGGGTATCATATGAAAGAACGCTGCTTGCACATTCTCAAACATTTTTTTTATTTTTTTTCGGCCACATGGTTTTCGACTTTTGATGAAAAAAGTAAAAAAAAATACCGTTCCCCCCCTTATCTCCGAAGTTTGAAAAGATAAAAATCTGAAATTATTCTATGTGATAGAAGTTTATATAAAGATTACAGGAAAAATAAAACGATGTCTCTAAATAGCACACTTTTTCAGTAATCGGAACGGAACCCTCGGTGCGCGAGTCCGACTCGCTCTTGACCGGTTTTTTATTTTCTAAAAACTTTCAGTGTGACCCACGTAGGTAAACATGATGTAGGTCATACTGATAAATAAATCTACACACTCGTTTTCTTTGTCACATCCATGACATCACCAAACGGAGAAATTAAACACAAAAAATAAATTATAATAAATACAAAAAATTCTCAAGTATCAAAACATTTAACTAGAGTTATAGCTAGTAATACCACATAAAGATTTTTTGAATTTGCCTTTTCTCAGGTCGCGCTTTCGTTTGCCAGACTCTATATAAAATTATTGCATTTTAAATTATGGCAAAATTAGTAAACCGTATTCAGCTGCATCTGGTTAGACTGGAGGCTGACCCCAACATAGTTGGGAAAAGGCTAGGCAGATTGAATTGAGCTGAGTAACCAGTCACACCTGTGACAAATAAACCCATCAGGCACTAACTTACACTAAGGGGCTAAGGGGCTAAGTAATTACAGGCGCACGGGTCGATCGATCAGGTTAAGCTACGCTTGCCACGGTTGTTTCGTGGACGGGTGACCATCTTTACATACCCCTTCTGCCTCGGAAAGCACGCTAAGCCGTTAGTCCCGGCTGTCATTCGTGGATCTTTGACAACCGTTACGGGTCGTCTGAAGCCCGAAAGTCTGACAATCTTATCAAGGGGTATTACCCAGTAACTAGGGTGTGGAGGCCAGATAGGCAGTCACTCCATGTAAAATACTGATAATCACCTGCATCTGGTTAGACTGGAAGCCGACCCCAACATAGTTGGGAAAAGGCTAGGTAGATGATGAGTATTGATGAGGCACTCCAGTTTGATTTAATAGATTTTTAACCTAGAAAATGTTACTGTCGCCTTATAGCTTTTGATTTCACTATGTAACACAGACATAACGATTTTATAAAATTGTTAAAACTAAGCTTTTATTCACAACGATTAAGTCTTCTAAAATCCAAATCCCCATTGCGAAATCACGGATTAGAATGTTTGTAAAAGTCAGGTGGGATCAGTACCATCCCCCAATTGGGGGTAAGCTGAATGATAAACAACTAGCAGCCGCAGCTGCCGCTAACAACGGCGACAAAAATAAATAAAGCTCAGGTAGATAAACAAAGCCGAGTTTTATTTGTGGCGGAACCATTAGGGAAAGGAAAGATAAACGTGTCAACATAGGCGAGATGTCAGATGCCTACTGGTGTAGGCTTTTGGGAATCGTCTTCGTCTTGAACATTTTGAGATGTTTATAGGCCATGAAAGAATTTGCGTTACCTGTGACCTAAGCTACGATAGTTGGCTATAAATCAAACTTTAAAAAGCTGGGTGTATTTTGTTTTCTAACTTACAAAGCGGCACAATTAGAGGTATGCTATCATGCATAGGACTCACATGGTTAGTTGAAGTACTCTTTAGATCCCCAAGAGCCGTAAGTTCATTGAGGATAGACCGCATATCTATTGTTTTGAATTTTGTATTCTTCGTAGAGTCGAAAACAAAATGCTCACAATGATTTCCTTGTGGTCTCCAATTTCTAATACTGCCACCAATTCGTACATGTCTGATAGTATCACGGGCTCCAGGGAAGCACGATCTATAAAATTCTCGTCCTTCTGATACGTAAACCTTTTGTATTCAGACTCTCACCGACTCCCAAAGGCCCACATCAAGAGTTACAATGAAATTCACGAATCGTGATGCGAAAATATATTCAAGTCAAATATATTCCACTTTACTATGAAAATGTAGAGAAAATGCTCGCTTCAATTTTAAGGTGTAAAATATGAAATGTATTTATCAAATGCATCATGTGATTGTTTCACCAGTGTTATCACGGATGTTGTTTTAAAATCACCTAATCTTACAATACTCGACTACGCAGACTTTCCTATTTATTTTATTTTTCTTTTGAATTTATTTTTGTCTTGAATTAATTTACACGCTGTATGTGTGAACGTTGAGATTGTATCTCAACGTTCCATCCACCTGTTGAAATCAGTAATTAGATTAGGGTCGTTACACATCTGACGGAAGATGCACCGCGTATTGTCGGTCGCGTAACGCCAGAACGGACAAGTAGATAATAAAACATTCAACCTTACACAATCAACTTACGATGCGTTAGTGCGTCGAGCAAATAAATAGACGCCTGACGCATCTTCCGTCAGATCTACGAACACCCTTAGGTTGTAAAACGTTTTCTGATTACCTACTCAAAATATTAACTTCAGTGTTTAAGGTGAAATAATTTGGCATATTGTTTTCGGAGAAGTACATAGGTCTACGTCGAGCATTGGATTGTAATATACTGAGAGTGATTTGAAATTAAAAGAAATGGGAAACTTGAAAAAAAAGTCTGTTATGCTGTAAGTTGTTTATTAACTAAAATGTTAATAACTACATTAGCGGATAATGGATTATAGTAATTTGTATAATGTGTATAAATAATACCAAAAGTTGTATTGGTATCAGAGGTCACTCAGTTCACAAATCTGTTATACTGTAATCTCAAATTCCTTCATTGCTCATGTTCACGCCTACATCCATCCATACTATCCATACTATCCATACTAATATTATAAATTCGAAAGTAACTCTGTCTGTCTGTCTGTCTGTCTGTTACCTTTTCACGCCTAAACCACTGAATGGATTTCGATAAAATTTGGCAAGGCTGTTGATGGTATCCTGGGGATGGACATAGGCTACTTTTTTTTCAAAATAATCTTATAGGGGATGAAAGTTTGTATGGGAAACTCACTATTTATTAAGTTAGGGATGTGAAAATTAAAATGTATGCTTTTGACAGGAAATAAAGAAATATGCAGTTCATCGATTTTGAAAAATCATCTCCTAAGGGGGTAAAATAGGGGTTGATTTTAAAATTTACAAAACTGCACGGATTTCGACAAAATTTGTATAGCATCCTGGAAAAGGACATAGGATACAACTTTTTTCAAAAATAATACTACGGGGGGGTGATATAGGGGATGAAATTTTGTAAGGGAAATTAAGAACTTAAGAAATACTGGGTATTTCTTAAGTTAATGATAACAAATTTATGCTATTGGTAGGAAATTAGGAAATATGCGGTTCAGCGTTTTTTAAAAATCATCCCCTAAGTGGGTAAAATAGGGGTTTATTTTAA
This sequence comes from Cosmia trapezina, assembly GCA_905163495.3. Lineage (NCBI taxonomy): Eukaryota > Metazoa > Arthropoda > Insecta > Lepidoptera > Noctuidae > Cosmia > Cosmia trapezina. Next base: position 16,621,398 of record LR991025.1, on the reverse strand, counting down.
AATTTACAAAACAGCACTGATTTCGATAAAATTTGGCAAGGCTATAGATAGCATCCTGGGAAAGGACATGGGCTACTTTTTGTCTTAAAACATAATTCTACAAGGGGTGATATAAGGGATGAAAGTTTGTATGGGAAACCCAGCATTTCTTAAGTTAGGGATATGAAAATTCAAATTTATGTTTTTGGTAGGAAATAAAGAAATATAATTATGGTACAGCGTTTTTGAGGGGCTACAATAAGGGTTGACAAATGTTTGTGTACCTACCTCTTTTTATGTGATTTAAGGGATTGGAAATGTAGTCATAGTTCGAATCTTGAGGTATTTAGTCTTTATTTCATTCGACGTTTTTACGAGGAAATTATTTGAACGAGTGGACACTCGGACAAAAGTTATTTGTTATTAGAGCGTGACTGGCATAATAAATTTTAAGTAATTAACAAACTCCCCCCGCCACGTAAGTCTGTCTGTTGGAATGCGATAATGTCAAAAAGTACCGAACGGATTTACATACGATTTTCTCCAATGAATGGAGTGATTCAGTGTAATTCATTATGGTTTTGTGTAAATTGGCTGAAATATGACGACGACTGTTGAAGATGTCGGAAAAAATCATGCCGACTGGTAGCTTTATGCCTACTGTACACGGTAACGATATATCGTAGCGATTTGAGTTTGCACAGTTATATCGGGCGGCCCTATGTTTTCCACATGAACGTTCCCATGGGATCTTTTCCGACAATCACGCGGGCGAAGCCGCGGGCAAAAGCTAGTTTATGATAAAAAAACAAATCTTATTAGCAATCGATACCTACTAAGTACAGAAAAAAGGTCAACCACAGTCTGTATACAGTCGCACTATTATTAAAGTTTGTCTTCTAGGTTGTCCATGGCTTCTTGACTTTCTTCTTCTTCTTCACTTTCTTCTTCTTCTTCTTCACTTTCTTCTCCTTCTTCACTTTCTTCTTCTTCTTCTGCTTCTTCCTTGTCAGCTTTTTTAACTTCTTTGACCTTTATATCTTCTTTTACTATTTTCTCTTGCTTTGCTTCTGTGACTTGTTTTTTAGAAGTCTCTTGCACTTCAGCAACTGTAACTTTTTCTAACACTTTAGTTATAACTTTTGAAATGGATTCTCTTTCCTTCTTTTTCTTGCTGGTAGTTGGTTCAGCGAAGCTATTAATACCAAATTCATGATAAGATTCGGGACATCTGCAAAATTATGATTAAAAAAAATTGTTAGTAAGTTTTTTAGTAAAATCGTTTATTTTATTATTTTAACGGACAATTGTTTAAACCGCTGCACGCTGTACGATTTAATGGGATATCCTCGCCGCCGCTCTGTACAGTGTATAAGTAGGCGTATTTAGAAAAAAAAAACACATATCAAGAAGAAAGCAAACATTCGCGACATTTAAAAAGACTCATTACTTAAATCGTTCTAAGAAGTAGTTAAAAAGTAAAAAAAAAGTAAAAAAAGTTTATTGATTATTAATTGTTTTTGGTCTATTTATGCTCTTTAATGCTACGGTTTTCTAGAAGAGCGGGGGCCGTCATTTTATAAAGGGTTCCCCAAACCGATCCGTGCCGTCTAAAACCTGGGCCATTGAAGACGCTAATGGTCAAGTGGTCAGCGAACTGGAGCAAATATCAGAAGCTTGGAGGTGTTACTGTCAGTCACTGTTTGAAGATCCGCAGTCGCTAGCCTTTGCATCAACAGAACCAGAGAGTGATAAACTGGAACCAGACATCCTTGAGTCAGAAATCAGAGCTGCCATCAAGCACTTAAAAAATGGAAAAGCTACGGGCTCTGATGCTATCCCAATCGAGACTATTCGAGCATTGGGAGAACGCGGCGTTCATATCTTTCACACCATCTGCAATAAGATATGGCTGGCAGGAAAATGGCCGTCAGAATGGGCTCACACAGTTTTCATTCCTCTTCACAAAAAGGGGTCCACCAAAAAGTGCAGCAACTACCGCCTTATTGCTCTGATCAGCCACGCAAGCAAAATATTGCTACACATTCTCAACGAGCGTCTGAAAACATACCTATCGCGGGAGATTGCGCAAGAACAAGCTGGGTTTGTGAAGGGAAAGGGAACACGTGAACAGATTCTCATTGTTCGTCAGATAATCGAGAAGGCAAGAGAATTCAACAAGCCGACCTACATATGCTTTGTTGATTTCTCAAAAGCATTTGACTCCGTGAAATGGCCAACCTTGTGGAAGACGCTATTAGAAATGGGCACACCAAAACATCTTGTGCACCTTCTTAGAGTACTCTACGAAGGAGGAACAGCATCAGTGCGAACAGACGACCACATTTCGGATAGCTTCCATCCCAGTGCAGGTGTCCGCCAGGGATGTATAGTATCGCCACTCCTATTCAACACCTACACGGAGCTCATTATGCGCATCACCCTCGACGACTGGACTGATGGTGTTGCGATTGGTGGCTACAAAATTGCGAACCTACGCTACGCTGATGACACAACCTTGTTTGCGACTAGTGCTGAACAGATGGAGGAACTACTCCTTAAGATGGAGCGCGTGAGTCTTACGTTTGGATTGAGGATTAATCGCAGTAAAACCAAGATGATGATTGTAGACCGTGGCAACATCAACTCGCCAGACATGACACAGATTGCGAACTGCGACGTGGTTCAATCCTACGTGTATCTTGGCGCTATGATCGCGAATAACGGCAGCTGCGTGGATGAGGTGAAACGGCGTATGGCTATGGCTAGGGGGGCAATGGACAAGCTGAAAAAAATATGGAGGAATCGCAACATAACTAAGGCCACTAAGATCAGGCTCGTCCGTACTCTTGTATTCCCTATATTTCTGTACGCAGCTGAGACGTGGACATTACGAGAACTGGAAAAGAAAAAAGTAGATGCTCTAGAAATGTGGTGCTGGAGAAGAATGCTTGGTGTATCATGGACTGAATTCCGCACAAACGTCTCCATACTCCAAGAACTCGGCATCAAACAGCGTCTATCAGCACTAGTACAGTCTCGGATACTTAAGTTCTTTGGGCATGTCTCCAGGCGGAACAATGACTCCATAGAACGTCTTGTGGTGCAGGGCAGAGTGGAAGGTAATAGGCCACGCGGGCGGTCACCGATGAGGTGGACCGACCAAGTAAAATCCGCGATTGGAGGCCCTGTCAATGAATGCGCCAGACTGACTTCTAACCGAACCAGATGGAGAGAAATCGTGAGGCGAGCAACAACTTCACCTGCGATTGGACACTGTTCATAGTGACCACGACCGCTCTGTCAAGAGCGAAGCGAAGAAGAAGAAGAAACCGATCAAATTGCAATTTATTGTAATTTTTTACGTGATTGATACACATGCGCAAATTGATCGTCTACCAAATGCAATTGAAGCGATTGACAATATTACTAAAATATAAATTGATGGCAATTGAACAATTGTAATTGATCGTTTCGGAGGGGTCAAAAAATGCTCTATATTTTGGCAACCGTGATTGTGTGACCGCTCATCGCTTTCTTAGGAAACCAAAGCATTAGTGCCTTCTAAGTGGTAAACACTCACTCCATTTTAGTCCTTTTGGCCTTTTCAGAGACATTCCATATCCGAACAGCATCGCAAAAGGAGCTTTCTTCAGTTGCCTTCTCGAGTGTAACGTATCTATCACCGCAATCAATCCATTTTTGTTCGACTGCGTATTGCAGAGCGAAGGTTATCCGGGATTGCACAGTGTTAAACCATGTCCGACTAGGAGAACCTAGTAGAAGTAATAAAAAAATCAGGGTGGCAGGGACATCGACGCACGACCTGTTACCATGGATTCAGTATATTATTCTGAACCCCTTAAGGGTTAGAAAAAAAAATGAAAGGGAGTTCCGATTTGAAATGCCCTAGCGTTAAAATTTGTCGTCAGTTATTCATCATATGCCTATCCCAGCTATGTTGGGGTCGGCTTCCAGTGTAACCGGATGCAGCTGAATACCAGTATGTTACACGGAGCGATTACCTATCTGACCTCTACAACGCTGTAACTGGGTGATACTCCTTGGTAAGACTGGTTGTCAGACTTTCGGGCCACTGACGACTTTTCGAAGGTTGTAAAAAAAAAATTGCTATTCCATATACTAGGTTTATATTGACAAATACTAGGTATATTTGAAAAACATCTGCTGTATCAGCAAGATTTTTTTTTGATAACCCGACGAAAACTTTCTACGCAAGGGCATTTTAAAATCATCCTGAATTCATGGTTTGCGCGCCGGTGTCTGCCACGATATCACGATGTCATGAGTGTTCAAATAAACAGGAATTGATTATTCCTGTGTATATGAACACTAATTATAAGGTAGGTACCTAAGTGGAATTTTACCAATTTTTTAAGTGTTTATAGTCGACCTCGTTATTACTTTACCTTCCTAAGGTTGAACGTCTGTTTTCACTTGTATCCCACGTCCGATTTAAAAGCGATCCTTGCGCGAATACACGATCGTTCGAACTTTTTGTTCGGTGAACCCGAACGCGTGGTCGTGCCGACAGAGGGCGCTTTCTGATTTTCCGAACAAAATAGTGAAATAATATGCACGCGACCGATCATGTATTCGCGCGATGATCGCTTTTAAATAGGACGCGGCCCAAGACAGAGAGACAGTTATAGCTCTACAAGGATTTTTTGGCACGTGCCCGCCAATCGGAACTAACGCCGCCATCTTGTTTTTTTTTCAATACAATTTCTGTAATTCACGTCTCGTTCGTTCGTTCTGTGACGCCTCCTTGTCAATGTAATTAAAGTGCGAAAGATTCTTGTAGCACTACAGTTTCCAGCTTAAGCTACAGTTTTCTAGAAGAGCGGAGGCCGTAATTAACGGCCGTCAGCGACAGCTGTCATGAAAATGTTAGCAAAGATTTAAATCGTTAGATTCGCCCTACCGAGTCAAAAGATAGTGGCATTTCTTTTACATTTTGACACCTCTGACACCCAATGACGCAGTGACTTCACTTGATTATCATAAAAACGCTGTTTAATAATGTGTGAGCTCACTCTTCTCAGCATGGACACATTTTCTTGTGACTAAGAAGGACGGTGAGGGTAAATCTATCTATTTACATCTTTATGGAGCTTGGTTTGTATTATTGTCAAATACTGGTGGAAATTACAGATTTTCATGACATGCTTTCCTAGGAAACCAAAGCTTTAGTGATGTTTTAATTTACTGAAAGTTTCTGTCAAAAAAAATATACAGTCGAATTGAGAACCTTCTCCTTTTTGGAAGTCAGTTAAAAAGAGGAGGACGACTATACCTTAGTATGAATAATGTGTGTTTAACACAACTACAGGCAGCACAATTATAATAAACTATACTTACCTTTATATAAAAGTGGTACAAGACTCCTATACATTTTCATTTGTCTTACGGTCCTGGTTTTGGTACTGACGCCGATGATAATGCTATTTGGTCGAAACCAGTTCAGGAGATAGGCAGTACGCCCACTAACAGTTGGGAGTATTATGACACGAGCGTTGGTGTGATTAGAGACGACTGCGCAAGACATGGCACTGGCTTCGGCTGCGTTCACTGGCATTTTGATCTGAAAAATAATATGCTTTAACCTTAATTTAAAAGCCTTTAAAGTACAAAAGTTTAAAGACTTTTAAATAAAAGTTTGCTATCGAGGGTAATCTGTCCGGCGAGCCAATGTGTGTTTTTTTTTCGGTATTCGATTGTAGGTAAGTATATGAAAATCTCGTTTGCTTCGTCGAATGTTAGCTTCAATCAACTGTATCAAAAAACTATTCTCTCTCTCTTACTCTAGTAAAATAGAGCACAATAAGTGCAAACTACTTACAACTAGAACTGTAAGGTAGGTATCATGTTTTAGTTGTCATGTACAATCTAGAGATTAGCAATTTTAGTTTGTAATAAAACCCAAATTTTCTTACATGAGACACTATGTGCCAAAAATCCGTCTTGTTCACACAAAGAGGTTCCACGCTAGTGCATACATCATTCATCATTTTCATAGCATCACACATATAATTTATATCAGGACATTCACGGAGTACGAAGCCAGAAGTACCTTCCAGTAAAGCATTAGTCACATCAGATATCTCTCGGATGCATAAACGGCCATTCAAAAGTCTTTCTTCGAATATTTCGCCTGATATGTAAAATGGTTTTCCAGCCTGATTGGTAAAGGAACAAACAATTTTTAATTACGATGCTGTGGTCCCAAAATATTGTCAGGTTACGATGTTATAGATGATACCTGACGACATTTTCCTGCCATGTAGCTTTGTATCCGACCCATGCGATGATATAATTCTGGTTCCAATTCATAAGGCAGAAACTCTCGTGAAAGTAAAATGCCATCGGCATCCTGAAAAAAATCAAGTTTAGTTTGAATAATTATCTCATTGTGGGACCAAAAACAAAACAAAATACAACTTTTATAAAATCCATCACCAACTGCCCTAAAATGCTAAATGTTCAGAAATTAAAAAGCCGTTGCCCACCAAGGGGCACGTCGCGGCTCGCCCACTTTGTAAGTATATAACTAGCTTTTACCCGCGGCTTCGCCCGCATGGATGTCCAAAAATATCCCTAATGTGAAAAATAAAAACTGATTTACAAAAAAATACAACCGACTTTCAAAAACAACACTACAAAGTGAAAAATAACTTTAATTTCGAAAGTCCGTGGCAAAAAATGAAAATACCAACATTAAATCAGACACCGACTTCCGAAATTAAAGTTATTTTTCACTTTGTGTTGTTTTTGGAAGTCGTTTGTATTTTTTTGTAAAAAAGTTTTTATTCTAAAATATTCATTGCACAGTTTTGATTTCGTAACTATTTTACTATTATATATGTATAGTTTATAATATTTATTCACTATAAACGTTTACAAAAAGTATTCATACCTAATTTGCAACAGCAGTAAATTTCCCATACAAATAGGGCCTAAAAATAAACTAAAACGAACATGTTTTATTAGGTACAGGTGCAAGTTCCGAAACCTGTACTGGCTTATGGGTAGAAACTCTGTCCTGTCTACTGATAATAAGTTACTGGTCTACAACACCTTGTTGAAGCTCATCTGGACCTATGGAATCCCACTAGGGGGCTCTGCCAGTAAGAGCAACGTCATGTACATCCAACGTGTCCAAAAAACACTCTGTGTATCATCACAAGTGTCCCGTGATTCTCCAGAAATGAGATCCATAAATATCTCGGCGTTCCTACTATTCAGGCTGAAACTGACAAATTCAAAAGGAAACATGCTCATCGGCTCTTGGTTCATCCAAATACCCTGGCCAAAATCTGTTAAAACCTTCCCTGTCATTGTGGGACCAAAAACAAAACAAAATACAACTTTTATAAAATCCATCATTAACTGCCCTAAAATGCTAAATGTTCAGAAATTAAAAAGCCGTTGCCCACCAGGGGGCACGTCGCAGCTCGCCCACTTTTTAAGTATATAACTAGCTTTTACCCGCGGCTTCGCCCGCATGGATGTCCAAAAATATCCCTAATGTGAAAAATAAAAACTGATTTACAAAAAAATACAACCGACTTTCAAAAACAACACTACAAAGTGAAAAATAACTTTAATTTCGAAAGTCCGTGGCAAAAAATGAAAATACCAACATTAAATCAGACACCGACTTCCGAAATTAAAGTTATTTTTCACTTTGTGTTGTTTTTGGAAGTCGTTTGTATTTTTTTGTAAAAAAGTTTTTATTCTAAAATATTCATTGCACAGTTTTGATTTCGTAACTATTTTACTATTATATATGTATAGTTTATAATATTTATTCACTATAAACGTTTACAAAAAGTATTCATACCTAATTTGCAACAGCAGTAAATTTCCCATACAAATAGGGCCTAAAAATAAACTAAAACGAACATGTTTTATTAGGTACAGGTGCAAGTTCCGAAACCTGTACTGGCTTATGGGTAGAAACTCTGTCCTGTCTACTGATAACAAGTTACTGGTCTACAACACCTTGTTGAAGCTCATCTGGACCTATGGAATCCCACTAGGGGGCTCTGCCAGTAAGAGCAACGTCATGTACATCCAATGTGTCCAAAAAACACTCTGTGTATCATCACAAGTGTCCCGTGATTCTCCAGAAATGAGATCCATAAATATCTCGGCGTTCTTACTATTCAGGCTGAAACTGACAAATTCAAAAGGAAACATGCTCATCGGCTCTTGGTTCATCCAAATACCCTGGCCAAAATCTGTTAAAACCTTCCCTAACGGTGAAAAGGCTGAAAAGGAAGGATGTGCTCTAAAAAGGCAGTCGAGACACTGGTGTCTTGCCTCAACGCCATATTTATTTAACCCATCAGCTTATAGTCTTGCGACTGATTGAAAAAAAAATACAGGTGCAAGTAATGATGGTTCGGAATTAGAATTTTAGGTAACGACTAACGACCCGCCCGATCTAGGTTTATTCAAACCTGTGTTTCAGGCCACCACTTTACAGTGAGTTAGTTGTAAGTTTACAATATTGTGTTTAAAGTTTATTGTGAGCTGAATCTTACCTTAATTATGTCATCTATGTTCATTAATCCTTCTTGGCTAGATATCCCAGCAATAAGCATAGGCCTTTTTACTAGGTTTAATCCAAGGAACTTCTTTATTTTCATGATTGTTTCAACATTTCGCGGATAGTTGATTATTACCATATCCACCTGAAAACCATATTTTATCATTTTAATTTGTTATTTGTAGTTCCAGAATTATATTGTTGTCATTACCGAAACAGTCCTACTTGGTATTCCACGGCAAATTTTAGAAGGTGTAAATCCTTGTTCATTATATGTGGATGACTTCGTAAACCGCCCCTCAAGCAGACGTAGCACATATTTTCTAAATGACCGCCCTTAATAACCTTACATGTCAATGACTTCTCGTCCTTTGCTGTGCACACTAAAATGATTTCGTCTTGTGCGATATTAATTTCCATTCCTATTTTGACATCGGTTGTTAAATAAGGATCATCAACAAATATTCTGTATTTATTACATTTATCGAATTCAGATACTTCAGTAGTCAGAGTTACTTCTGTATCAGTATCTATTAATATACTTTGTGCGTCCTGAAAAATAATATATTAAATTAGAACGTAGGTACATAATGAAATACGCCGATACATTACCATCAGTTGTTTATGACGATAAACAAAAGCCTACATCTTGATTCAGGACTATCGATTGACATTACTATTGTAACATCAGTAATTGTGGCCGTATATATCCGTTATGTTGGATACAAATACTCGTATTTATGTGAAACGTAACATGAAATGTAACATACGTTGAAACCAAGGACCATTTTGGTTGAAAGGGTTTTCGATAGTTTTTCTAAGCAATTAAACAAAAACCCATATGATGTGGGTAAACATATTGAACGGCTTAAATTAAGACGTTAAAAAGGGTTAAGCTTCAACTCTCTTCAAAACGATAACAGCGTAACGTTCCGACTCGGAACAATGTAATATGATCTCTCGATGATGGGCATACGTTGGAAATTGCTGATATGGTTACCCGTACAAAACCCTTATCTATCCCTTGCCCTTACTCTTATCTATATCTTAGTTATCTTAATGAATGGGTTATCCATACTGAAGGGATACATACCCTTTTACTGGGTTTCAAGGCTAAAACCCCTTCAAGGCTTACCCCTTCGAAAGACTTAACTCTTAACCGCGGTTGTACCGTCCCTGGTTGAAAAGAACATGTCGTCCAAATATATGCAATGCAATATGAAATGTAACACACGTTGTGTTATACGTTGAATTGCATACGGCAACGCATTTTTTTCTATTTTAGTTTCGTTTCAAATTATAATTGTTGCTCGTTTGTTATGCTATAAGTAAGTGTTCTCGCTACTAACTATTTAATAACCGTGCTTATGTGGTTGCATGATGTGCATATTAATTTTGTGTGATATAAGTTTCAAGGTTTTTGTGTTTTAGTTTTTTTTTAACTCGAACATAACAGTACATGGTAAATATCCCGTTTGTGTTAATAATAATTTTGTGTGAATTTAATAACTAACCCCTTACTCTGCCCCCAAAAATTACCAAAAATGTGCCATTTGTACCGCCGTGATTAGAAGACTACCAGAAAAATTCATAAAAGAAAATTATGTTCCTATCATTTTCTTTTCCTATCATATTCTCTCCCCTCTTAAAGCCGTGGATCGATTAAGTGCTCAGTATCCATCAGCAGGTTGATCTTCTTTCTTATTTCTTTGGTCCTGATGTAGTATCAGCTTAAATTGCTTTACACCCAAAATCAATTGAACTTCAAAAATAATGTACCTCTTCAAGGAGCCCAGTTTGTATTATACTTGTCTTCAAATCGATACATGTCGCACACGGCCATTCACGGAGACCATGTTGTCGAGCCAAAAATCTTGAAGCTTTATCAATTCTTCTAATCATTTTTATTCTGTCAGTTTCTATGAAATGAGATGTCTTCAATCTTACCACGTTCATTCCCATTTTCATCAATTTCTGAAAATCCACAAGTTGTATTTGTGGATCAGCTGAAAGAAAGATTGCACAACAATATATTATTTAATGCAAAGTTTAACAAACATCGCTCGTCAGTTCTGTAAACAGCGACTAGACGGAGTCACGCCACGTTAGTTAATAGGCCATTGATAGTACCTGATTCATGGTACAATCTTTATCCAATTGGTAAGTCCTGTGCGCAATGAGAAGTGTACATAGTGGACAGGACAGTGATTACGTAGGAAGTCGTCAGAGTATTTTGCGACGCTCCTAGGGGGCGATTCAGCAGCTGGTTACCAGCAGTAGCCCCATAATAAACAACAGAATGATTATTACCATTGGAGAAATACTGCATTTGGTAGAATTGACCATCACTCAATGCATATAAATAAAAAGAGAAGTCCTGACTGACTGACTCATCAACGCCCAGCCCAAACCCTTGAACCTAGAGAGCTGAAATTTTGCACAGAGGTTCCCTTTATAATGTAGACAAGGAATAAGGAAGGATTTCCCGGTAGGACGTTCCCATCGGATATTTTCCGACATACACGCGGGCGAAGCCGCGGGAAAGAGCTAGTCAAATATAAGCCCGCGAGGGCACAGCTAACCAACGTGCTGGACAATTCCTGCCAAGGGAGTGGACCGAATGCACAGGCGTTTCACTAGCAAAAAGGGAGTTAGACGAACATTCTTACTGCTATGACAATTTATAGACGTTATGTCGACTGTCATTGATTGCGGCACATATTCAGCATGAACTTCAGTAACAACTGGGTTAACACGGTGATATGCTTTAAAATAAGGTAATGATGTTTACCGATTGTTACAATTATAAGAGTTCTTCTGAGTGCAAAAGCAGTATCTGCATTAACATATTTAGTATCAGTAATATCAATGTCTTTAAACTCAATCGTCTCTGTTACAGTATCCATTATACAAAATCCTCTACAGCACTAAAAATACCTTACAAACATAATAATCTGAAAAATACTTGAATACAACACAAAGTAAGACTTTCTAAATTATCTGATAATAGTTTTTTCATGACGTTTATCTGTCATGATAACAAGAAAAATAGTTGGTTGGTTGAAGAAAAGAAGGTTGTTGTACTTAAATAATCGCTTTAGTTATTTTGAACAAGTGTACTTTGTTTCTTTTGCGATATCTATAAAAAAGTGAAAATTCCGAAAAATCAATTTGCTGACGTAATATTTTTCCACCGGCTTAAATTGCGTTATATACACTTACTTACCTGCTACTCTAATCAATTAATATAATACCTAGATAAAGGTATTTGTATTCTATTAAACATGTATAAACTATAACGTGTTGAGTTTGTAAATAAAAATAACCCAGTATATTATGAAATATTTTATTTTTTTCTATAAAAAATATACAAAATTGTACTTATGAACTACTGAATCTAATTGTTAGTACGTCATCATTGTAGTATAAGAGCAGATCTAGACTGTTCAGTCGCAGACCTTTCGCAAAATGCACCCTAAACGCAAAATGTACCATTTTCAAAATGTACCATTTTCAAAATGCACCTTATGCACCTTTTTCGTAATGCACCTTTCGCAAAACGTACCTTTTTTCTACATTAACCCTTTTACACTGCTACGGGTAATGGAAAGGCAAATTAGGGCGCGGGGTTCAATTGTATTCCGGTCCCGGTCGACGGTGCCCCGCCTGGCGAGACTCTTATTTCTGTATGTAGGGTTTAAAGGAACTTAACCAAACCGAACTTCGGAACCTAACCTTAAAAGGGTTCCGAACCACAAAAGGAAAAAACAGAACCCGAAAAAAAACGAAATTATGATCACTTCGTTGTCCGTCTGTCTGTCAGTCTGTCGAGACCCTTTTTCTCAGGAACGCGTATCGAGGTATCAAGATGAAATTAATATCATATGATATTAATTTCATCTTGATACCTCGATACGCGACATAGGTGTACGGGGCTCTAAAAAATCAAGCTAGCTAAAACTACTAATTATTGAGTTAGTCAATACATTCTGCAAGAAAAGTTATATGCATAGGTACATAGACTCCTAAGTTATGTGCCTTCGTAGGTGTTAAAGGCGGAACAAATATAAATAAACATTTTGTACAAAGTCAATCTCGCCTCAAAAAGTGCCTACCAATCTTCAAGCATTTTTTAACATTTTTTTGGGCCCATATTAAAATTCTTTGAAAAAGTTTTTAAGACTGTACAAAGACTACACAGCAAAAACAAAGTAGGTACCCAAGAAAGGAAATTTTATCAAAATGCTAACAAACATTGTCAACGTTTCTCGGCCATTCTTTTCTTATTTGCACAGTTCGCGGCAAGCTAATGGACAAACAAGGGTCGCGCCAATGTTGATTTTCAGTTAGCCCGTGCAAGAACGCTTGTCGCTTGTATCTTACAAGATTTATTTACGTTACAGGCGTCTGCTTGGATGTATAACTTCCTTCGGGATGTTGAAATAAGAAAGTATGAGTTACACTCTAAAGTAATATTCGGCTTTTTTGATAAGTACGTGTTTTGAGCTGTGGTTTTACATTTTAGAGGCATGAGGAACGGGGTGTAAAGTTCACTCATCCTCCATAGAAAAGGGAGGATCCTCCGACCAGACGGGTGTTGTGTCTGGTGGGCCACTGCCCGACGGTTGATGTCGGGACGTTGTATAATTATGCTAATCGCGTGGTAAACTCAAATTGCGCGATGCAGGTTTTGCGTGACGTCATGTCATTGATGCGTAGTTCATATGTGGCGATGTAGATGCCGCCACAACATTTAAGTAGTGCTTGATGCATAATTAAGGAAAATAATACCGAGAATCAGCTTTAGACGTTCCTGAATAAATACGGCGTGTAAGTGTAAACAGTGGCAATCTTTTAAGGGGTCATTGTACTCATCATTATTAACAACTTTTATTATGGGACCAAACCTGAAGTCACCAAAACAATCAGCGGTTCCCTATATCTTGACGAATTATGCGAACATAAATGTACTGAACAGCTGATTTTTTTTCGCGATTTCAGGTTTGGTCCCATAGTAAAAGTGGTTCATAATGATGAGTACAATGACCCCTTAAAAGATTGCCACTGATACACTTACACCCTGTATAGGGAAATCGTGACATACGTTTCCAGGAACACCTCGCTTGTTAAACAGTAGGTACAGTAGATTCATCATGAATCATGATTCTCTTGCCCTTATCCCTATTTTTTTGGGGTCAGCGCAACATTAACTTCTTCTATACTTCACTGTTGAGGTATTCCTCGTAGCGCTCCAGTTTTGAAACGCTCCCATCTAAGCGCTCCCGTTTTGTTCCTCCAAGCGCTCCCAAAAAGAGCGCTTCGAGGAACGATTAAAAATATTAAAATTTATTTCCTCGAAGCGCTCCCATGATTAACTTTCGGATAGAGATGGGACTATACTAACTGAAATTATCGATAATAAGTAGAACACATTGTTATAATATACAACTAGCGGCCCGTCCCGGCTTCGCACGGGTTTGGTAATTAATTTTTTTTTTGTTTTATTGTAAATCCTTTAGTCCACCAAATAGATGAATATAATCTACCGACATATGTACCTATTCATATTTTTTTATTGTTTAGAAAGCTTATGATTTCTCTCCATTATGTTTCCCATTACTACCCCCTTCCCCGCACACCTCAATGTTTTTTTTCGGAAGTTTTTCGTAGAAATAAGGCAATGAGGTGTCTATCGTTTACGTCAATGGTAGAAATGACTTTCCTTGTCCTAGGCGGGGCGAGAGAGTGTCAGACTCTTACTGACTAAAACCACCTACTGACTAAAATCACCTGCTCTGAGCCGGGATCCAGTAACGTATTGCGCTCAACGGTGATGCTACCTATGCGATTGATAAAATGGTTAAAACAATTTTATAATTAATTTTTGCCAAAAAATAGCGATACTAACTTCTTAACTAAGAGTTAAGAGGAATCAAGCCGACATTTTTTCCATACAAATTTCGGTGCGGTATTACTCCAATGTTTGACATTGTGCATCCAAAGTTAAACATGATATCGTTTTGTCTCATTATTAATTTTGTCTGTACGGAAGCAGAATTGTAAAATAATAATAATTAATTTGACCATAATCACACCTGATGTTAAGCGATGATATGGCCTACGATGGAGCACGCTTGCCTAGAAGCAATCTATTCACTCTAGACTTGAAGACTCCTAGGTTGTAGCTATCAGGAAACACAGACTCCTGCAGGGAATTCCACTCCTTAGCTGTACGCATAATGAATGTGTTCCCAAAACGCTTTGTACGTATGGGTGGGATGTCGACCAAACGGTGGCGCACCGTCGTACGTCTTGTGGTCCGATGATGGAACGGACTTGGCGGGATCAAATTGTGCAACTCCAATGAACACTTATTAATTAGTCAGTAATAATTAAGATTATGAAACGATCTGTGATTTTTAATTTTAAAGATTTTTTGAATATACATACTTATACTACTCTTAGTATTAATGTTGTTTTAATGTGATTGTAACTTGGAATATGTTTTTATATCCTATTTGTAATGGATAATGTTACTTTGCCAAATCGCCTGAAAGTTTGTCATAATATAGCCTGTATGGATACAAGTTAACAACTTTTTGTTTCTCTCAAAAATACCCAGTAGTTTTTATTTTATTAGCATTTAAAGTTTCGAAAAATATTCAGTCGCGCTGGCAGACTCGCTAATGCGTATGACGTCACAGTACCGTGGCGTGGAGCTAGTCGCCAAAGGTTTCCCGTTCGTCCACACCCCGTCGCCAGTGGTACACACAAAGTACTAATGTGTAGGTCTACTGCAAATTATTATGTAGGTCTACTGCA
Source organism: Cosmia trapezina (assembly GCA_905163495.3). Taxonomy (NCBI): domain Eukaryota; kingdom Metazoa; phylum Arthropoda; class Insecta; order Lepidoptera; family Noctuidae; genus Cosmia; species Cosmia trapezina. The sequence goes on along the minus strand of LR991025.1, from coordinate 16,606,022 downwards.
ATGTGATTGTTATACGTATATAATTTATATTAAGTATATCTATGCGTTTTATTTATAACATCCTCTTTGAATACCTACACAATAACATTGGTCCTTGTATACACATAAGAGTGCCGAAAGCAAAAAGATATTATTCTCTCAATTTCGTAATTTGGTTAAGCAACTTCGATGTCGATGATGCACACATGAGTTTTTAAAAATTATCGATATAATTCATTACTTCATGCTTTTCCCTATTTTTAAACGTGGGAGCGCTTCGAGGAAATAAATTTTAATATTTTTAATCGTTCCTCGAAGCGCTCCTTTTGGGAGCGCTTGGAGGAACAAAACGGGAGCGCTTAGATGGGAGCGTTTCAAAACGGGAGCGCTACGAGGAATACCTCCACTGTTAGTCGGCATCTCAGTAGTCACCCCATTTCTAGCCAAATAGTACAGATTATTAAATTTATTTCAGACGAGAATGCGACTGGTCTTCCTTTTGGTAATAATTTACAACGCTCACTGAAAGAGTAGAGATGGCGTATTAGGTATATGTTGGCTTCAGCAAATACAACACATCAACTGAAATACACCTGCAGTCTGTTGAAATATACAAGAAAACAAAGAGATAAAGATACCTCTTTAATAAAATATTACCACAACAATGGCCCATGACGTCACCCTTTTATCATTTATTACGCAATTAGAATGATGCTCGCGCTCGTTCATATTAACAAAACTAATTATACTACGATATACGGAGCCCACGGAAAATTCCCCTGTAATTGCGGGTAATGTCTTAATTTGTACCAATTATCGTCATTAATAATTATTAAGAAAGTAATTTTGAACTAATTTTACTAATTAGACAAGCTGTAGGTGTTGAAACGAAAAGGTACTATATTAACTCTAACAGTAATGTACAAAATATCTGTTTGTGGATTAAGCTTGCATAAAGCTCAGACCAAATAAAAAACCAAGACATAGCGCTGCGAACAATACAGTGAAGCATGCGCAAAACTACACCTCGCTCTGTGCATACACGCTCATACGCACACATTTAGGTATACCAAACTACACCTCACTAAGTGCACACACTATTATATATATATATAAATAAAAAGAGAAGTCCTGACTGACTGATTGACTGACTCATCAACGCCCAGCCCAAACCCGTGGACCTATAAGAAAGCTGAAATTTTGCACAGAGATTCCCTTTGTAATGTAGACCAGGAATAAGGAAGGAATTCCCGGTAGTATGCTCCCGTGCGATATTATCCGACATCCACGCGGGCTAAGACGCGGGCTAAAGCTAGTATAATATATGTTTAAGAAACCAGCCTCACGTCACCGTTGACAGCGCTATGTACTGCTTTTTTATTTAGTCTGAGGGACGTACGTTTTGCTCCCTATTATTCTTGGTAAAACTTACAACCTTACAAGCACTGCAAAAAATATTTTTTTGATTAATTTTGCCTCGGTTCTCAGTGTAACTAAATACATCTTTATAATATTAAATACGTCCCTAAAACAAAGGTAAATGAATCCCGCAACAATCCAAATAACCGATTCGTATAACAAAACTACTTTTTTGTAACCGAACTATCAAAAACATCCACTTTTCAACTAAGAAAAAAAACATTAGAAAAGTTTGATTACAAAGGGTGACTTCGGATCCTTTTTTTTCCATAACTGAGGTCGATACTCCTGGAGGAATAAACGGTTTGATATCATCGGGATCTGCAAAAGTTTGGAGCCCTAGGGAGGTGCGGGCGAAGTCCTGTCTCCATCTTATATTGTCCAAGTTGTATTTAGTTTTATATGAGTGGTTTTCTTCTTGGTTGGAGCTCAGATATGAGAAGGTAAAATGGTGTTTGTTGAGCTACAAACTTTTAATGTAGATTTGTATAATAATATTTGTTTACATACCACGAGGAGTCAATTAGTTCGTTCACTACTAATCACTGCAGTTAGATATGTTACTTTGAGTCTGTTTGTCTGTTTGGTACGTTTTCAAGGTACGAATATATTACGTAGGAATTTAACTAACATTTTATATCATGCATAACATAATCATCTAAGTAGAATATAAGTGATTTGGTCGTAAGCACTCTATACTTATAATATGTTATAAATGAATAAATAAATAAATAAATCAGCCTATAATGTTCCCACTGCTGGGACACGTGCCTCCTCTTTGAGAGAGGGAGTGGGCCATAGTCCACCACATGGGCCCCGTGCGGGTTGGTAGATGTCACATGTCTTCGAATTTGTGGTTCTCTCGGACATGCCGGTTTCCTCACGATGTTTTCCTTCACCGTTTTTGAGAGCAGTGGTGATGAAATATTTTACACGAAGTAAAGCGCCTACTAAACTCATGAGTCGCGGCCGTTACCACTGGGCCACCACTGGTCTCACTCGGCCATCATGCATTTAAACTTAATTAAATAATATTCGCAGATAAATTGGTTGGGTTCCTGGTTCCATAAAAAACACATATTATTAAGTATGTGCACTTTTCAATCGAGGACAATAGGTGCAAATAAAAGCGAAACATTGAATAAGTACCTAGGTTACAATAGCTTTATTCAGGTGTACGTACAGTTACTGAAAACATTGTTCAATTAGTCGTGTAGGTCAAAAAGTTGGCATTAAAAATTCCGTTTGATCCTTTGTTTTCCTATAAAAACCTATATAATGTAACAATTCCATATTTAACCACAACTGATTCTACTAATGTATTTTTGAATATAGATGAAGGAAAGGTCAAACATCAATTACTTATGTTTACCAAAGCTTTCATATCGACTTTATTTTGTATACAAATCGGACTTGTTGAATTAAAGGGAAAATGTTGACAAAATTACCCCTCAGTGAATTGAAAAATTGGGCCTCGTCTGTGTATTTCAATTGGCTTCAAATTGAAACGAATTCTTCCAATTTAACAGCAAGTAGGTAAGACCTAAAGAGATACCCACTTAAATATGGATATAAACTAAACATATTTTTACTCAAGTTTGCTGTAAAAGAAGTGGCACAGTAAAATTTCTTTCAAATAATTTACTTTTAGTATTTTTATAATTATGAACCATAGTCGGAGTAGTTACCTCACCCGCATTGCTAGTGAAAAAAAACCATAATAAATTGTTATTTTCACACAAAAATCCTAATAAAATCCATATCACAAAGGTTGGCAAACCATTTCGAATAGGCGACCACGCTATCCGTCCCGGGCCACACCATCTACATAGCATATAAAATATTTGCAGGCGTTTTCACATGGACAGACAGGGCTTTCAATCAGCTGGTGACAGTTAGATTGAATCCAATATGGACTGAAACCGACGGAATAACAGTAATTGACGGCCAGTGAATTCTTTTCAATGGTGAAATAATCCTTCTTTAAATAAAATTGAAAAATGCGATTGATGAAAGTTTTTATATAGAAAAGGAGTTATTGTTTGCAGTAGGTATTTGGTTTAAATTTACTTTATCAGGGCGTTTTCGAAAAGGTGGAACATTGTGTCGTGTTTAAAAAAAATGTGGACATCACTTTCTAAAAGCTGTACGTATTAGTGAAAAAAATAGTCATAATTTTAGTAAAATGAGCACGTAGCGGCCCTGACTATCCAAGTTTAAAAAATCGTAAAAATAAAGAGAAATAGCAATTTCAGCTGTGGGCCAGTTTAACAATCATGAGTACATAACCCAAAATTGCAATAGGCAACAGAACAAAACCCGAAATTGCACTAAACTTCCCGACTACAGAGATTGTGACAAGCAAAAGTTATTCTCATAAACTAACAGGGGAGTAGGTAAAGTGTACATAATTCAGTTACATCGCAGAAATAGGTCAAAAGGATGTGACAGCCTAACGTAAGACCCATAATGGAGTTGTGCACTTAGTCCGCTAATGTGTTTCGAGACTATTTATTTGTATTGACGCCTATTGGATAATGCTCTGGTAAAGTATTGGTTGGATGCTCCTTTAGTTAGGATAAAAGTTTGTGTTACTTCTTGTAGTAAGTGAATTTACCTGAGTTAGGTTGTGGTTTCCAATATATCTTTGCCATAACATTCTTCGATAGTCTCACTTCAATAGAGGCTATGATGAAGCCCTATTTATTAAATTTTTTACCTATAAAAAGTTTACAGTAGTCTTTTACTTAAAACTCTGTCCCACAAAACCCTCTTCACGATTTGTCTGTTGATCAATAAAAGGTATGTAAAGCAGGTGTCTAATAAAAGTATGAGACGTCAGTAAGGTGTACAGAATAATTTCTAGAATACATTTTCATTAAATATTACAAAGGCATATAATATATATTTTCATTATATCATAGCATAGTGGACGTCTCTATTTCGCAGGTGTTTTAACCTGCATCGCTTCTTGGCAAAGATATTAAATTATATAAAAAGCCATTATGTAACATCTAGTACTTAGGAGCCCATACTACCTCAGCTCAAATTCTAGCTCGCACGATACTGCTCTCGCGGACTGAGTGAGAGCGAGACTGAGTGCGGTGCTGGCGGCAAGGAGTGCCGATAGTTTAGGTAATTGCTGCAAATTTTTACGGTGAAAATAATGAAAATAAAAAAACATAGTATCTGCTTTAAATTTAGTTCAGTTAGGCAAAGTTTCATGATCTAATTTGAGTATTTTTTAATACTATCGGTTTATTGTTCGGTTTGGAGGTAGCTTTGTATTTTTTTTCTATCGAGAAAATTTTAAGGAATCGTATTTTTGTCAAACGTAGTACTTAACATAATTCTCAACTTTACCATATATTTATTTCAAAATGAATGGTGTAGTATTTTCGATATAACGGAGGATCATGCTAAGCAATTTGAGGTAGTATAGGCCCATAGTTCACTTCCACAGTATTATCTCGGGACCAACCGCTTTCCCGTGATGAAAAAGTTCCTAAAAGCTGTTCGCGGTTCCTGTATCAACATACAACAGACAATTCAGCTAACGGGACCAAACGTTTAGTGCCAAACTTGTCATGACGACCTTGGTGTATGAACGTATAGTGTCATTAAAACTTCAAGGGTTGGCTATGGTTGGATAGTGTCTTGCCTTTGCTGTGTTCATGAACATTTTAAAATATTTGCTGCTTAACAAAGCTCTCAGGTATTGCCTTCATTTTGGAACATCAATCTGCCTAACCTTTTCTCAACTATGTTGGGGTCGGCTTCCAGTCTAACCGGAGGCAGCTGAATACCAGTGTTTTATATGAATCGACTGCCTATCTGACCTCCACAACCCAGTAACTGGGTAATACGATACTCCTTGGTAAGACTGGTTGTCAGACTTTCGGGCTTCTGACGACACGTAACGACTGTCAAAGATCCACGAATGACAGCCGGGACCAACGGCTCAACGTGCTTTCCGAGGCATGGAGAAGTCTCGGTATGTAAAGGTGGTCACCCATCCACTGACCAACCCCGGCAAGCGTAGCTTAACCTGATGGATCGACCCGTGCGGCTGTTATTAATTAGCCACGAGCTCCTCTATGTCTATAATTTTTGCGCTTTTTACAGTCAAAAATAAATTACCCTTTAATGATTATTTTTATCCAGCAGTAGTTTTTAAACGATGATGATGAGCATGTAAAAAATGTTTTATAGGTACATCTCAAAGCCAGGATATTTGTAGTAGCAAAACAATGCCCGGAACTTAAGGTTGGACTTCCAAAATGCCTAAACATACACAAACCTCGTTTGAATAGCGCAAATGATTAAATTAAATCCCAAACATTGAAACTTACAAACCCCAATTATCACAGCAAACATTTAGGAAAATTGAAATTGAATTTGAACACTGTCGAATCAATGCAACTTTATTCTAATGTTCCGTCGGTTGTTAACCAATTAAACAATTGCATAACTAGATTGTTCGGTTGACGGGAATGGATTTTGAGTTTAGAACAATATGGCGTCGCGACCGTTACATTCAAACTTGCATCGTTCGTTTTACTTTGTTATCATGATTCATTATGCAACGGGTTTAGTTTGCTTCTGAGAAATGTTTGGGAAAAACACATTGAGGTAATAATGCATACGTATATATCAAATATAAGGGGTGGAAGAGACATCGACGCGCAAACGGTTACCACGTATTCAGTACATCATTCTGAGCCCCCCTATAGAAATTTTTCATCGGTTAGTTTCCTACAATAGTGCAATACCTACACGGTCAAAATATATGGAAGAGCAGATTCTTTTTTTCAATAACCGATGAAACATTTCTATATAGGGTGGCTCAGAATGATGTACTGAATACGTGGTAACCGTTTGCGCGTCGATTTCCCTTCCACTCTGTATAGGGTGACTGGTAATTAGTGACCGATACCTAAACACATGATTGTGCTCATGATAACAAACAACTTTTACTATGGGACCAAACCTGAAATCGCGAAAAAAAAATCAGCTGCTCCCTACATTTTGACGAGTTCTTATTCTTAGTTATGCGAACATGAATGTATGGGGCAGCTGTTTTTTTTTCGCGATTTCAGGTTTGGTCCCATAGTAAAAGTTCTTTGTTATCATGAACGATCAATAATTACCAGTCACCCTGTATAAATATAAAAATACAGGACCCATCAAGATAAGAAATCCAATCATTTGATTCAATGCAAAAGGTCTCATGGTTGACATTGAACTTTTGTGCTCACATTTTTTCAACACATTCTAAAACAAAAATTGCACTTATATATCATGGAGGAGTATTAATTGAAGTCCTGTGATAACAACTTTAATTTTATATTTTCTATTTCCACTTTAGTCTAACTTTTCTTGTCATAATCTTCTTCTGATTGTAACTACCCTATCAGCCGGTTTCTGATTTGAGAAAAGTAGCAAATCTCAACTGATTATTCTCAAATACATAAGTATGCGCTTAAGTTTTTTGTGTTTCACAAGTCGAAATCGAATTTCATCAAACCATAATCAACTGATTATTTACTCAACTATTCCTGATCAAAGCTAACACGTTCCAATTTACATTAAAAAACCGGTACTTTTCAAAAACTCATAATATTGCATCATTTTATTCTTATAATAATTTAAAACAGCCTTAAAAAGAAAGTTAATTTTAAATAACAGCATTAATTTCAACAATTTTATGTTTTAGAGTTGCTAATGCATATTTTAGCAATTTCATATTTTTATATTTTAGTAATTTGACGTGTTTGAATGAACCGAATCGTGAATGTCAAACTGTATTCTGAAGTAAATAAACACAATTTTTATTGGAATTCTGTTAGTATTTTTACTTAAATTACCTATTGTACCAATTGAAATGGATAAATACAAGAAAAAACTTTTTACAAAAAAAAAAACAACCGACTTCCAAAAAAACACTACAAAGTGAAAAATAACTTTAATTTCGGAAGTCGGTGTCTTTGGCTTTTTATTTACTTTCGTTTTTTTTTGCCACCGACTTCCGAAATTAAAGTTATTTTTCACTTTGTAGTGTTTTTTTGGAAGTCGGTTGTTTTTTTTTTTGTAAAAAGTTTTTATTTTTCACTTTTTAGTGGTGCCTACCCCACACAAATGTGAATACCACTCTGCAATATAAATTAGAGGAGCATCATCCACATAGACTAAAACAACTCAAGTAACTAGCGCAATTTGAAGCGCCATATAGTAAGCATTAAATCATTTATAGCCAGAGTGCACCTCATGACAATTCCAATAAGCCCAAACACGGCTAGGATACATTGTTTTATTACTGAGTTCCGATGCCTACCTTCCGGCTCCTTCATCAGATCGGTTCGATGGTACCATTTTCATCAGAACCATTTATTTAAAGCTTCGCCAAAGTCGCTTAACTATTAATCGAGATATCTTATCGCCACACGTGAAATACTTATCATCGTTGAGGAGTTCCCGTGGCTTTCTGTGGTCTTCTTCCTCAGTTCCACTTCACCAAATGATACTTTCTGAATGCAAACGCATGATTTGTTGATGAAAATACCAAAATAACTATATGTATGCCTATAATATTTGAGGAGTTCCCTCGATTCCTCATGGATCCTATCATCAGAACTGGATTTTGATAAAAATGGGACCAATCTGAAAGTATACCCTTTCAAATAAAAAAAGAATTTTCCGAATCGGTTCATAAATGACGGAGTACTGAGGTAACAAACATACAAAAAAAAAAAAAAAAAAAAAAAAAAAAAACATACAACCGAATTGAGAACCTCCTCCTTTTTTGAAGTCGGTTAAAAAGAGATCGCCTAACTATACTCTAAAGGAGAAAGAAAATCTTCTTTCAATAATATCAAAGTAAGTACATAATAATGTTTCATCATCATCATTTTAGCCGATAGACGTCCACACTAGACATAGGCCTCCCCAAGCACCGCCACTGCGTCCGGTTCTGTGCTTCCCGCATCCTGGGGATTCCTGCGGCCATTACAAGGTCATCGGTCCACCTTGTTGGAGGCCTTCCAACGTTACGTCTTCCGGTAAGCGGTTGCCACTACAGAACCGTCCGGCACCTACCCTATAATGTTTACAATAATATAATTTTACGTTTATTTATTTATTATTGCTTCAGATACCAAGTGTAATCGAATGCAAAAAGACAGGGGCAACAAAAACAGGAAGCAACAGGAAGCCTGGAAGTCCATTACTAAAGAGTACAATAGCCTCTGCACGACATATTAAGAAGATCATAAAGATTTGGAGACCCTACACTCTAAGAAGTAGTGGACGAGAATGTTTACCTAGGACAAACTGTCCAGTTAGGGAGGTCCAACTTCGACAAAGAGGTCAATCATCGAATCCGACTCGGCTGGGAACCTCCCTATCTGTGATTTTTTATGTAACTGATAAAACTAGGAGTTATTAAAAATATTACAATACCTACTTACCTAAATTTCTTTTATTGTGGCTAAGTAATAACAGCCGTACAGCTGAATCCATCAGGTTAAGCTACGCTTGCCGAGGTTGGTCAGTGGATGGGTGACCATCTTTACAAACCGAGACTCCTCCGTGCCTCGGAAAGCCGTTGGTCCCGGCTGTCCTTTGTGGATCTTTGACAGTCATGGGTCGTCAGAAGCCCGAAAGTCTGACAACCAGTCTTACCAAGGGCTATCGTATTACCTAGATTGGTTGTGGGGGTCAGATAGGCAGTCGCTCCATGTAAAATACTGGTATTCAGCTGCATCCGGTTAGACTGGAAGCCGACCCCAACATAGTTGGGAAAAGGCTAGGCAGAGATAGAGACATATTTACATTTGATGTAGTAATAAATTACCTTATTTATAGTAAGCATACTTATAACAAATAGCTCTGATTTCTAAATGCAAGGAAAAAATACATAACTGTATAACTGTATTTATTTCAATAAATATACATATAAATTACATTTTTAAATATTAGAATATAAAAAATAATTTTCTACTATGGATGTTCTGGCAGCAAAATTTTGGGTATGTGACACTTGAGGTAATGGTTCATCGCTTTCTTCTTGTACATGCTCATCATATTCCACGATGTAGTTATCAAGATGAATAGTCATATGAAAAACAACACACGCCACAATCACATTCAATACTTTTGGAAGTTTTAACTGCATTCCTGAATGTAGGAATGGAAATCTTTTAAGAACACCAAAACACCTTTCAATTGTGTTTAGGAAATAGGAAATCTAAATCTTTCCTCTAGGAAATCCAGCTATGTCAAAAAATCGTGCCGCCACTGATGGTCTCTCCTGTGCAGTGGGCATACGAACATAATGCCGTCTCAACAATAGGTAGGGCACTAGTCACCCTCTCTACCACGCGGCACACAGTCGTCGCCTTGCCTCACATTCACGGTGTCCTCCACAACAGCTTGAAAGCTACCAGTCGCATAAATAAACGAACCGCCTCCTTCGTAAAGCGGATTCGACTCTTGAATATTGTTCGTTCATCGCTTAGCGTGATGAACAAGTTAGGCCGATGTCCTGCTATTCTTCCGCGCGGTTGTCTGCGTTGAGGCATCTTCAAAGACGACAGGGAAGTATCGTCGCCACTCATTATGATCAAAATCACTACTTATTATATAGCTGATTACAGTTTGAACAGCCGAAATTGTTGTGTCAACTTTCAACTGCTCAACTTGACGTTGATAATGGTTTGAGTGTTGTCAAACACGTTTTTCTTAGATCAGAAACGCAACTGACGACCGTAAGCATGAGATAAGCATGCTTTCTTTCAAATTTGAGTAAATGATGATTAATTACTCAAATATTGATTAGAATTTAAAAAAACTTATTTCAGAAACGAAAAAAGGTTTAAGTTATACTTAAGTACAGATTAGGACGTTCTCAACTTCAAATTCTCAATTCAGAAACCGGGTATTAGTCTTCATAATAAAAGTATGTTATCTAGGTCGTCACTTGTTTCATACGAAACTCTCCGAAGTAGATTGCAGCCATAGTGAAATACTTGACAGTGAAGCAACTTCACTTTATTAAACTTCTCTATCTAATCATTCATAGATAATCTTACGACGTGAGAGTTTTACAGGTATTTAGATCAAAATCTAACCCTGTCTTTGCTATCACGTAGTCGGGTTATAAATTAAGTACCTACTTAACCATAATTTGATATGATTATAAATGCAAATAAAATAGACGCACTCGTTTGAGCTGCAACGTAGATCTAAGGTATAAAATACATTCTTGCCCATAATTGCAGCTCAAACTCAAACATTTTCAAAGTTTCCTTACTGTCATCTCAGTCACAGTACCACATCGACGCCTCTTAGGGCCCTCGCCCACGGCGACTTTTTGTAGCGATACTGTCGCGCGTTTACGAAATGCGCGACTGCATCGCTACTAACTCGCGTTAGTCACATTTGCAACGCGCTACAGAAGCGATGCCAACGCGCTACTAACGCGCTACAGTATCGCGACTGTATCGATGCAAACGCGCGACCGTGTCGGACGACATCGGGGAGAGCACAGAGGGAGGGTGGCGCGTGAGTGGAGAACCGAGCTTTCGTTGCCTACGCTTCGGCTGCTTACGTAAAAGCAGCACCAAAGACAACGTGACTAATGTTGCCTCAACGGAGTCCATCTTGCAACTGTAGCGATCGCTGGTATTTTTGTGCCGTTACTGAATCGCGTTTGCATCGCGACAGAAGCGCACCAGTATCGCGTTTGCATCGCGACTGAATCTGGGCCCGTGGGCGAGTGCACACAGCTAGCGACCGCTTCGCGACTGTATCGATGCGGCCGCGCGACAGCATCGCTACTGCATCGCTACAAAAAGTCGCCGTGAGCGAGGGCCCTTAAGTTTCTACGGCGAAATTGCTATTAGAGAGATTCGCGCCTAATGGACGCGTAATTGGCTGCTTCGCAAACTAATGGACAATTATGGCGATAGACGTACATTTTACGAGAATTATAATATGGTTACGTCGCTTTCATTATATGCTAATATCGATAAGTCAAGGTGTGTAGTCGAGTTTTAAAGGTCAAGAGATTTGACATTTGACAACATAAATTAGATACAGCAGTTTATGGGTTGTTTCTATGTCTTTACAAGCTTCTGCCTGCGACTTCGCTCGCGTGGCTAGTCGTAAGAAATACAATATACTACAAAAAACTTTTACACAACAAAAAAACACTACGAAGTGAAAAATAACTTTTTCGGAAGTCATGTCTGGATCTGTATTTTAATATTTTGCCACCGACTTCCGAAATTAAAGTTACACTTAGTAGTGTTTTTTTCGAAGTCGGTTGTTTTTTTTGTATAAAAGTTTTTTATTTTTCACTTTTTAGTGGGTCAGTTTGTAATTTATCTAAGTTACATTAGCCCAATGTCAACAGCTCATCACCTTTTACAAAATATTGCTTTTCCCAATTTAGGGACTTTAATTGTTGAGGAGTTCTCCAGGGAACTGGAAGCTGATGTTGAAGTCACCATCAGCACTTTACCATATTTTATGCATTGTGACGAGCAAAATTTGCTTAGTAATCGAACCGCAACCCGTGAAATACTTTTTATTGAGTATTTGTGAAAAGTATATGTGTGGTCTTCATTATCAGTTCCACTTCAGCAAATGGTGCTTTCCAAGAGCAAATGCACGAGATACTATAAAAAATATCCAAATCGCTATAGGTGTGCCTATAAAATTTGAGAGTTTCCCTCGATTTCCATAGGATCCCCTCATCAGATTCTGATTTGGTGACAATGGCACTACCTCAAAAGCATACCCTTACAAACGAAAAAAGAATTTTCAAAATCGGTCCACAATTGACGGAGAAATCGATGAAAATACATAAAAAAAACAAAGTCGAACACATAACCTTTTTGGAAGTCGGTTAAAAATTACAGTCACATTTTTATTAAAATCGCTCGGCTCCCAACCCACCACGTCACATCGCATCGCCCGCAGGCGCTATTACTTCGTTTTCACTTAGCCTGCTTTCTGACTTTTTCTTTTCGCTCGGCTCTTAAGCGTCGTAGCGTGATGTTATAAACAGCCTTCCCCAAGAATTGGGCAATGGCCTGAGTTATCGTCACTTTGCGTGTCTTGTTGTATCTTCGTGAGTTTACCCTATGGTCAAGCGGCTGACGTGCCATTCAGCCGAAATGCATCATTGAAAAAATATTTCATAAACTACTTCCCTTTCTAAACACTTTACTCACAATATTAAATAAAAAGAATCTAACTCAACATCTACAGATACATACAGCACATCAATAAAAATCACAGATAACTCAGTACCTAAACCAGTAGAATCAGTGGCGCCGGTCAATATTGCCTGACACTCAAGTGTTCCTGATGCGTGAACTCTGTGGATTTCCGATAGAAGAAGTCGAGTGCTGTGTCCATACGGTGTGGAATAGCGGCCGTGTTTGCTAATCTCAGTGTGGGCCGATTATCCGTCATATTTGATCGTTTCTGTGCATTGTTCGTTGTAAGATGTTGATATATGACTGTGACAGGTAGGGTTATATTCGGATCTTATAACCTGTTTGTTATGTTTATTATTTACAGTTGAATAAAAGTACCTACGTAGTTAGTTGCCCTGCCTAAGTGACCACTGGTTTTGCTCGTTGGTGTTGTAAAACTAAGTACAGGATGGAATAGAATATTCTTTATTACAGGGTGTAAACTTGAGAACTATGGTATGCATGGTCATTTGCTACGCTGGTTTGAATCATATCTTTCAGAACGACAACAGAGAGTTATTATAAAGGGTTATCAGTCGCCACTATATTACTCAACATCTGGGGTGCCACAGGGATCGCATCTTGGTCCTATTCTTTTCCTGGTATTTGTGAACGATATCATACACTCCATTAAAAACTCAAAATGCTCTATGTTTGCGGATGATCTAAAACTATACAAGGAAATTAAATCAAGTACCGACATTGCTTTGCTTCAGAAGGACTTGGACGCAATTCATGAGTGGTGTCATAGTAACATGATGACTCTCAATGCCGTTAAGTGTTATCATATAACATTTACACGGAAAAAGCTGATTCAGCCTTCAGCATATCACTTAAACGGCATAACTCTTCAGAAAGTCGATACCATTCGTGATTTGGGAGTCCAACTTGATCGTCAACTATCCTTTATAAATCACTTTGACACTATTGTCGCCAAAGCAAATAAAATGTCGGGATTTGTAAAAAGAACATGCAAGGAATTTCGGTCAATCAGCACCCTTAAGGTTCTTTATAACTCTATGGTGAGGAGTATACTGGAATATGCATCTCCTGTATGGAATCCCGCGTATCGTGTGCACATCGACAGAATAGAGTGCATCCAAAAAAAGTTTACGAGATACCTCCGCTACAGATCACAGACATGTGATCGCGAAGCGGATTATCCTCAAAGGCTCTGTCATTTCAGGATGAGCTCCTTGGAGCAACGAAGAAGTTGCTCAGACTTAATTTTCCTATATAAGACCCTCCACAATTTGGCGAATGTACCGGAGTTGGTTTCGGAGATCGGTCTAAAAGTGTCCCGCCGTACCTCATACAGATCCAATTTTAAAACAGAAACATTTCAAATGCCTAAAAATAGAACTAGTCTTGGTCGTTCAGCTCCTCTATACCGGTTTTTGTCCAGCTACAATAAGCTGAGCACGCGTACTAACAACTTGGACATATTTTCGAACAGTCTGAATGAATTCAGACGATACGTTCTCAGTTCTTGATCGATCTGTTTGTTTATTTCTTTTACAAAATGTTATTTGTGTATTTGTGTGACTCCATCCAATGTATTTAATATTGTACAATTTCATTCAATTTAATTTATTGTAATGATGTCCTAATTTATTTGATATTTTTATAGTTTCAATTTACAATTGTTATAATATTCCAATTTAACTAATTTATTTGTATTTTTATAGTTTCAATTTATAATTGTTTTACTATTCCAATTTAACTGATGTTTTTTTTTAAATTCTTGAATTATACTGTATTTTAATTTAACTACTTGTCATTTTAAATTCAATGTAAACTTTGTAAATTTTAATTTTGTTATTTCCATTTTAATTTTTATTATTGATTATACAAGTGCTGTACACACCTATAAGTGACAAATTCACAACAAACCTGTTGATGTAGAATATATTGAATGTAATGATTTAGTGAATAAGTCGTTGGTGTGTCAATAAATAAATAAATAAATAAATAAGTAAGTGTAAACAGTGGCAATATTTTAAGGGGTCATTGTACTCATCATTATGAGTAACTTTTACTATGGGACCTAAACTGAAATCGCGTAAAAAAAATCAGCTGTTCCATACATTTTGATGAGTTATGTGAAGATAAATGTACTGAACAGCTGATTTTTTTATCGCGATTTTCGGTTTGGTCCCATAGTAAAATTGTGCATAATGATGAGTACAATGACCTCTTAAAATATTGCCACTGTTTACACCCTGTATATCCATCACTATACACGAATTACAGATGTACTCGTAAATGTCGAAATTTTACATAGGCTGACACAATGAGCAGTTTTATTGATAAAAGTGCTCTTTTAAAGATTACCTTTGGATGGGTAAGTATATCAAGAAGGTTTTTTAAGCTCTCTTGGCAATACGTTACTATTAAAAAGTTTGTTTAACATTGTATTATGTGGTCATAGGGAGTCATTTCAAGCATAAGTGCTCGACCGGCACGCATCAATGGCAGAGGCGAGGTAGCCGTGACGGCTGAAATGAGCACTACATTTTTAGAGGCTGCTACTGGTAGTAGGTACTGTAGAGGTTTATGTTGTAATCAAGCCTTACAATAGTAAAGTAATAACAGCCACAGGGTCGATTCATCAGGTTAAGCTACGCTTGCCGGGGTTGGTCCGTGGATGGCTGACACATCTTTACATACCGAAACTCCTCCGTGCCTCGGAAAGCAAGTTAAGCCTTTGGTCCCGGCTGTCATTCATGGATCTTTGACAGTCGTTACGGGTCGTTAGAAGCCCGAAAGTCTGACAACCAGTCTTACCCAGAGGGGTATCGTATTACCCAGTTTCTGGATTGTGGAGGTCAGATAGGCAGTCTCTCCATGTAAAGTACAGTACATGTATTCAGCTGCATCCGGTTAGACTGGAAGCCGACCTCAACATAGTTGAGAAAAGGCTAGGCAGATATTTAAGTATTATGCCACGAAACATTTAGGTACTAGCAAAACATAAAGGTAAGTATTTTGTTTAAATTCATGATATTGTCACTTCGTATTACATTATCTAATGTTAGTGGTACCAAGTTAGTATCTTGGTAATAATTCATACGATTAGGTTGTGACAGTTTGATAATGTGATGATGCATTAGTGTGACATAGTTTATAGTGTGATAATTAGAGAATTTGTGATAACACATTTAGGTTCTGTATGTTATCCATACCTGAGGTTGCATTAGAATAACCGTGTTTATCATTCGGTTTGGTGTTTGCAGTACCAAGTTTTAATCTAATTTTTTTTTGTGAAATAGTACCTAACTACTTATTAAAAAACATACCAAACTCCGATCAAACTTCGATCTTATGTAAAGATTACAGGAAAAATAAAACGATGTCTCTAAAGAGCACACTTTTTCAGAAATTGGAACGGAACCCTCGGTGCGTGAATCCGACTCGCTCTTGACCGGTTTTTGCATTTTGTTGAATAGCTTGAT
Source organism: Cosmia trapezina (assembly GCA_905163495.3). Taxonomy (NCBI): domain Eukaryota; kingdom Metazoa; phylum Arthropoda; class Insecta; order Lepidoptera; family Noctuidae; genus Cosmia; species Cosmia trapezina. The sequence continues at coordinate 16,589,905 of LR991025.1, read as the reverse complement.
TTTTTTGTTACAAAGTATTTCAGAAAATGAGCCATGGATTGTAAAACATCATGGAATCATTTAAGAGAAGCATTTCACCCTGGATTTCTACATCCTTTGTTGTAATATCATTTGCAAAGAGATCCACATGGCTCCATATTTTCAAATGTAACAAAAATTAATGTTATATCGGATGTAAGTACCATCCAGTCTGCAAAACATGCATGGTGTACGCGTGGCACAAAAGGGCGGAGGTCTGTTCTTAGCATGGATATGTGGAACAAGGCTGCCAAAGACGATGATGACCAGGAACTAGTCCCAAATATCAATAATCCATAACAAGTAACTCTGTCTGTCTGTCTGTCTGTTACCTTTTACGCCTAAACCACTGAACGGATTTCGATAAAATTTGGTAAGGCTATAGATGGTATCCTGGGGACGGACATAGGCTACTTTTTTTTCAAAAATAATCCTACAGGGGGTGATATAAGGGATGAAAGTTTGTATGGGAAACTCAGTATTTCTTTAGTTAGGGATGTGAAAATTTAAATGTATGCTTTTGATAGGAAATAAAGAAATATGCGATTCAGCGTTTTTGAAAAATCATCCCCTAAGGGGGTAAAATAGGAGTTGATTTTAAAATTTACATAACTGGACGGATTTCCACAAAATTTGGCAAGGCTTCATATATAGAATCCTGGGGAAGGATATAGGATACTATTTTTTTTTTAATAATACTACAGGGGGTGATATAGGGGATGAAAGTTTGTATGGGAAACTCAGTATTTCTTAAGTTAGGGATAACAAATTTATGCTATTGGTAGGAAATTAAGAAATATGTGGTTCAGCGTTTTTGAAAAATCATACCCTAAGGGGGTAAAATAGAGGTTGATTTTAAAATTTACAAAACTGCACGGATTTCGATAAAATTTGGCAAGGCTTTATATAGCATCCTGGGGAAGGACATAGGCTACTTTTTGTCTCAAAATATAATCCTACAGGGGGTGCTATAGGGGATGAAAGTTTGTATGGGAAACTCAGTATTTCTTAAGTTAGGGATGTGAAAATTAAAATGTATGCTTTTGATAGGAAATAAAGAAATATGCGGTTCAGCGTTTTTGAAAAATCATCTCCTAAGGGGGTAAAATAGGGGTTGATTTTAAAATTTACAAAACTGCATGGATTTCGACGAAATTTGGCAAGGCTATAGCATCCTGGGAAAGGACATGGGCTACTTTTTTCTTAAAACATAATCCTACAAGGGGTGATATAAGGGATGAAAGTTTGTATGGGAAACCCAGCATTTCTGAAGTTAGGGATATGAAAATTCAAATTTATGCTTTTGGTAGGAAATAAAGAAATATTTGGTACAGCGTTTTTTAAAAATCGTCCCCGTAAGGAGTACAATATGGGTTGACAAATGTTTGTGTACCTACCTCTTTTTAAGAGATGTAAGGGATTGGAAATGTAGTCATAGTTCGAATCTTGAAGTAAAATTTAGTCTTTATTTCATTCGACGTTTTTACGAGGAAATTATTTGAACGAGTGGACACTCGAACAAAAGTTATTTGTTATTAGAGCGTGACTGGCGTAATAAATTTTAAGTACTGAACAAAGTCCCCCCGCCGCGTAAGTCTGTCTGTTTGAATGCGATAATGTCAAAAAGTACCAAACGGATTTTCATACGGTTTTCTCCAATGAACGGAGTGATTAATTAATTATGGTTTTGTGTAAATTGGCTGAAATATGACGACGACTGTTGAAGATGTAGGAAAAAATCATGCCGACCGGTAGCTTTATGCCTACTATACACGGTAACGATATATCGTAGCGATTTGAGTTTGCACAGTTATATCGGACGGCCCTGTGTTTTCCACATGAACGTTCCCATGGGATATTTTCCGACATCCACGCGAGCGAAGCCGCGGGCAAAAGCTAGTTAGATATATAAATTAGATTTAGAATCACTAAGCTTGCCAGTAATTAGGAAAGTGGTTTGAAAGAGACAAAACCAAACTACCAGTAAATCTGTTGCTCTGATTTATTCCTTGATGCTACTGTTAATGTAGTTACAGACAACAGCAGGTCAAGTTACTAGAAACTGTCAAATTTTCTCATTCTATTTTGAACTTAATCTTCAACATTTTAAGGTTTAAAATCATTTGGAGAAATTTGACAGTTTGGTATAACCTGGTGAGTCTATGTAACTTTTACAGCAAAACGCTTTAGGTATGATTTAATTAGGTATATAATTAGAAGAATGGGCCTCATTAGAAGGTTTTAACCTTCTAATGAGGCCCATTCTTCTTATTAATCATCCGAAGGGCGATGAAGAGGGAATTTATTATTTAAAAGCTTGCAGTTTCCCTACGTGATCGAATCAGAAATGAAGAGATCCGTACGAGAACCAAGGTAACAGACATATCCCGAAGAATTGCAGTGGGCAGGGCACATTGCTCGCAGAACAGATGGTTCTGGAGTGACGACCGCGCACCGGAAGGCTTAGCGTTGGAAGGCCACCCATAAGGTAAACGATGACCTGATGAAGGCCGCAGGAATCCGCTGGATGCGAGAAGCACAGAACCGGTCGAAGTGGCGATGTTTGAGGGAGGCCTATTTCCAGCAGTCAACGTATTTTGGCTGAAATGATGATGATGAATTAAAATTAATATAATAATCCTCAGTCTTTGGGTACTTTAATTCAACGTATATCTTCATGAAATGTTTCAAAAGAAGTTAACACAACCACTTTAAGTCCGCAAAGTGCTAAATACTAAATAGTGAGCGGTCGAGATACTTATCACGACGAAATGAACATTTTCTTGAAATAACTTTAGGAAACTGTAAATTCTTTGAAGAGCTCTTGGGTCCACGTTATTTATAATTTTATAAGAGCAACTTGCCTGTACTTAATATAATATTATCAGTAAGTACCACTTTTTACTATGAAACTTATTCGAATGAAGTTTCTTATTATGGACGTTATACTCCGCATACTTGGAGGAATAAGAGCTAGATCGAAAAACTATAATATTTTGACCCTCGCGACACATTTTTTTCATTTAGTTGTTAATTTATTTTATTGTGTTTTCATTAAATACATATTAACCAGCAAAAGGAAGTTTGTTCCAAACGGGTTCCCACGACACCTCTCGTCTTTTTTTTTTTGTTATAGTGTTACCTTAAAATTTTATAATTAATCGATTGGAATGTTTATTAATTTAAAGATGAGCGTCCATTGGTCCGCGCCGGCCGCAACACACGCACGGCACGCAACGGATGTCGGTTTGCTTTGTTTTTTTTTTTTTTTTTTTTTTTTTTTTTTTTTGTTTTTGGTTTGTTTTTTATTTATTTATAGCACTGCGTCCACTACCGTTACCGCCCACATTTTCATTTCTTCATACAAACAAACCAAAATCCGTTGCGTGCCGTGCGTACGTTGCGGCCGTTGCGAACCAGTGGAAGTTCACCTTAATAGCCTAATAACAGTTAAAAACATGTGCATGTGTGTATCATATTATAAAGTCAAGTAAAAAAAAAAACCGCAATAACTACTTCCAATGTCATAAGACAAATAAAGTAAATAGTTCCATTTACTGAGGAAGATCTTCCTTGTGAAAGCAAAAATACTTTATGCGTCCCAGTTGGTCGATACGGAATTCTTAGAAACTGAATTATCCACCGGGGAGAGAGGGTAAATAAAACCCACCCCAAAATAAATAGGGCTAACAACGTACACGTAGGCAATCATTTCGTTAAGAAAGTACGAGTCAAGTTATTTCTCTTGGGTGTCAGCGGGAGAGCGGGGAGGTTGGGGAAACTTAGACCACAAATCACTATTATGTCAACTTGTAGTGGACTGTAAAAGCCTTTGCGTTTTTCGGGGTGCATAGATTACTTTAGTTTTATCAACTATTTTTTTTATAACAGTGTCGCGTATAAACATTACTTATTCAGTTTTCCCTTGTCTTCATTAAGAAAGCAGGGTTTTCCTCAATGATTTGTAAGGGTGTGCTCTGTCTTATTGTTTCTCGCTAGTGGTGAATTACGAGATTGGAAAAGAATCATGGCACTGTTTTAGTTAGTTTTAGAGTAATGTTTTTTTCTGTGGAACCGTATAGACTGTTAAGGAAGTTAAAAGCTCTGACAGTTTTTGACTTGAACTTCATGGCGAGTGTTATTTTTAATATTGTTCTATCGGTACTGTCCAAGTTTCATCAAAATGCACAAATGCACCAGAATCAAGGTTAAAATTGCCTATAGGTAATACATTTCGATAGTTATTCTGAAACCATGGCTTACCTGGAAGTCTTTTGAAGACTCCGGATCTAGGTCAGCCGAAGCAAGGACAGATTCACAGATGACTCCGTCCTGGAGTATAAAATGTGGTGCTATTCCACAACCACTGGGACACTTATATCGTGTCCAGCGCGTACTGTTGTTTGAACATAAACTCGTAGCCAAATTCTGGGCCGACTGCCATTGACACGCTAAGAGAAGATTCTGAAACCTATAATAAAATAAAAATGTCGTCATTATGTGTAAAAGCTTCTAGGTTACCTAATAATAATTGATCTAGAAGTGTTACCTGTGAAAATGGAGCAGGTTTAAGTTGAACTATAATTACCCTTGCACCGTTCCCGCGGCACTAGATTAGAATGAAGCTAGGAAGTAGTAACTGTGCTATAAAAGTATCACTCGCGAAATTGTGTAGAATTAATATTATAGTAAGCAAAATTGCCAATTAAAATCTATTTAAATAAAAAGAGAAGTCCTGACTGACTGACTGACTAACTCATCAACGCCCAGTCCAAACCATTGGACCTAGAAAGCTGAAATTTTGCACAGAGGTTTCCTTTATAATGCAAACAAGGAATAAGGAGGGAATTCCCGGTAGTACGATCCCCTGAGATATTTTCTGACATCCACGCGGGTGAAACCGCGGGCAAAAGCTAGTCTTTTATAAAAGGTATCAGTTTAAAACTTGAAACGAAAACTTTATATGAAACATGCGTAAAATAACATAATATACGAACAACTTTTTGCTATCAAGGCATTTTTTATTTTATTTAACAAGAAAATAACTTGCACCAACACTGTTTATAGTTCTTCCAGATACGTATTTTGAAGAACTATAAACAGTGTTGGTTATCATCATCATGTCAGACGAAAGACGTCCACTGCTGGACATAGGCCTCCCCCGAGGACCACCACTTCGACCGGTTCTGTGCTTCCCGCATCCAGCGGTTTCCTGCGGCGGTCATCGGTCCACCTTGTGGGAGGCCTTCCAACGTTACGTCTTCCGGTACGCAGCCGCCACTCCAGAACCTTTCGGTCCCATCGGCCATCTGTTTTGGTAAAAGTACTGCAATAAAAAGGAATTAAGTTGGAGGAGAAAATCTTAATCAATTTTTAGTCAAAACATGCATGTAAAAAAATTACAGCCTTTTTAAACATACTTACATAAACTCACGGCTTCTTCCCATGGCGGTAGGCAGGAACTACAGAACGCCACCTGCTACGATCCTTACATACTCCTTTTGCTTTGTTCGATCTGGTCATACACGCCCGCCGGTTGCGAGTAATAGGCACCAGACCTTTCTGAAGAACATCACCATTAAGGTCTTTGAAGACAATGGGATGGACTGTAGGTATGGATTAATGGTTGGTGAAATTAAATAAAACTAAAGCTTAGTGTGATAAAAGGATTTTAGTGGATAAAAGAAAAAATATGACAAAATATTGGAAACGCAAACCTTTGACAGACATGAGCAGAAGAAAAATAAAAGAACAACATTCGTATCAAAAATATAAAAATCTTGTAAAAAGTTTGAGGAAACCAAGGAGTTCGCAACAGTCTTTATATGCCACTCTACTGCTCTCTGCTGCTCTGCATTGTATTATGTCTGTGTGTGTACTGTTCTAAATAAATAAACGTTGCATTTTACGTTGGCTTAGAAAAAAGGCGACTCCTAATACCGTATCCACAACATCATATTTCTAAGATCGACCCGCTACCCGGTACGTCAGTTTCCTAAGTGACACAAATAGAGTAGCATCTCTGCATACGGGCAATATAAAACGTGCTCGAAAACTTATTACTTTAGATATTGCCACAATACTGTATGATATCGCTAGATTTCACGCTACACTGAGTTCTAAGATGTGGTGTTTAAATAAAAGTTATTTTGTGTGTTATTGTTGGTAGAAAATATATTATTGTCATGTTGATTTATAAATAGTTTTTGTTCTTATTTTTCACATTTTTATACACATTTATGGAGGATGTAATACCTTCTCACTAACCCAGTAGATGTAAGTGTGGCTGATAGGTGCGAGTTCGAGATAGCATCCCAGGTGGGAAAAATAGCTCACCGTCCGGTAAGGACCAGCAGTGCTATTCTGTAAATATCTCACCGTGAAAACTTAGGTGAAGTGATCTTAAAGTGAGCTGTTAATAGTGTCAATCCCTAGCATCGGTTGGAATGACAGCTTACTTCACGCTCACTTCACTTAAGTTATCACGGTGAGATGTTTACAGAATAGCATTGCAGGCCCGAGTCGACGGCGCGTTGTGTTCCACGCTCGCCTCAAAGACATGTCAGCAATGATGGGGTCCGATAGGTCCGATGCCGCCAGGGTCGCGGGTTGTTCGAAAGAGATACCGTGGCCCTGGCACAGGCAACTGTAGGAACACGGGTGAGTTTTAGTCAGTAAAAGTCTGACACGCCCTCCCGCTCCGCCCAGAGACGTGAGCGGGAGAAGTCATTTGATGATTTCCCATCCACAAAAAAAAAGGTAGGAAAAATAGGAGAAACGTTATTTTTTCGATCCATTATTATGTCTGTTTTAAGTATTGAACATCTGACTGGAGTCATTTAAATTAAGTGGGCTTAATTTTTTTTTTAATGTCGCCCAAAGTTTTATTGTTTTTTACCAGCGGAACTTCTCAATAGCACCCTGGAGTCTGGATTTGCGCTTAAACATAACTGGTGAAATATGGATCTACTAAGCGCCCAACCCTTCCGGGAAACAGCCGTGATGATATATATATGTAAATAAACTCACGCCTTCTTCCCATGGGGGTAGGCAGAAACTACAGAACGCGACCTATTATCCTTACATACTCCTATTGACTCGTTTATGTTCATACACGCGCGCTGGTTGCGAGTACTACGCACCTGACCTTTCTGAAGAACATCGCCATAAGGTCACTATATGTCTTCGTATGGGATCCTATCCCGGCGTTTCTACTCACATCTGCCTTGCATACCATAATACCTTCTGTTAGTCGCCTTTAATTCATCCTCTCAACATGATCAAACCATCTAATACTCTTTTCAATTGATGTGCTAAGGCAACGGTGCGGTTTAAAAGAAGATGCTTTTAAACCGCACCGTTGCCTTTGATATGATAATGTTATGTTATCATAATTTACAGGTCTCGCAACAACTACTCTTTACCAGTTCCCATAGAAACTATATGCAGTCTAAGGTAACTTAGTTGCTATAAAGTTTAAGCAAAAAACAACAACATTCTTCTATATTAAAGCCACTGCAAAAATAATGCAATTTCGCTACAAAAATGGTTTACCCTTGGTGAAACCGGAGTACAAAGTTGCCCAACTTCCCCTTGACTTTGCAATGAAAAATATTACATAGTGTCTCAGCTGCACATCTTATACAAGTCGTTAAAATGGACCGGGGGAGAAAGGGGTTATTATGATCCCTGGACGATGAGCACCATCATAACTTTTATGTGTGGTCCCTTTAATAGTGCTTTATAATTTAACGTTGTGTTTTGATGGATACCTAATGTTCTGAGTGTGGTTGATTGGTCCTAAAATGTTTGGTGAAAAATTAATGAGTTTTGTAGTCAGGGTAAGAAGGTATTGAAGGTATTTTACGAAGTCTCTAAATAATATTGTCAGGATTAAAGAGTATGATTTGGGGCCTATTTCATATCCACTACTTACTGAATAAATTCAAGAATGGAATAGAATTTATATGGAATTATTTGCCCAGTAAGTTAATAGGAACTTAATCGTAGGTGGTGAACATCCACAAAAAAAGGTGGTGAAACAGGCCTATGTGTATCTGCCAGTACTATTAAAAAAAAATGGTAAGTGGATGATAGATCAATCTTTAATTTTATCTCGAATAAACTTACATAATTTAACAAAATAGGCCGTGCGAAAATGTGCTGTGGAATGTTAACCCGTTGACTGATTGTCGAAACGTCGTGTTATTTTTCACACATATTACGTCATTTATTACTACGGCTTCTGTTTATTCTCTTTTAAATTATCACATAATAATACAAAGTATATTTCACTGAATACACAATCAGGTCTTTCTGCATGCAATTTAGGTATGTTTGTATGATGTCCGACTTCCCGAAAGTCAATGTATGCATTGACCAGGGACTGATCAGTATAGATTCAATATGGCAGAAACATTGTGATTTAAAAAATTAATTTATTGATATCACGAAATAGACTTCAGTATTACCAGAAAATACGCCAAGAAATATGTTTTTTCTATTCGAAAGTAATCCTAAAACATTTACAACGTATTTGCAGACCCTTGACGGTGTCTTCAATAAAAAATCCCAATAGTAGACATCCAGTCGGGATTTACTTAGTTACGTAACCGCTACGGGGTGTCTTATTTTCTCAACCCAGCGTACCGGGGACCGCATTAAAGAAGCTTACACAAGTGTATAGCTTGCATTGTAGGGACTCCATATGTTATCCTTGAAGGAAATATATCCTAAAACTTTATCTCCCTCACAAATTGACTTGAACTTTCCGATGTTTATTCACTTTTTTGCCTTTCATCGGGAATTTCAGTTCGGGTTTAGGTTGAAAATATTTGGATGCCCGGGTTTGGTTTGATATTTCATAGAAGAAATAACCAGCCCACGGTAAAGGGGCCATCAACAAAAAATACCGAACATTTACTGATAACTGAGCGTCCCTAAGAATTTATTTTAATATCTTGGAACCCGCAAAGAAGCTACATAACGACCCAAGGAAGGGAAAAAATAACAAAAGACAATCTTACACTCTTCCGCGTCCACTGAAGCTTTAAAATACAAACACGATGTTTATTCTTTCCAATCCAGCTCAGCAAATTTTCCAAGTCCAATTCCGTCCAAACCAATAAATTCTTAGCGTCCCTACTAAACCGTAAAGCTGGTATAGCAAAGTTAGTGGACTCCTTGCTAGACACAGCATGGCAGACAAGTTGGAAGCCACAAATTGCTCAGGGAACTTACCTCTGTTCGGTGACTGACAGGAACTTTGTGTCGCGCAGTTTACTTAAGACTTTAATGAATACCTACAGTTGCTTAGATCATTTACGGTTCTTGGTAATGTGAGTTGCCCTGTACCTACTTGCCTTATACGGCATCTAAGCCTTTGTTCTAACTCACAAGTTATATTTCGTGAGGAGGATTAATATTATAATCGTGTGTTGATATTGTTAGGTAAAGTTTGTTAATTATGTTACGGTTTCGGTTGACAATTTGTCTTGGATAAATATAGATTTAGACTGGGATGATGATTATTATGATAGCATGTGAATAAGGAAAATTAACAAAGGCAGATCATTACACGTGGCGTTATTACACCTAAATATAAACATTTACCATAAACCAAGTTTTGAGTTTTAATTATAACAAAATATTTAATGCATTGCGTCTCAAAAACAAAGGAAATTCAACGTTAAATAAATAATTAACCGCAAGCGAAACGCCGTTAAGCTCTTTAAATTGTTGGGTAACTTCATTAAAGGGTATTAAACTTTTGTTACACATGGGATTAGACAAATTAGGGCTTTGATGTTGCTTCAAAAGACTTCCCGCTATTTTTCCCTGTATATACGTAGTGCACACATGGTTTTAGGGGGTTTTAGTTTTGCTATTAAGGCGCGGTAAGACGCAAATCTTCAAGGTTGGGTAGTAAATCGTAAAGGTACACAAATACGGTTAAAAATGGTGATACGTTTGATTTTAGTTGAATCTCGTGTCCGCCAATATGAAAGTTATTTCGCAGTTTTCATTTAATTAAAAAAACACACATCAATAAGTTAAAACATTTTTACATATTTTTTTATTTTATTAAATTTCTTTTTTAATAGTTACTAGAAAAACTAACAGTTGTCACTCAAAATATTGAGCATTTCGTGACGACAACATTTTTTCGTCTCCTTTTTGCGATTTTTTTTTCAAGACATAGATTGTTTCTACACTTTTTTGTCTTTTTTTATACACTTGACTATGTACCTAGCAATACCGCTAACTGTGAAAACGAAAAAGTGGATATTTTACGGTGTCCCGGTTAGGGCAGGGCCTTAAATGTTTTGGAAATTCTTCTGTACTTACAGCAAAAGTTTGATTAATTAGAAATCGTTGTTGGTTGTAAAGTATTGAAAGTTACTTGTTTTCAGATCAAATTAAAAAGATTATTAAAACTTTGGTTACTTACTTACAAAGTAAGAAATTAACTTTCAGTTACTAATGAAGTAAATGCTATACTTTATTGTTGTAGGTAGGTCATGCTGTGACGTTGCTTACAGCTCATAGTAGTAGGTATGAAAAAAAAAACTCACATAATGCATAACCTCCACCTTTTTTGGCACACATATCATGGCTAAATCAATTCTGTATTGCCGAAGGGCTAGCCAGAAGTGTACACACAGCTACATATCTAGCTATACATTTCTAGTATAAGCTGAACTTGCGTTGTATAGGATTTCCGTACACTGAGAGGTCAGCTGATACTGGAGATTTATAGTTTGACATGATAATAATGTAGACGTGTGCACTACCCACATTTAGCGCATTATTGTGAAGTCAGAAAAATGGGCACACCATTGAATAAATTGAACAACGCAAAATTCTGACTTGTTATCAATAAATTACTAACCACAAGATCATTCCTTTACCCAGTGCAGTGGCATATAACAATGCAGTGGCCGGACGATGAAAAGTGTGAAAGTTCTCACAGCGGCACATCACAATCCACAAGGGAACCGAAATGACGTGAAGATATTATACTTTGAAATCAATTTCTCTTCAGCATATAACTAGAGGGTCGTTAACCCTTCACATAGAGGGTGTTGTTCGAATTTCGAAACTTGTGCGAGCGCCCTAAGAGTAATCAAAGAGATCAGAGTAAACATGAACTTAGACTGTCATGCGGGCCATGTATGTATTTCATTAATTACTATCGTGCATATGTTTGTCTCTGAAATTGTTAAGTACAAAAGGTTTTGATTTTAGTCGAATTAATGAGGAGCTTGGAATTTGACTTTGTTTATACTTATTTTAGTTGTTTTATTGTGCAGTTGATAATGAATTATATTAAATTGCAGACAAAGCGTTGAGTTTGTCTATTAAATTTATTTCATCATCTGCCTAGCCTTTTCCCAACTATGTTGGGGTCGGCTTCCTGTCTAACCGGATGCAGCTGAATACCAGTATTTTATATGGAGCGACTGCCTATCTGACCTCCACAACCCAGTAACTGGGTAACACGATACCCCTTGGTAAGACTGGTTGTCAGACTTTCGGGCTTCTGACGACCCGTAACGACTGTCAAAGATCCACGAATAACAGCCGGGACCAACGGCTTAACGTGCTTTCCGAGGCACGGAGGAATCTCGGTATGTAAAGATGGTCACCCATCCACTGACCAACCCCGGCAAGCGTAGCTTAACCTGACGGATCGACCCATACAGCTGTTATTACTTAGCCACGAGCTCCTCTATCGTCTATTAAATTTATTTATTGTGTGTTTATTAAAGATTTTTGTAAGGTCTTATTTTCGTCGGCAGCACTTGTGACGTCTTTATAAAACGCATTAAAACAGTCTTATTGACAAAATAACTGAAAAACCTGTTTTTTCCTGGTCTGCTCACGGCCTTACTACCTTTGCGCTATACCTAAATCAATCTAACTCAAAGCAAATCTAAGCAAAGCCAATAAAATCTCTGATACTCATTTATCTATGACTCAGGATGCTGAGCTCTGTTACAACGCCAATTTCTGTAGTCATTCGCTATGCAAGACGATGTGCCTGCCGATATAGCGGCGCATGATTCAATGGAAGAGACAAATTTGGCGAAATTTCACGAACGGAATAGGTATCGATATCTAATATTAATAAAGTAAAAACAATATCAACTCATTTCAAGTAAATCTACAGATAAGTAGCTGGTCAACGACTGCTAGTTGTGTCGTTACAAAAAAATATGTAAGTAGTTTCTTTTTTTTTTGTCATTATAAAACACATTTACACGGTGCAAGTTTATTGCCTGTAGCATACAATAAAATTGAAGCAGCAATTAACTGGCACCATCTAAACGACACGTACCTACAAATTGTTGCGCGATACGCGCAAGTTAGTTGCTGTTTAAACCTGGTATAGGCACTTACAATAAAATCGCATTCAATTCTGACATGAAAATTTTTCTATCATTCAAACAAGTTAAAAAAAAATCTTGAGAAGACGTTCAACAATTTTTTGTTTTAATTATTTGGCAGCGCAATTACGGGCAATACTTGAAACAGTTGTACAAGGACGTGAAACTCTGTGTTTACATGAGGTAAAACTATCATACAATAATCGCTTTGCAATAAAATTGCCTTGTTATAAGTCGTATGCAATTTTATTGAACAGCAAAACTTTCGTTTAATTATTGTTTGGAAATCGCACGCTTGTGAACACTTGCATGCAATTATTGAATACAAGAAAAAAATTGAACGGGATTTATGGCATGCGATTATTGCTCTTGAACATTACAGAGACGTGCATCGTGTAAATGGGGCTTTAGATTCCTAAAATGAAGTTTTGTCAGTTAATTTATTTTCATCGAAAAAAATGACCAGTACATAGACATTTTCACTCTAAAGTAAAACCACTGCCGCAAAAAACACAACTGGCGTTAGATACAATTCAGCAGTGTCCGTCACAAGCAACGGTCGTAATTTTTCATATTTTTTAGGAACCCTGCATACGAGTTGCATCTGACCCACAAGCGACACACTGTGACATAGTGGCTGCAATGCTGCATCTAGTTGCCCCCATTTAAAATGATATTGTGGGTTTAAAATGTTTCCAGTTTATGAACACAAAGACCTCGCGTTATTTTACAGAGTTTTTCTTTTCAACCTGTATCACCCCTAAAGGCCTCCTATACAGCTTTACAACCTTCCCTGTATGTTGTCTTCTCTAGGTAATCTCCCATCACGCCGGGCCTGTGGCTCATCTGTCCCGAAGCATTCAAAGCGTAGGTAAATGATTTAAATAAAATTTTCGTTTAGTTCGTTTATGTAAAATCTGATAATATATTATTTTTGGCACTGCGCGCACTGCGGTGCGTTTTTCTAACGCATAATCTGTGAAGTATGGAATGTCTTTGAAGTGTGCGCACTGCGGTCATGCGTTTTGTTACTGTAGGTCCCGCCCAGTGCGGCAGAACTAACGGAACGCACCGCAGTACGCGCTCGCCCTTAGAATTTATTTATTTGTAAGAATGTCGTTTTACATAATTATGGTTTTAATATTTTTTTAAGTTTTATACATTCTACCACAACATATAACGTTGTACAAATATTGAAATGTAATTCTTAAGTAAGTAAAAATATTAATTTTAAGAGTAAGAGTAAGTTGTCGTTTCCAGTATCCTTTACCTCAAGCAGTGTTACCACAAGATCGGCTGATTTAATATGCATCCAAGGTGTCCAAGAGGTTCAACGTTTTAAATTGACTCGCAGCTCTGAATACCAAACCATAGTTTAATTACATTGTCTTCTACGTTAGACTACAAGGAAATTAGTAAAGTGAATTTAAGAAATGAGTTAGTGGCTTTCGCTTCGCAGGCTGCTTTTAAATATAAAGTTTTTATTTTATTTTGTTTTTGTGTTACTTTTTGCAAAGTCATTGTAAATTCTATACATAAACTCGCTCCTTCCTCGCAAGGTGGTAACAGAAACTACAGAATACCACCTACTAAGATACTTACATACTCCTTTTGCTTCGTTTACATTCTTAAATACATCATACACGCATCATACACATTGGTCATACAGTATAAAAACTCGCACTAAGGCCTCAGTGACCTTAGTGCGAGTTTTTATACTTATTCGGTCGCGTTTCCGCTAACGTTAATTTACGTCAATTTGTATGGAAAGTATAAAAACTCGCACTAAAGCCTCTGAAACTGAATAAGTGCCTTCTGGTGACTATAATGGGAACCACAATTATTCCATACAAATTGACGTAGGTTAACGTTAACGTAAACGCGATCGAGTAAGTATAAAAACTCGCACTAAGGCCTCTGGTCATACACGCATGCCGATCGCGAGTTCTACGCACCCGACTTTCATTAAACGCACGTTCACGCAGGTCATTATACATCTATATAAATAAAAAGAGAAGTTCTAACTGACTGACTGACTGATTGACTGACTCATCAACGCCCAGCCCAAACCCAAACCTAGAAAGCTGAAATTACTATAGTATGTTCCCGTGGGATATTTTCCGACTTCCACGCGGGTGAAGCCGCGCGGGAAGTGCTAGTGTTACGTAAAATAACAGTCACTAAACGTCTACCACTAAACATTGTCCCATAATACAGATCTTCAAAATACATGATCAAACAAAACGACGATGTTTAAATAAAACCGGTCAAGTGCGTGTCGGTCCCCGCACAATGAAGGGTTCCGTAGTTGGCATGAATTTATCCTAAGAACAAACTTAACATTCCAGTTGAAAAATATGGTCTCCCATACATTACAAATGCAAATGTAAGTTTGTACGCACAATATTGAGAGATTTAGCATATTTTTTTTAAACCATAGACTTCTTATGAATTTTCTTGTAATCTTTAGGTATAGAACTATTTTCTCTATTATTTTTAAATTTTAGGATCAGTAGTTTCGTATGTGTAACAAACTTCAGTCCATTAGATTCGGAGCAAATTGGCTGTGACTGACGGATAGACAGACAGACACACGAGTGATCCTATAAGGATTCCGTTTTTTTCCATTTGAGGAACGGAACCCTAAAAATGTCACAAATTGTAATTTCTATAGAAACGGAGGAATCAAAAGTGTAATATTGTTCATTAAAAGCAAAAATGTAGGCGTAAAATCGGTGTCCGAAATTCATTGCCTTGTTCAATTTACGCTTATATTTCCATCTCAAATGAAATTGGAACACTTCAATAGCTTTCCAAGATCAAATACAAAGGTAATTACAGAATATTTAATCTTTCAAAGAAAACGGGACTTTTAGCACCAATAAACACTTTATTGTGACAATTAGTGATACTCAACTCGATTCAGTATAGAGCTACGGCGTAGCAATAAATCTCGTAGCCACGTAGCCGCGTAGCTCGTAGCACTTCTACGTGTCTACGATGTCTCAAATACTTAGTTTATTTTAACACTTCCACGGCGAAAGCGGACCAAATAAGCTCCATTCTGTTGGTTACGTGACATTGAAAACTTTTATTACTTTTTAGGTTGGAAATCATCGAAAAAAAATTAAATATTTTGGATATTTCTAGAAGCGAATCGATATAACGTAGGTATTGAAAAAAAAAGATGATTGAAAGAATGTCGTTGTTATACTTTAATTACTTTTTATGACAAGTTATAAGTAACGTTGAATTGCAGTAATTCTGTAGGTACTGCTCAATATTAAGGTACAAGCGACAGACAATCTTCAATTTTGCTTTGAACAAAATATGTAGTTGAGTTAGATAGAATCCATTTTCTTTACTCAAAATGTCGAGAAGGTTTATGAAAATAATGAATCAATAAAATAACTGCGAGCAACAGCAAACAGTAAACGTAATTCAACCAAGATTCCCGTTTTATGTAGTCCATAAGAATACGATATATTTAAGTAATAATAAAAGTCTCCTTATGTCGTCGGTGTGCTCAGCAAAACAACTGGGAATACACGCTCACAAATGCCTATTATCTACTTTATGTGTAACTAGGGAACTCCTATGTCTTTGCTTGTTTATAGAGAATCAAGAAAAAAAACCGCACAAAGTGACTATATTTTGCGAAAAATCCAATTATGTTAAACAACTGCTTGTTGGAATCAAGATTTTTATCGCAATTTTTTTTATGTCTCAATCTTCTCTCGATATTATTCTGTCACTCAGTTTGAAATGCACTAAAATCAAGTCCTTTATCCTACAGTCTGTTCACAGTTATATGACCTCTGACAGCAGGAACCCAACAGCAACCTTATTAAAAAGAGAATAAAGATCACTGTGATTTTGTCAGAGAGATAATTTTAAGCGTCAAAAGATCCTTGGAGCATTGTACTACATACATAATAACATATAATGTTCCCACTGCTGGGACACAGGTCTGCTCTCTGTGAGAGAGAGTGGGTCATTATTGACCACGCGCGCCCAGTGCGGGATGGTACTACATGACTCACAATAATAATAAGCATGTTGGTATTATGACCATAAAACTATGTGCACAACATCCGAAGCAACCAACCAATTTGCCACACCACTAATTGACGGACAGACACGGACACAAAACTCGAAGACACTGTTGTCTTACTAAGGCCCGTACGATCAATAATTCAAACGTTCGGTGTGTACTCCGCTTTACCGTGGCGCGTCTAATCCGTATTTATTTCCCCAAAACAGCGGAACAGCTGGCTACAGTTTGCGTCCCGGAATTTATGTCCGTGCTCCTTGCGTCCCTGGGAAACACGTACGGCGGGGTTCGAGTCTTGTGTCGAGAGATACCTTGAGAGATATTGTTTCGACTGGTTCGTATGTATTTTTGTATGTATTTGTAAATTAAACAAATGGCAATGACTTTATGTTCCAACTGAAATCGGTTGACTGCTTCGTTAGATAGAAGTATGACTGCTGAGAACGAGGTCCAGGGTCTCACATCCAACTAAACCTGGGTGTGGTAAAGTGTTATTGGGCTTTTCATGAGGATTGTTTCAGAGGAAGCCAGGAGTCTGGAATTGTGCTCATAGCATAATCAGGCTATAATTTCCCCTTACTGGGACACAGACCTCCTCTCTGTGAGAGGGAGTGGTCCACCACGCGGGCCCAGGGCGGGTTGGTGGATGTCACATGATTTTGTGTTTTTGATTCTAGGACATGCCGGTTTCCTTACGGTGTTTTCCTTCACCGTTTTGAGCAGTGGTGATAACATAATTTACATATACAATCTATATCTCGTAAGTCGCAGCAGTTACCACTGGGCCACCACTGCTCTCGAAATGTGCTCATATAATGGAATATGCTCGTCTTTTTTTACATCGGGACTTAAACATTACTTCCGACATAGCGGTAGCACTAATAGATCTCTGCCTAACCCTTTGGGGATTACAAGCATAATGTTATATTTATTTATGAAAACCACAAAACTAAACTTTATACCTTAACCAAGTCGAGTAGCACCACAATAGCCACCCACACCTACAAGTAGACAGTGAGTGCGGTTCTATGTTTTGCTTATATTGTAACTGTCGAGTCATCTGGCGTGACACGGCTGAGCCGATAATGCGTAACCTACATGTCAGGATTACGCAACGCGTAAACTTTTCAGTTCAGTACATTTTAGAAGCCTAGATACAGATTTTGATGTACTAAGAAGAGATTTTAGTTGGAAGAAAGTATTAAAGTTCTTGGATAAAATGTATGCTTATACTGTCGGTATTTGGATACTGTATTATTCTGCGAAAAATTCGTAGTAGTGAGTGGGTTTGAATACTACGTATTTGGTGAAGTAGAGAGTTTACACTATTTGTTTTTCGAAAATTGTAATACGACAATGAGAGTCCATGGAGTTTCTTGCCTGTTCTTCTCCATTGGAACTTACTACATCTACTACGATTGACCAACTCCAAGACAATTAATTTCTTGTAATTAGTTTACTACTGTTAAGCTTATGACAGGGTTTTTTTATAAAACCAAGATCAAGATTGTTCATGTCATATTAACTTCGCTAACCAAATGCGTTTTATTTTGCTGCTACTTTATGTTTTGGCAAATTCCTTAGTTGCGTTTATGACTCCCAAGGGGTTAAAGAAAACCTTTGTTATGGTGGAAACCACAGGGTATGATATGAGTTAATTAACAGACAAAAGGGTCACGGAACTACGGGAATTGGAGTGCAAAGTTGATGTAGTAACAACTTGTTACTTTATGCCACAATTACTAAATTACTTTGAGCATTTGTATAAAATAAGTGGTAATCTGGCAGTTAAGTTTAACGAATCTTCTCGGAAGTGATGAAGCAGGCCAAACTGTCGTTTTGGATGTTTGAGTTAAATCGAATGCATTACTAGGTTTTTCTTTCCAAACTCATCCACAAAACTGCACCCTTTTTCTTCCCCTTCCTCTCAACGTCTTCGATTCTTTCCAACAGCACTATTTCCTTGCAGCACATAACTCAATGGGTAATAGATCGGCGCATTCATGGCTATCTGAGACAATGTTCTAATTTAAATAGTTTGTGGGCGCAGATAGGGTCGCTTCCCTCTATAAATCACTGGGAGGACCGCGGCCGAGCGTTTAAAAAGTTAAGCTGAGACGTTCTGCTCTCATTCCTTTTATTAACTCGATTTGGGGTGCGGAAGTTTCTTTAGGTTTGTATACAGGGTGTTCGTGTAAACAGTGGCAATATTTTAAGATATCATTATACTCAAAATATGAACAACTTTTACTATGGGACCAAACCTGAAATCGCAAAAAAAAATCTAAAGTTCAGTACATTTATGTTACGCATAATTCGTCAAAATGTAGCGAACAGCTGATTTTTTTTTCGCGATTTAAGGTTTGGTCCCATAGTAAAAGTTGATCATAATGACGAGTACAATGACCCCTTCAAAGATTGCCACTGATTACATTTACACCCTGTAAACAGGGTGTAAGGGACAGCCCTCCGCAAACTAACAGGGTGCATTCAGCTCCTCATTTTGAATCATATTCCACCGGATTTT
This sequence comes from Cosmia trapezina, assembly GCA_905163495.3. Taxonomy (NCBI): domain Eukaryota; kingdom Metazoa; phylum Arthropoda; class Insecta; order Lepidoptera; family Noctuidae; genus Cosmia; species Cosmia trapezina. The sequence continues at coordinate 16,570,917 of LR991025.1, read as the reverse complement.
TTTTAAAAATTACATTGTGTGTGCGCAGCACTCCATTTATTTAAAAAAACAGCAAAAAAAAACAGAAAAAAATACCCGCAATGGATGTTAAAATACTCTAACGAACGACGCGTGAAATCAGCTGTTCACTTACTGTCTAGCTACAGAGTTCATCGAACTCACCGCATACCTATTACCTACCCCTCCCAACCAGTAACAGACACTCTGATTTGTGCACAAAAACACAAACAAATCCCCCTACCAAAAATTGCTAGCCTACCAAAAGTTTTCACTTCAATAATTTTTTTATTAGACATAAACATGCATGAGCACTTAAGAATCGAACGTTTATAGTATTGTGGCAAGAATAATTGTTTTAGTTGTTAGTGTGGTTAATTTGTTAGTGGTAAAAAGTAGTTTTAGGAGCATGGACAACTGCCCACTTGCCCAGTGTTCAATGATAAGAAATCGTCATTGCCGTATTACTTTATAATCATCATGTTATTAACTTGGATTTCCTGAACAATAATATCTGCATTGTTGCCTTTATTAATCAAACAGATGTATCGTGTAGAGAATCTGGTTAAGCTTAATAAATTCTCAGTCACTATCTGTGATATTGTTATATTCAAAGGTTATCCTAGAATGCTTTACCTTAGAATATTGTATAACATAACTAGAAAACATAACCTGTCTCTCACCTCTCCCAAACTTCATAAATAAATACATTATTTCGCTTCCGAACACTATAAAACTCTTATCAAAATAATTCCCCAACAAACCCTCAGGGCGAGTAGTTCCAGATTTATCATCAGAAAGCAGACGAAAGAGCAAATACACTTATCCGAAGACCCGAGCTTCTAAACTGCGAAGGTGGATGGACGACAAACATAGCGAGAGGTAGACACAAAAAACAAAGGAATAAATGAAAAATCCATTACGGGGATAAAGGGAAACACCTCAATAACACTCAATGTTCTCGATAGAGAATCGATTACCACGGGTTTTAACAACACAAGGCAATACTTGAAACGTTCGAGTAAATGGAGAAACGTCTATAAGGAGACTCCCCCGTAATTGCACGAGTGAAACTAATAAGTATAGAGGTAATGTTGAAGTTTTAGTGGTGCTAAAGAAGTAAATGTACGATGCGATGGTTAGAACTATTCTATTGTAAATCGACTGAATGATTATCAGCTTTATCATCGAAACTTCGTTTCGGACGTACCTAAAACCAAGCTCCTGCTTTTGGGTAACTTAACATAATGTCTGTTAAGTGGCTAGATGTGGATATGCAGCACGTTTTTGTGTCCTCATTCATTACCATAACCCAACCACAGAATAATTTTGGCAAGTTCAGGTATTTTTTCCTTATCCAGACTGCTCTAAAGAAGAAGATCCTTATAAGGATCTTTTAGCGCGTGGCCAAAATAGGAACTAATACCGCCATATTGTTCTCTTATTGCCCTGTCAATGTCATTCAGGCGCCAAGAGATCCTTGTAGCTCTAAACGTCAGTAGACCACGTGTACAGTGGCCTAAGTGCGAGTTTTTATACTTACTCGATCGCGTTTCCGTTAACTTATAACTTACGTCAATTTGTATGGAATAATTGTATGTCCCAGTATAGTCACCAGACGGCGCTTCGTACAAATTGAAGTTTACAGTAACGCGATCGAGTAAATATAAAAACTCGCACTAAGGCCTCTGGTACCTAATAGTATCATACTATGATTAGCAAGGTATTTACCATTGTTACCCAGTAAAACACATTCAACTTGAAGAAACTCGTTGGGGCAATAAAAACTTTACGCGTAAAATAAAAAAAAAACTTCGGTGGTACAGCAAAAAGTTAAACTGGTTTGTTATAAATCTTAAGATTTGATTGTGTCCGTGTAATAGCTTAAAAGTTTCATAATAATTATACGGTTTATAGCTATATTTGCAGTCTTGGTAATTCTGCAGTACATGGAACATGTCATAATCCGCTATAATGCATCTACTGTGTGTTTATTATAGGTACTTTTCAAATGGATCATGCGCACATAATGTATTTCTAATCTGGGCCCCAATTCTATATGATTCCCTGCTTACCTGTATATCTTACCACGTGCAAACCACGTCAATATAGAGTCTTGTAGAAACTTTAAACTAAACAGAGTAGGTACTTTTTATATATAAGCAGTTTCGTTCATTATGTCATACGTTATTAGCAGATGTCGTGATTAGCTCAAGGAATTGACGTGGTTTCGAACTATGGAATATTGTTAAATGGTCATATTGAATTAGAGTCCTGCTTTTCTAACCAAATATATCTAGATTAGGGACTCCGTAACATAATTTGACAGATTATCTTGTAGTGCCACATCAACTCAAACAGAAAATAATAAAAAAACCATTTTATTTTTATGAAATCCTAACTTAATTAACATTACTAACAAATCTCCCTGAAACCATTACAGTAAAATGTACAACCCAACGCTAACCCACTTTTGAAGTCTACTCCACATTATAAGAAAGCTATACATTTCGTTTTAAGCATCTCTATATAGAACCCCAAGGAGCTTTGCGCCTAATACATTATCAAACTTACGGTCCGTAGTGTGGCCGTAAACCTTAGAATGTATGGAAACTATTGAACACAAAGGACCACCGGGAATACAGTCTTAGGAAGCTGAAATGCACTTCGGTGAAAATAGAAGTAAAATAAAATTAATAAAATTCCGATGAAAATTTAATTTTGATGTTGCCCAAAAGTTTTCTAATCGGATCTTCTTGGAAGGGCTATCATGAAACAATATACAATCTTAGGAGAAATATTTACCTTAATATTGTTATGGGTGGTAAACGGGTTTTAATTAAACGCATAGATCGCGAGAATTGTATTGAATTACAAATTCGAAATGGCTGTTTACATCTTGTGTGACATAAAGTAAGTCAGTTCATGATCTTTAGTAGATTCTTTATTATCTGTCATTGTCTCTTTTGTTTTCTATACCGACACCGAATACAATAAAGCGCTTTGAACATTGTAAAGTCGGTACATATCTCGTAACATCAGTCGTAGTTAAAAGCACTGACCCACATAGATATATTGCATCCTCCATTGTTCCATTTCTATAGAATACGTCCATCAAAGTAGTTGACATATTTTGTATGCAAGTGTTAAATGCGTGAATTAGGACCATTGTTGTTCTGAATAATGGGTTATAATAACCCATTATTCAAAACAAATATTCGACTTTATTATCCGCCTAAATAAATAAATCGAACAGATAATATTAACCAATCAAGAATTTGAAAGCAAAACTTCTTTAATTAATGTTAAATTATTCGAAAACAACATCCAAGCCTATTAACGGTCGGTATCAGAAATCTTGTAACTTTTCGCCTTTAAACTTGTGAAAGAAAAACGTTCCCGAAATTCAGTTGAAAATAAGCTCCCGGGTCTCACAGCGATTACCATAAAACTTGTTTAAATGGTAATATTAGAAGACGTCACTTGCCGCAATCGTCTCCCTTAGGGATTTTAACCAAATCTATCTCAACAAAAATACATACACTGATAAAATTCTCTACTTCAACTTTGTAGTACTGCGGATCCACTTTTGGCTCTGGTCGGAACTTTGTTATGCTGTGGAACAGTGACATGACGATTTTTACGAGTCAGGATTTTTCTATTTCAAGGTGGTCGGTTTCGTGAAGTCAGTTTGACGAAGGACTAATATGGAATTTTAAAGTCAGTCCGATTTTCAATACTCAATGGATTTGAAATGTGTTTTAGAATAGATCGGATATGTGATAGATTTTTAAATATGGTTGGGGTTTCTTTATTCCATTTAAAAATATTTAAATCTATTCAAGTTACACTGCTTTTTTTTGTGGATGGGAAATCATCAAATGACCGCTCTGGGTGGAGCGGAAGGGTGTGTCAGACTTTTACTGACTAAAACCCACCCGTGTTCCTTCAGTTGCCAGTGCCACGGTATCTCTTTCGAACAACCAGCGACCCCGGCGGCATCGGCCCTATCGGACCCCATCTTTTTGCTGACATCTCTTTGAGGCACGCGTGGAACACAACGCGCCGTCGACCCGGGCCTGGTCCTTAACGGACGGCGAGCTACCCACTACTCGCCGTCCGCAAGCCCGCGCCTACGGTGGCCGGGAATCGGCTCTCGATTCCCGCCGCCTTTTGAGGCTGACGGAAGATTCTGCTGATGTATTGCGCTCCCTTCATGCCTGAAAATATATTAGCGATGATGAATTTTTGTATTTGAATTTTAATCCAATCCATCCAGTATAACGATCCAATACATCCAATATTAGTTCTGCTGATCGGTGAGCTCAGCAGTATTAATATTGGATGTTCCATAGACGGAGTTTGTATAAACAACATTAATTACGCGGATGATGTGGTGTTGCTGAGCCCATCGATCGGTGCGCAAAAGTGGGCTCAGTTACAATGCTAATAAAAAGAGTGAATTCATGATCTTAAAGCCGGTACCAAATGTTACTCAACTGTATCGCCGGTCATTCTTTGCGGCATTCCTTTATAAAGAGTGCAACATTTCAAGTACCTGGGCCCCTGAGTCTCTGACGACTTGTGTGACAATTTGGATATTGAGAGAGAGCGCAGGGCGCTTTCTTCCCGGTGTATTACGTTGGCTCGCAGGTTTGCGCGATGTACTAGACCCGTGAAGGTAACTTTATTTAATGCATATTGTCAGTCGTTTTAAACGTGCAGCCTGTGGACCAACTTTACGCAGCGGGCGTATAGCGCACTGCGCGTGCAGTACAACATTGCTTTCAGGATAGGTTAGGGCTTTCGCGGTTTTGTAGTGCTTCGACTATGTTTGCTGAGGCGCGGGCCGCTGATTTTTTCGGAAGCGGAGCGCTTCACTATTAAGTCGCCTACGAAGCAGCTCGAACAGTCTCCTGAGGGTATTGAGGGTCCTAGCGGTGTGACCTGTCCTTGATACAGAGGTGAATGCAGCTTCATGTTAGCGCCTCTCCTCGTATTATTTGAGATATTATATTTTAAAATTTATTTGTTTAGATTGATTCTTTTGTCTATGTTTAATTTTATTTTTGATTGTCTAACGTGTAATAATTTAATTTGAATCTTTATATATTTTATTTAATTGTATGTGTATTGACTCTAATCAAATGTAATGTGTAGTTTTATTTTATTGTTTTGATGATTTTAATGACATGTGTTTGTATGTGTTTTTTTATAATTATAATGTGTGAACTATGGACTTGGTCGGAAATAAATGAATGACCGAATGAATTAAAGTTAAGAAGGTTAAATAAAATAATGTTATAATACAATTTCGAGAGCATATGAGAGAGCTTCACATTGAATTTATTTTTCGTTTTTTACCCAAAGGGTAAAACGGGACCGTATTACTAAGACTCCGCTGTCGGTCCGTCTGTCTGTCCGTCTGTCACCAGGCTGTATCATCTCATGAACCATGATAGTTAGACAGTTGAAATTTTCACAGATGATGTATTTCTGTTGCCGCTCTATCAAAAAATACTAAAAAAAACAGAATAAAATAAATATTTAAGGGGGCTCCCATACAACAGACATGATTTTTTTTTGCCGTTTTTATAGATAATGGTAGAATCCTTCGTGCGTCCAACTCGCACTTGGCCGGTTTTTTATAGGCTGATTATACTGACTGACACTTATATTATACGTGTCAATACTTTTGATTGTACCTGATCTTTTATTACTTCTACAAAATTACCTATAGGTATTTTAACCCTAAAATAAAATGTTCCAGGTATTCCATTCAAATATCCAGATGAAAACCCTTGTCACGGCGGAGAATTAATCTCAGAGTTTGAGAACTGAATGCGACATTATGGAAGTGGGTCAAAGGTGTGCTTCTGTAAGAATAGCCATGCCCTGAAAAGGATTTAACGTGAATTGTTGCAAATTACTGCTGAAGTTATGGAGGTAAGCTTATTCTTTGTAAACTGGATGTTTTTAAATGTTGTCCGTGGAAGATTAGTTTTAAATCCAGGACAACTTTAAATAAAAAAAAAGTAAATTATTATGTACCAAAAGACGAAATTTGGGAGGCCTCCCACAAGGTGGACCGATGACCTTGTAAAGACCGCAGGAATCCGCTGGATGTGGGAAGCACAGAACCGATCGAAGTGGGCGAGGGGGAGGCCTATGTCCAGCAGTAGAGTCTTTCGGCTGAAATGATGATGATGATGACGATGATGTCCCTTGAGGATGTTAGCTTTTAGGAAGGCAATATAGCTTAGGTATACTTATCCTAATTCTACTCCGTGCCTATAAACTGCGGATCTATTCTGGACCTATTAGTGAGAGCAAACATACAAATATTACTTGCATAAGTATACAAATGTAAGCTAAAATATTTTATTGATTATAAATTCTCTTTTCGGTTTAAAGACATTTATTTTCTCAAAGAACAAAACAGTTCACTTAAAGAGAAACTTAACTAAATTAACATCAGGTTTGTAATTTGCATTACGACGTTCAAGCTATCCAGGAAACTGAACACCATTGTTTGATTTACAAAATATTGTACTAATACTACAGTAAATATAATTAAATACAAAACAGTTCAAGCTAGTTCAAGGAATTATATATTAGACACACAAGTTCTTATGTATCCAATATATAATCCCTTAGGCCTTTTTTAAATGTTAGTATGCTTGTACACTCTCTTACTTTTTTAGGTAATTTATTGTACCTATAGCCGGACCGGTTTAATTTTATTATGAACTTTACTTTCAACGTTTTAGAACGATATTTGGACAGCGCACGTTCACGATCCCTAATTCTTAATTGTTATCTGGCGTATTTATGAAAAATGTTCGTATATAAATAGCAATTAACTGGCTTACATCCTGGGGGTGCAATGACTTATAAGCTAAAGTCGTGACTGGGGTACGGGAATCTTTAGTTAATAGGTACGTACGTGATCTGAATTATGTTAAAACATTGAAAAAAAAATAGCTTTTATACCTATCTAGACCAGTGATGGTCCAGAGGTAACAACCCCGACTTAGGAGTTGTAGGTCGTTAGTTCGAACCCACAGGTTTTACTTTGTGTAAATAATTTCATCACCACTGCTCTCAAAACGGTGAAAGAAAACATCGTGAGGAAACCAGCATGCCCTAGAACCAAAAATTCGAAGACATGTGACATCTATCAACGCGCACTGGGCCCGCGTCACACATCCGGAAGGTCTTTCCGAATTCATAATCTGAATTCATGTTACAATTATAATAATTAAATATTATATTTTTGTTTTATTAGTGTTATTATTATTGTTGAGTTACAATTTAATAAATGCTCCACACACATTCTGAGTTTTCAGATTATGATTTTCTCAGATCATCATTTCAATAAAAATAGAATGAAGAACACTGCTATAAATCTTTTTCATTGTTAATTTGTCTGAACCAGCTTTTTACAACTCTGTTTATGTCGCAAGGGTGATGAGGTATAATTAGCAAAATATTTGACAACAAGCCCAGTCCAGAGGGCTAGCAAATGTCTAGACCATTGTAAGGAGGGTCCCTAAGGAACATCAGCGTCTAGACGCACCTTACTAACGTTTCATTCAACTTTTACGTAGGAACATAAAAACGTCACGCGTAGAAATACTAGTGCTAGGTAGCTTTGTACGCCAATGATAGTGTAAACGTGTGGAAGATGGAGTGCTTTCCTTTCCCTAAGGCTTTGAAGGAGCGAGAAATAACTATACTGATGTAGTATAGTATAGTATGTATTGTCGGTAATATCAGTTCATCTAGAATCTAGATAAATAGATAGCTAGCACGCTGATAAATCATTTGCAAGAACTGAGAAATATTTATGTGGATATAAGGCTTTTCTAACTATGCCTGGGAACCTACTTTTGACGACACGTTTGGCGCAGTGGTTGAGCAATTGACTGCTGCGCAGCATGTACAAACAACACACATGTACAGCATGTACAGCATGTACAGCATGTACAGCATGAACAAATATTTGTACGACCTATAAGTATTTGTTCCGAGTCTGGGTGTTTTTCTATCTATAATATGTATGTATTTACAAAAATAAAATATGTATATAAGTAGTTTATCAGACATCTCGTTACCATAACACAAGCATTAGGTTGCTTAGCTTGGGACTAGATGGCGTTGTGTGAAATGTCCAAGGATATTTATTTATTTATTTATTTTACTTTAATCAATCTGCCTAGCCTTTTCTCAACTATGTTGGGATCGGCTTTCAGTCTAACTGTATGCAGCTGAACACCAATATTTTACGTGGAGCCACTTCCTACCTGAACCCACCAGTACCCACCAGGGAACCTACAGACTTACCTAAGGCTAAATACGCAAAAACCAAAAAACAAAACACAAAAAAAAAACATAAAAAATTTCGTCAGTACAAAATATTCGAAAAAACTGCCTAAAACAATGGGGAGCCACACGCAAAGCTGTTTGTAGATGGCGCTCTGAACGACTGTACATTGTTTTACAAACAAATCCATACAATTTGACAATCGTTCGTTACGTCAAATCGTAGACAGAGAATTGTCTTCGCGTCAAATCAATGAAAAAAGTACAGTCGATCATGTGCCACCTAGCGTGATAAAAAGTTAGTTTTCCTCCCCATTGTTTGAAATTATGTTTAATCGAATGCTCATACAATTAACCGGCATTGTGTTTGTGTTCAACCTCTTTAACGCCACACGATCAATGACCAATGAATTCAAAACGTAAACAAACAATCGATTATAGCTAACAAGACCATTATATTACTAAAAACACACTTAGCACGATCACTTGAACAAACAAAGCAATTCGTTTGGCGAATTAACGATATCGCTGTGGGGCGCCTTCCGCATAGTAAGATGTTAAGAAATTTAATTAGCGTTCATTGAGATAATTCACTGCTTCCACAATAGGCCAGCGAAAAGACAACTTTCACTAAGTATTTGGACACGCGGTCCAACTGGATGAACAACAATTAGGTGTTGTTTTGAGAACTGACCAAATGTGAAATATGTACGAACACCATGAAAAATATTGACTTGGGAAATACGATCCAAGCAACCTTTGATATTCATCATTGCTGCCTAGCATTTTCCCCCAACTATGTTGGGGTCGGCTTTCAGTCTAAACGGATGCAGCTAACACTAAGTCAATTATTATAAAAACCTTATTGTTAAAATAATGCTTGGTTTCTGAGGTTCTTAGTTTGTTTTGGCTCCTGAGGTCAACTATCTTTTTACTTAGTTCAGAAGCCAGCTCTTCAACCTGATTTTGACTATCACTTGTACTATCATGTTTGGTGTATGTGTTTTATGTGTTTCTCCTTGTACAATAAACTTTTTATTTATTTGTTTATTTAGTTACTCATTCGAGAAAGTTTTTTTAGATTTAAGCAATTTTTTTTCCATAAGTGTTTAGAAACAAGATATCGAACTATCGAATACATAAAATTCCTGTCAAGAAACTTCAGTAAGTGGGTGTTAGTCAAGCACGCTTTCAAGGACACTAAACGGTCATAGACGTCATAACAATAAAACTTCTATTATGTCTCGTTTAGTGTCCTTGAAAGCGTTAAACACTACTTACATACATACATATCGCAGGTATCTAAATAGATAGGTAGGATACGAGTATCTTGAAATCGGTATCTATCAATATGGCGAATTCTATTCCGTATTGAGTACCTAGTAAGCACCAAATTCCCCTTCACACTCTGTTTTGTCGCGCATTTTGTTCGACGAACTTTTCACCAGTGTACCCACTGTTCTAACCAACAGATCTTGATCCAATTATCTAACTCTAAGAACAGATAAGTAACAAAGCTGAGACGAAACACTTGGAACACCGGTTGCGTATCAATTATTCAAGAGCAATTTATTGTTTTACTATACAATGACTATACAGGGATAATAAGTGGGAAGTTTGTATTGTTTTTATCAACTGATTGCGTAATCAGAATGTTTTATTGTTGATATTTTAGAATAATAATTTGAACAAAGATGTCAACAAAGATGTTTGTATTCAACATTATTTCATCGCATCAATAGAGCCGTTCTATGACTGGAGCATGGCCACAATGGCCACCTCAGTTGATGGTTCCTTACTAAATTTTTAGATAAAAACCACTTAACGTTTGTCTCCTTCTAGAGTCATAAACCTTATTTTTAGGGTTCCGTACCTCAACAGGAAAAACGTTATAGGATCACTTCGTTGTCCGTCTGTCTGTCAGTCTGTCAGTCTGTCAAGACCCTTTTTCTCAGGAACGCGTGTATCAAGTTGGAATTAATATAAAACACGCAGGTCTATGTTCCCTTGGAGTTATAAAAAAATCAAGCTTCTAACTCAACGCATAAAAAAATACGGACATTTATGCGAAATATTTTGATACTCGCAAGTAAATCAAAACTTATAGGGTACTTTCTGTTGTCCTAGAATTATTAAATTTGGCAAGAAACAAGGTCTTAAGTAAAGGAAAAAGTCCGAAAAATGTTAATTTGCAGTTTTATCACATTTAAAATATTTTTTCGTGATTACAGTGTTAAGTTTGTTATTGGTATAAATTATTTTCAACTACAGAACCCTTCATTGTGCGTGGTCTGCCACGCACTTGCCCAGTTTTATACATAATAAATTATCATCATCAAAACCCAATGAAACTGCTTTCTAGCATACACAAAATGTCAAACATGAAACTGTGCACTTTAAAACTCATCGTAGCTAAGATTTCTCTGTAGCAAAACTTTACGATGACATGTCACACTGTATAATGTTTTATAACCAATTCGAGGTATCCTTTTAGCGTCTGAAATATTTGCATAAACAAGCCCAGACGCCATAATATGAGTTACACCGCAATGCACTCGAATATTACACATTAACGTGAATGTTAGAAGATTTGGATGTTCCTTATTTTTTAAGATTTGGGGATGATGTGAAGTTATATCATAGTGCTATTATGGTTTCAATTTACAGATATATTGTAAGTAGTGTAATAATATTAACTAGGTGTATGGAGAGACTAGTGATTGACTTACAAATGAGAAGAAAAGCTTTTAAATGTATTTCACAACAGACTCGCTGGATGGAAAGTATTTTGTATCCTTGGCACATACTTTAGTTAACTGTTTGCTTTTTGCCAAACCCATTCCAGTAGAGCCTTGAAAACATAGCAAGCACCTAATAAGACAGAGAAAAATATTACTACAAACGATGGATTTTATACTTTAGATACTAATTATGCTTACTGGTTGTATTTCTCCGTCAATGAATTAGCCTACCTGAGATAATTAATGGCTTTCATTCCAAGACATTTTCTGGCACTGCCTTCCTAAAGTAAATAGCACCTCCACCTTTTCGTACTCAAGAACATAACCCTTTTAGTAGTTCCACGTGATTCCACCACAGGTCGGGTAACTTCGTGTTGCCGTAATGTAAAACGTCCTGGTCGCGTTATTATTATTTAACTTTGTTGCTCGGAACAAATGTTGTCCCCGGTTGTAACCGACAACAGTCGGAATGGAGTTCCAAACTGCGAAATTACTTTTTTGTGCGTTAGTATTTTTTCTGTTGTTATGTAAAAAGAATCTAACTTTGTGAGTTGGACTGTTGTAGAAAAAGGGTTAGTGTTTTAATTGAACTTTTGAAATTGTTCGGTTTTTGAATGGATAACGATTTTTTATAAATATGATAGTAAAAGGATTAGCCGCAACATTCTCACGATTAGGTACTTACTATTATGGTTATTAAAAATTATACACTAAAAACAACTGTTTGTATGAAAAGTGAGTGTTTTTTTGCTGGTTATATAAACTATCTAGTACTGTAGACTGAGGTGGCTCGTGGCTAAGTAATAACAGCTGCACGGGTCGATCCATCAGGTTAAGCTACGCTTGCCGGGGTTGGTCCGTGGATGGTTGACCATCTTTACATACCGAGACTCCTCCGTGCCTCGGAAAGCACGTTAAGCCCTTGGTCCCGGCTGTCATTCGTGGGTCTTTGACAGTCGTTACGGGTCGTCAGAAGCCCGAAAGTCTGACAACCAGTCTTACCAAGGGGTATCGTATTACCCAGTTACTGGGTTGTGGAGGTCAGATAGGCAGTCGCTCCATGTAAAATACTGGTATTCAGCTGCATCCGGTTAGACTGGAAGCTGACCCCAACATAGTTGGGAAAAGCTAGGCAGATTGATTGTAGTCTGAGGTGGAGATTAATGCCCAGGGTACATGGGAGTTCTTTTTTTTTATAATCATTAATTAATGTTTGTTAAAATATGTAAACAAACTGCGAATAACGAACTTCAAAATCTGAAGTGTTACACTGTTTAAAGGTCAAAACTTGGCAAATACCTGACATTTAAAACAAGACTTGTTTACAGTCTATTTATTAGGCGAGTCTAAATTAATGGCGCGAGACTGAACGTAATCAATAAGGCGAGGATCCTGAAGATGAAGTTAAAACAGAGTTCCCTTTACATTGGGGAAGGTCGAGCACCCTCAGTGTGTAGATGGTCCTTAAAGTGAGGGATAGCTCGATACATGATCATAGTAGATGGACTATTGAGTTTCAGGGATATGGGAGCAGTTTTCAGTGATATTTTGAGACGATTTCCGTATTTTTAACAACGTTCGCAATCTCATCTCAGTCTCAATCTTTCAAAAATTGCACAGCGTTAACTACATTTTTGACATTTGATTGTCGCTGGCATGAGATTGCGACTTGAACATGAAAGTTTTTAGGTATGAGAATTGGCTTTCTGATAGTCTTTGGTTTTTGGGAAATGGTCAGTCGTAATCTTCAACAAATTATCGTTTAGCCAGATGGAGAAGTTGTGTATGTTGTTTGGATGCCACATCATTTTCGGTACCTACCTTTGATAGAGTCTTCAGTTTCATCACATTTCAGCTAATAAGCAATCATAACACAAAATAACGATCGTTTGAGAAAATTTTATAAATCTGTTATCCAACCTCCCAAAAATGTTAATAAGAAACCCACACTGTACGAACATTCGCCGCATGCTGACGAAGACTCTTGCCAAACTCGAGCCGAGTGGCGGATGTCTCGACTCTGTCAAACTCGAGAACAAAGACCTGATTATGAATACACCGATACATGCTTATGCCAACGTAAATTATCGTCTGTTATCTAGGGTATCATTTGGAAGAGTGTTTTATATTGATTAAAATTTCAATGAGAATATGATTTACCTATAACGTAACATAGTCGAATATAACAATTAATTCAATTTATCATGCACATTATTAGTAGTAATCGGTTTAGGTATGTACTAAATCAGCATTAACTGAATACTTTTAATTAATTAATTAAACAAATGCATATATAATTTTGAACTAACCACTCAAATCATAAAATATGCAGATTCAACTTTCAATGAACATTATGTTGTCAAAGTAATATGAATTTATTTTTGCATGTTATTTCATTAACATTAATTCGCATTTCGCACTCCATTTTCAAAGTCTAGCGGCAGTTATTACGATCATTCGAGTGAAAATAATATAACCTTAAATAAGCATGAGGTAGAAGGGAATCCATTGGAATTTTTATTCAAGATTAAATCAAGTGTGAATTTGATCTGGGTTCGACTTATTTCAACATGTCACGTGAAACTCGGGTGCATACGTTTTTAGGAATCAAATAAAAGGACTTTTGAAGTGGACTGTGTTATGGAAAGAATATTTAAACTAATAGTTAATGGCGATTTTATTGTCGGCTTTTTCAAATTGCTGGAATTTATTAAAGTTTACTCCTTAAGAATCGGTTTTCATATAAGGCCCGCGGTATGGTTTTATGTGGAGTGAAATTAATACAAGCGTTAACTCAAAAGCGTTACGTTCTTCTGCGCAACGTACCTTGCGCACCTTTCACTTAATCATGTAGGTATGTGTATAGGTACTTGTTTATTTTCGGCCAGTCTTCATTGTAGTAGCGATCAATCTATGCATCATATTTAAAGACAATGAGGATGTAATGTACATGCACTTAAGGACTCTAAACTCGCGTCGTGTGTCGGAGCTGACACACACACACACACACACACTTTTTTGTGTAGTTTCACGAAACGGTGTCATGTCGATGCTACTCCGTTGGATTTGAAAAATTATTTCTCATCTTTTTTGTAGTTGAAATGAAACCTTAATAAGGTTATAAGAGGCAAATCAAAATTGTGGTACATCTCATAATTGAGAGACTACCTCATATACATAGCAAGAAAGACGTCACCTTAAACAAAATCAATTTATTTCAATTTGATATCTAAAATTAAATTTCAACTGCTACAGTCGAAATGCGGTCAAGTCAACGGAAATGAATCGGAACAGAATAGAGATTTAGCGAATTTAGCCGGAGACGTATTACCGACGAGTGACGTTCTGTCTCGGAGAGATTCAGTCGGAAAGTGCTGACTAAATAGTTCTTGTATTTTGGTTTCGTATTTTAAGTTCAAACGAGATCGTATTTAAGTTCGTAGATTAGATTTGTTCATTTCTTTTAATGGCTTGTGTTTGTGCAATTAAACTCTTTTGCTATTATCTAAGTCACATTAAAAAATTAGAAAATTGAAGTGTCAATTATCAAAATGACAAAAGTTTGTCGCACGATGACATGCTCTTCTTTGTAGGGTCAGCCTCAATAAATGTACACATCGAGCAGAACTGATTTGATTGTCTACAGTCTTTGTTCTAAATATTATATTTTTTTAATGTTATATTCGAGCAATTTATTTTGACAAATCTTAATAATATTAATTATCTAAATTTTAATTTCAAGTAAGTATACACAATAAAACCGACCTAGTGCATGTCGGATCCCGAACAATGAAGGGTTCCGCAGTTGGGATGAATTTATCCCAAGAACAAACTTAACATTGTAGTTGTAAAACATGTTCTCCCATACATTACAATTAAAAAATAAATATCCTTGGACATTTCACACAACGCCATCTAGCCCCAAGCTAAGCAACCTAATGCTTGTGTTATGGTAACGAGATGGCTGATAAACTACTTATATACTTTTTTTTTTTTGTAAATACATACATATTATAGATAGAAAAACACCCAGACTCGGAACAAATACTTCTAGGTCGTACAAATATTTGTTCCGTGCGGGAATCGAACCCACGACATGCTGCGTAGCAGTCAATCGCTCAACCACTGCGCCAACCGTGTCGTCAATTGTAAATGTAAGTTGGTCGACTATTAACTACTAGCTAGCTGTGATAGTTTTCTCTTAAACTTCATTATTATACTACTGCCGTAATTTTTTTCACATATCCAGAAACATTTAGCTGGCAGGGCCCACACTTGACTCTAAGTTAGTAGGTACTTTAAAGCATACATTCGCAAGGGCAACGTTACACGTCTTATGTTATGTTATTAATTTGTAAATATTGTACGGCATTATAAATTATTACATGATTTTTATTGTAAGTTAACTGCACTACCGAATTGGGACACTGTAATAAATAAATAAATAAATTAAAAAAAAAAAAAAAAAAAAATTACGCAAACGGATCCCTGAATCGAAAAATGTTTTTCACACACCCGCAATATTTTTGAACGGCCTATGCAACAATACTCTACACCATGGGAAAGACGAAAAAAAGATATCACCCCCTCTTAACATTTTTTTTTTCAATTTTTTTTTCAATATTTTATTTTTCCAATTTGTCGGCGTGATTAATATGATTAACATGTTAAATTACAGCTTTCTAGTACTAAGAGTATCAACCGCTAAAACACAGACAGACGGACATGGTGAAACTATGTTCCTTGCTTGACTACGGAACCCTAAAAAAGAGGGAACGACTCATTAGGCATCCAAAAATTCGTCCGCATCGCTCTCAATGGAAAAAGTGTCCAAAAGGCTGGCGGCCGTGCCACGTTAGATGGCAGCTCTCTATAAATATTGTATTTATGTGTAGTCACAAAACACTATTGGGTATAGTTTGATTCAAACTTAATGGCGGCTCGAAAGTTAACTGCGAGTGCAGTTAAAGTACGATTCAAACTTAAAAGAGCTAAATCTTAAAAAATATTAATTCTTAAATGAAAAAAACTGGACAAGTGCGTGTCGGACCACGCACAATGAAGGGTTCCGTAGTTGAAAAGAATTTATCCCAAAAACAAACTTAACATTGGATCCTAAAAAAAAATATTTTATGTCAAAAAATTACAAATTCACAATTTTCGGACTTTTTCCTCCACTTGTGCTGGGAGACTTGCTTCTTGCCAAATTTCATTATTCTAGGTCAACGGGAAGCACCGTAGAGGTTTTGATTTACTTGCGACAGTTGCGAGTATCAAAATGTGTCGGAAAATGCTCGTATTTTTTATTGCGTTGACTTAGACACTTGATTTTTTTAGAACTCTAAGGGAAAATAGACTTACGTATTTAATATTAATTTCAACTTGATATCTCCACGCGTCTTTGAGAAAAAGGGTCTTGACAGACTGACAGTTTTGAATTTTTTTTTTATGTGATAAAATTACAAATTAACAATTTTCGGACTTTTTCCTTCATTTGTGTTGTATGACCTTACTGCTTACCAAATTTCATGATTCTAGAACAACGGGAAGTACCCTATAGGTTTTGATTTACTTGCGAGTATCAAAATATGTCGCATAAATGGCCGTATATTTTTGTTGCATTGACTTAGAAGCTTGAGTTTTTTAGGACTTCAAGAGACCACAGACTTACGTATTTGATATTAATTTCAACTTGATACATCCACGCGTTCCTGAGAAAAACGGTCTTGACAGACTGACAGACAGACAGACGGACAAACAAGTGATCCTATAAGGGTTCCGTTGTTTCCTTTTAAGGTACGGAACCCTAAAAATTGTTAATCGAGCTTAACTAAATGGAGCCAAAATTATTGCCGACTTGACTGTACCTGCACGGTCTGCACCCGCAGCTAACTTCCGAGCCGTCATTAAGTTTGAATCAAACTATACTTAGTTGTACTTTTTGAGGCTGACTGTACCAATAAATTCAGAAAAATGCACAATTTTGTCACATAGTGCTTCTTTTGTAGCCGACAGAATTTAGTAAAAACCACCGTTTTCAGGGACCTTAACTACAAAGTAATATCCAACGAATGAGCTATTCTAATTACAATGAGTGCTTCATAATTTTAACTTTTTTATTTCACGGGGCCTAACATTCTGCATAAACAGTTCTCCACAGAAAGCTTCAGCAAAGCTTTTAGAGGAGATCGTAACTCCTTAAGTACTGTTTTAATGACGTCTCTTAGTGTTTTATAATTAGCGTGAATATACCTCAACGTATTGTTACAGAAAGATAGCGAATTTTGGCGACTTCTTCATTGAGATTTGGCTTTAGTAGCGATTAAAGTTATTGTGTTATGGTGTGACCAACTTTGGACTGCATACTTTGGGGTTAAAAAAAATAGAGCTGCTCAGCCTTTTCAATAAAATGACTTGTATTTTTTAAGTTATGTTTATTGGATTCAAGCCGCACTGATCGATCCATCACGTTAAGCTACGATTGCCGCCGTTGGTCCGTGGATGGGTGATCATCTTTACAGAGACCCTCCGAGCCTCGGAAAGCACGTTAAGCCGTTGGTCCTGACTGTCGTTCATGGATCTTTGACAGTCGTTACTGGTCGTCAGAAGCCCGAAAGCCTGACAACCAGTCTTACCAAGGGTTATAGGTATCATATTATTACCCAGTAACTGAGTTGTGGAGGTCAGATAGGCAGTCGCTCCATATAAAATACTGGTATTCAGCTGCATCCTATTAGACTGGAAGCCGACCCCAATATAGTTGGGGAAAAGCTAGGCAGATTGAATTTTTGATTGGTTATTTCATTTGCAGTATCGTCTTCAATTGACAAGGAAAAATCTCAAATCATCGAGGGGCGAGAAAAAGATTTTACACACGGCTAAATATTATCATATAAGCTGATCTCGCATTGTATAGTATTTCCGTACATTGAGAGATCAGCTTATACATACTGACAATCTATAGCTTGATACACTACGGCCGAAATATCTTGGCGAGTTTGAACATAGGCACTACGAACTTTCGCGCATGTCCTCTCATTCACACTCGCCTCATGTCACCATTTGGTTCCTAAAAATGTTACTGCGCAGCGTTCTGCGCTAAGTTCAGACTCGCCAAGATATTTCGGCCGTGGTGTATGTAGCCGTGTGTACCAAGATTGCATTATTTTGAAGACTGGCTAGTAATTTGGAAATAGTATACCTACTTTACTTACCGTGAAAAATAAGTATAGGTAAGTCACAAAGGTTAACTTAAAATACCTATTTACATTTTGGACACTGAACGAGACACAATAGAAATTTTACTGTAATGAAGGCTATGGCCTTTAGATTTTGACGTGTCCTTCAAAGCGTTAATAAACTGTTTAAACTTATCTCCTCAATTTTAAGGTCAAGCTAACCGAAGTTTTGATCCAATTTAAATGTGACTTGAAATAGCGTCAAAGTCATTTGTACAACTACAATTTACAGTTGGTACCTAAGCAGCTGTGAGTTTAAACACTGTTTCTAGAATTGTTAACTAAGCACTTCAAATAATATTTAAGTTTAATTTAGTTAATTATGTATTCTCTCCTAAGAGATACTAAAAACTATCAAAGACTGTGATAGAGACTTTTCAGTTTCAGACTTTAAGCGAAAAGTTTTCTAATGATTTTAAATAATATATTATTTTAAAGCAGGTTTTTAATTACTTACTTTTGGAATTAAAAAATATAATTATTAGGTATTATTTGTTTTTCATAAGACGAAGAAAAAGACATGTTGCGCCGACCCCAAATACAATGGGATAAGGGCAGGAGAAGATGTTGGTATTTGTTTTTCATAAGCATATTTTAACAAACAAATTAGTTTACTTTGCATACTGTGCGAATGGTTGATGTTGAACCAATAACCTTACGTTCGTCACACATTGTTTATCCATAACATCCACAGTATTTTGTAAAAACGTACTTTTGAGTATTTAGAAATTGCATGATGACTTTTGTAAATAACATGAGGTAGATTATTTTCACATACATAAAACACTGTAAAAGCTGCCAAAATTTGCGATTAAAAATAAAACAAAATTCGTAATTACTAATCTATACTAATAATAAAGCTGAAGAGTTTGTTGTTTGTTTGAACGCACTAATCTCTGGAACTACCTGTAAGATTTGAAAAATTATTTTTGCATTTGATAGCCCAATGCTTTAGGCTATGTAGGCTAACATTATGCTATGACCCTTAGGAACGAGAAAAAAGAAATAAAGTCAGAAAGAACGCTTAGCAAAAATTAAGTAGGTAATAGCGCGGGCAGGCGATGTAATGCGAAGGGGTGGGCCGGGGAGTAAGAAATTTTACACGGACAAAGTCGCGGGCAGAATTTAGTCAGACCTATAAGTACGAATTTAGATCGAAAGCTTTATCCAGTTAGCTAAATCTATAACATGTCTACTCGTTACTTTACGTGGCTAATGTTGAGACTTTGACAGCGATCCCAAACTGATATTAATT
This sequence comes from Cosmia trapezina, assembly GCA_905163495.3. Classification (NCBI taxonomy): domain Eukaryota; kingdom Metazoa; phylum Arthropoda; class Insecta; order Lepidoptera; family Noctuidae; genus Cosmia; species Cosmia trapezina. Next base: position 16,551,361 of record LR991025.1, on the reverse strand, counting down.
TTAATTTGTGACAAAAACTAACATATCACTCCGCCAAATTAATCAGGATTGCTTAAATATTTTTACTACAGGTGATAAAATGTTTAGTGATAATTCAGTTTAGTTGTTTGTGCACGTTGTTTTTTATAACTTTACCTATGATAAGTTTTACCGTGTTGTATTTAATTTTGCTAGATCAACATTCTGTAACGATGTATTCATGTTTCCATCCATTATTTTGTCATTCTATTTGCTTATGTACAAAAACAATTAAAAGAGATAATTTACATGTATATACAGGGTCAAATTAAATTAGCTAGCGAAACTCCGTAGATGTAATGGTATCGACATACACGACAAAATAAAAAAAATAAAAAAGATTTGATGATTTTTTTTTATTAGTAGTCATTGATATTTTAATATAATATCAGTCATTGTGAGGTCAGGTCAGTCATTGATATTTTAATATAATATCATTGGTAGTAGTAGTGTTGTTACTTGAAGTGTGATGTAGATAAAATCTGTTTTATCATGTTCAGATATCGATACTTGTCATGTCTATGAAGTTTCTAATACAAGCAATTCCTTGCTTAAAAGGTGATCTCCAATAATATGTTTCGAAATGCATATTGTAATTGAAATAAACGTTTTTTTTTTTAATTTTTTTTTTATTTTATACAAAAAAAAAGCATTTTTAAGCTGATGTTTTAAGTGATTACACTACGGGTGGCAGATCACCCAAAAAAAAATTATGCTAAAAGTAATTTCTTTTTGTTTTATCTCGTTTAGATATCGATACCCATAACGGCCGGGGAGTTTCGCTAGCTAATTTAATTTGACCCCGTATTGTTATTTAGGTGGAGGTTCATAATATGAAATAGGTCTTATTATGAATAGTTGCGTAGCATGTCCCAAAATCGTTTTCTATTAAGGCGCGGACTGACTAGGATTTTAAACGTCACACAACAGCGTAATCTATTGTCACCTTTAGCTGGCTTGAAATAAGGTTGAACATCGAAAATAATATTTGTGTTGCCGAGATGTAACTAAGCTGCGAATGTGCATTTATTTTCCCGGCTTTCTTTAGATTATTTAGAACTAGCTTCTGCCCGCGACTTCGTCCGCGTGAAATTTCTTGTCCCCCACCCACCAACCCCGACGCATCGCATCGCAACGCCTGCCCGCGCTATTACTTCATTTACGCTTAATGGCATCCTTTCTGACATTTTTTCTTTTTGCTCGGCTCCTAAGGGCCCTAGCAAAGCAAGATGTTAAATAGCCTATATCCTTCCGTATCGCCTGCCCGCGCTATTACTTCGCGTTCGGCTCCTAAGGGCCCTAGCGTGATGTTAAATAGCCTATATCCTTCCGCATCGCCTGCCCGCGCTATTACTTCACGTTCGGCTCCTAAGGGCCCTACCGTGATGATATCGGCTCCTAAGGGCCCTAGCAAAGCAAGATGTTAAATAGCCTATATCCTTCCGTATCGCCTGCCCGCGCTATTACTTCGCGTTCGGCTCCTAAGGGCCCTAGCGTGATGTTAAATAGCCTATATCTTTCCGCATCGCCTGCCCGCGCTATTACTTCGCGCTCGGCTCAAGGGCCCTAGCAAAGCAAGATGTTAAATAGCCTATATCCTTCCGCATCGCCGGCCCGCGCTATTACTTCACGCTCGGCTCCTAAGGGCCCTAGCGTGATCAAGAAGTGGGTTATAAAATGCAAAATGATTTTTCAAATCCAACTGGGGTAGGTCCAGAGATAGCGCGTTCAAACAAACTAACAAAAAAACAAACTCTTCCGCTATATTCCACCGACATTATTAAAATAATAAATCGAGAGGGTCGTCAATCCGCGGAAAATCTCGCAATTCAGAAAAGTTACTTATTTGCACAACGCCATCAATGGGTAAATTGATCCGCACTAAACATGTTTGCTCAAGAGCGACCGGTATGAATTAAAGTTATTTTGCGATTTAGTAATTTTATATTATCTCCGAAACTGTATGACCAATTGACATACTGTAAAGGCCAAATCTTATCTCCATGATGTCCTTGTGATTAGAAAATAACTTATTTTGATAAGGATTAATGTTTTGTTGTTTAAATAATCATCCAAACGTAAGTATGTCTAAAAAATACTTTTTTAAAGCAATAAAAGATGTATAAAAGATAAAATATAAAAGATAGAAATATGGTGTCGCGGATTTTTTTGTAGAATTATTTAAGACGGACCAGACTGCTATACATTGTTCTCAATTTTAAACAACCGTTTAGGCAGCGCATGCAAAAAAGTCTGTTTAAAGAGGTATTTCTTTCCGACTTGTTAGACAAAAATTGTGATAGCTCGGCTAATACGCATGATATAAATATAATTTATAGCCTATAGCACTCAGAAATAATGTAGCTTTCTACCAGTGAAAAAATTTTTAGAATTGGATCATTGGTTCCGGAGATTACCCCCTACATACAAACTTACAAACTTACAAACATACAAACTTACAAACTTACATACAAATTTTACCTCTTTATAATATTAGTATAGATATACACAATAAATTAAATAATTGTCCGGTCAAAGTTTAAAAAAAAATGCTAATTCTATTAAATTCTTAAAAAAAGAATGTCGTTATTGCTGAAAATACAGAGATGTTAATTCGACGGAAAAGTTAAATTTTGTGGAGAAACTTCCAAGTTTTTTACTGGAAATATTAAACTATTTTTTACTATTCTATTCTGCTAAAGTTTTTCTTTAAACCCTTCTGTGTCCACTGTATTTTTTGCGTTGGATAGTTTCATTGCGTTACGTCATCCTCGACAATCCAAGAACTTACTTGTGAATTTTGAGCTAACACCGCGCCTTAAGTGGCATAAAATAAATTTAATGCTATCTTTGACATGTTTAAGTAAACATAAGACATCTGAAACTTCCTTTAGAAACAGCTAGTTCTGCACACAAACCTCTAGTAGCATCTTATTTAAATCTCAAAGAAACAGAAGCAAAACAAAATATTCCTTGAACGCAGCAGAATTTCTCATTCGAAAAGAAATCCGTGCTTGTTAAGGACGATACATGCAGAGTCGGAAGTGCGCGTCAAAACGTTAAGGGCATAAAATGTAAAAGAAAAAATAACGCCGAGGATCCTCGAGCAAGCAAAGAGTTCACCACCATGCATACAAATGTTCAGACATGTTGTGTCTACTTCAAGTCTTAAGGCTGCAAGGTAATGTGCTAAAGAACGTGTCATGCACAGAAAATGTGGAATTTTTGGTTCTTCTATGTTGCCTATTACCTAATGTTCTATTACGGAAAATTGTAGCGGGTTTTCAAAGAATACAAAGAAGAAACAATATTCAACATAGCATAGTTTTTTAAATAGATAAACGTGTATTTTTAGGGTTCCGTGCCTCAAAAGGAAAAACCGGAACCATTATAAGATCACTTCCTTGTCCGTCTGTCTGTCAATCTGTCAAGAACTTTTTCTCAGGAACGCGTGGAGGTATCACGTTGAAATTTCAAATATGTAGATTTATGGTTCCTTGAAACTCTAAAAAAATCAAGCTTCAATGACAACGCAATAAAAAAATGCGGCCATTTATGCGACATATTATTTTGATAGGTACTCGTAAGTAAATCAAAACCTGGGTAATGGACATAAAATGTAGAAGTTATTTAGACAGTCTGTTTTATTCATTATTCATTTATTTTACCACTTAAATATTGCCTGTTAAATACTTCTATCATTACAATATTTATTATTTTTGCTATATTTTTCCGTCGATCGTCTACCGACATCATTAGGAATGTCCACGACAGATACCTACTTATTTTTGAGTCCCAGCGGTCTCTAATGATTATTTAGCAGGCGTGACGTGATTGGCATTGCCCCTTTGTTTTTGCCCCAATTGTCCCCACAGATGGCTGTGTGATGAATGGGCTAAGGGTCAATAGATGTCAACCACTGTCGGCTCTATTGATGTAGGAAAGTATTTACTCATTGGTGTGTATTTAAGGGATAATGTAAGGACGTGTCTGTTTGTTGGAAATAATTGTCGACCTTCATTATTGTTAGGCCAATATTTGATTTTAGGGTTCCGTACCTCAAAAGGAAAAAACGGAACCCTTATAGGATCACTCGTGTGTCTGTCCGTCTGTCCGTCTGTCACAGCCAATTTGCTCCGAATCTAATGGACCGATTAAGTTAAAATTTGGTACACATATGGATTTCTGTGACCCAAACACGTACAGCTAAAGTAAATATATGAATTTTGAATATGAGAGTCACTTTTAGGGGGAAAATAAGAAAATTAAAAAGAAAAGTTTGGTAAACTGTACCAAGTGACATATCAAATGAAAGGGCTTACTATGAGGGTCTCAAATATATTTTTTTTATAATTTTAAAATTTATTGTTTTAATGTTATTTAAGGAAATAGACGAAAATTGACCATTCCCCCCCTTATCTCCGAAACTACTGAGCCTAAAATTTTGAAAAAAATATAAAAATTAGTTCTATACCTGTAGATTACAGGAAAACCTATAAGAAGTCTGTGGTCTTAAAATAACATGGTAAATCTATATACAACGTGTAACGTTAAATGCTCAAAACCTCTTAAGGGGTCATTGTACTCATCATTATGAACAACTTTTACTATGGGACCAAAACTGAAATCGCGAAAAAAAATCAGCTGTTCAGTACATTTTATATTCGCATAATTCGTCAAGATATAGGGAACCGCTGATTTTTTTGGCGACTTCAGGTTTGGTCCCATAATAAAAGTTGCTCATAATGATGAGTACAATGACCCCTTAAAAGATTGCCACTGTTTACACTTACATGCCGTATTTATACAGGAACGTCTAAAGTTACACGTTGTATATAAAAAAATCAAAGTCCTGACTGAGTCACTGACTAATATATACCAACGCACAGCCCAAACCAATGGACCTAGAGACTTTTTTGAAATTATTTAGGTATCTGTATTCGTGAAAACAGAGATACTGTTTGTATAGAAGATGTTAAAGTTTGTATAGAAGAATTTTAAAGCGCAGTCCGATTAAAAAAATGGTACTTTGAGTCAAGTTAGGAAACTTGCCAAACGAATTTTCACCGATTTTGACGGCATACCTATAGCTGATGTTTTAAGGAGTAACTTAGGCTATTTTTATTTTAGAAAAATAATTAGGGTTCCGCGCAAGAATATTAAAATCCATTAAATCAGACAACCACGTACAGCCCAGTACAAACTTACCAAGCCTCCGCTGTCTATTACGGCTGTAACAACAAATAATAAAAATAAATCAAAGTTAAAAATTTAAGGGGTCGGTCCCCATACAATAAACTTTTCATTTAAAAAAAAAAAATAAAAATTTTAATATAGCATATGGGGTGTCATGTCATTATTTCATCACCGCTGCTCTCAAAACTGTGAAGGAAAACATTGTGAGGAAACCGGCATGTCCTAGAACCAAAAATTCGAAGACATGTGACATCTACCAACCCGCACTGGGCCCGCGTGGTGGATTACGGCCCACTCCCTCTCACCGAGAGGAGGCCTGTGTCCCAGCAGTGGGAACATTATAGGCTGATTATGTGTTATGTGGGGTGTCATCGTCTAGAACTCATTGAGTAGAGTACAAACATATTTTTTTTATCTTTTAAAATTAAGAAATAGGGGGCCGTAAAAGTTGTAAATTTTAGACCATTTTTGTACGAGCTCTAGCGCAACAATTCAACAAATTAGGAATTTGAAACTTCTTTATACCATGTAAGTACCATGAATACTGTATTTAATCAACAATACTGAAAACGGCGATTCATAAGGTATTTTGTTTAAACATGGGTGATTTTCTGCAACTGCAAAAAATAACCTTGTAATTCACGGTATCATTATAAAATAAGTAAAAAGTTATCTTTGCGATTGTTAAACATATAATATGGTACGGAACCCTTCGTGCGCGAGTCCGACTCGCACTTGACCGGTTTTTTTAATACTTATCTTGATTCAAAAGAGTGTCCGTGGAGTTTCTTGCCCGTTCTTCTCCATACATCTACGTTTTGGAATAGGCAACTAGCTTCGACTTTCTGACTAACTGACCGACTCTTTGACAATTCAAAAGTGCCAGTAATTGGTTTAATTGAAATAAATCCTTTGAGTTTTTTTTTTTGAGTTTTATTACTGTGATTAGAAATTAGAAAATTAGGACACCTTTGATCACACAATTCGAAGATTTAGGAACTTTTTCAACTATTTTATATTTCCGAATTCTATAACTTTATAACTTAAATCATAACTTACTTACTCGTTTGAAAGTCATATATAGAAATATAGTCATATATATAGTACTTACCTAGAAAATAAAATTAAAATGATAAAATAATTAACCGATAAAAATTAATACAAACAGGTAAAATAATACAAACATTTTAATTCAAAGCAATGTAAAATTACTTTTTCCTCTGAAATAATTTTGTATACATTGGCGTGTCCATGGAAATGATTTTTATGTTCCTAAGTAAATACTTATCATTAAAATTATTCGTTGAGCAAACTGCAAAGGCGTCGGATAAGGGGCGAAGGCGAAAAACCAAAATAGAGATAAAGTGTAGAAGTGTAACTTAGGTAGTTAAGTCATCAGTAAATAATATAGACTTCTGGAGTATTCAAATTAAGCCTGGTTAATAGAAAACGAGACTTGTAAAAGTAAATTCTTGTAAATTAGAACTTTTTTTGTCATGCAAAGAAGAAATTTGAAAAACGAATGGAACTATTTTTTATTGGAAAATGTAAGTATTAGTTTGTCAAACTGTTGCAGTAACATAAGTTAGATTATTAACATTTGTTATCGTGTAAATAAGTATGTTCCCTCTGGCTAAGTTTTTTTTTTCGTTTTAATTGTAACTAAGATAATAGTTTTTATTGGCTGATTGCCGTCTGAACAGGACTACTGTTTACAAAATTGCGATGTAATCTCAAGGTCGCTTACTGATTATTATTCATGTTCTAATTTCACCAAACCCGTGTAATTCATTTCCCTTGGTTTTACAGATAAACACAAACATGGATTATAATCAAGGAAATGTTGTTTAGCACTTTTGATGTAAAGGTATTAATATTATTCTGCGTATATTTCAAGCTGCGGTTAAAGTGACTATTTACCTAGTTAATACGAATTTCGTTTACACTAAACTGAACGCTAATGTCTATTGATAACTTTCCACTTGGGAAATGATTTTGTGTTTGTGTTAATTAATTGTTAAGCGACTACCAAGTCAAATTGTCCATTTATATTCAAATCACTACTGTTAAAAATAAATTGGTGGTGTTTAAATGTGCGTGAATTTCTATCTCTGGTTAAAACTATCAAAGTAAAATAAAAAACCTGACTGCGCAAAAAGTGAACTTTAAAATAGATGGAAACAGAAGACCTATTGCCACCGACTGCATGAGATTGTTTGGAGACAGAAATAGGTCATCTTGTTTCCATTTTTTTTAAAGTTCACTTTTTACGCAGTCGGGTTTTTTGATTTTTTAAATTTACTTTTTTTATTTTACCCTTTTTAGTCAGAATTATTTCTGCAGGGTAAAAATTAAATATCTGGTCGGTGCATTTTCAGGTACTTATTACTTGAATTTTTCAATTATTTACCAAGCCTGCGTGAGACGACCCGTTTAAAATATTAAAACATGTTTCTGTAGAGTCGGGAATGAATACTGAAATCTCACAATGTTGTACCTAAAATAAAATAAACGTTAGAAATAAGAAACAAGGAGGATGAATAAATAAATGAAGAGCGTAGGAACAAATCCACTTTAATATTAACACAAACGGGATATTTACCAAAAAAAAAATCCACTTTAGCAGAACTTTCAGAAATTAAAGAAAACTGTCTTATAGTAACCGAGAATGTTATGAATTTCTCCTTTTTTGTACAAACAGGCTACCTTTAAATGTAAAACTGAAGAGGATTTGGTCACCTTTTGATAGTTGTAAGGTGGAAATGATGTAATTCAGCATTTAGACCGTATTAAAAAAAAACCGGTCAAGAGCGAGTCGGACTTGCACACCAAGGGTTCTGTTCCGATTTCTGAAAAAGTGTGCTATTTCGAGTCGTTTTATTTTTCCTGTAATCTTTACATAAACTTCTATCACATAGAATAATTTGCACTATGCAAACTTTGGAGATGGCGGGGGGGGACTGTATTTTTTAAATATTTTTCATCAAAAGTCGAAAACTATGCGACCTAAAAAAAAAAAAAATTGAGAATGTGCAATAAGCGCTCTTTCATATAACACCCCACATGCCCTAGTAGCCCCACTTTGAATTTTTAAGACCCCCTTTCAGTCCCTGTTGCAAAAAAAAAATATTTTTATTTATTTCTTATTTGCAAAATAGTTGGGTAAACGTCATCTAAAATTGTTCCAAATTTCAAGTTGGTAGCATTAGTAGTTTTTGAGATATCTAGCTGTGACAGACAGACAGACAGAAAACTGAGTCAAACCATAAGGGTTCCTTTTTCCCATTTTGGTACAGAACGCTAAAAAAAGTTAAATGTCAAAAAACGGATTTGTCACCTTTTCTTCCCACGCTTCTGAAAATATGTTAGCGGTTTTGCACGCGTTGGAAATAAATAATGTGAATGTTCTTTGAAAAATCCCTTTATAAATTACCAGCTTGTAGTTTTTAAATTAATATCCAGTCCATGCATTCTTTGAATTTTATGCTACGGAGATGACAAAGACATTTTTTTTTAATCTCCTATGTTCAAAACTGGTCGGATTATTTTGTTAGCTTCAAGCTATGCTATTGTATAACAAAACAGAGGTTTTTTCATTTCAAAAACGAAAAAACAACACCCCTTTGTTTAAATTCCGTTTGTGGTCTACATGTCATTCCTACACTGCACCACAAACACAAACGTAAAACAAAGCCGCCCCCGGTACCTTAACCGGTACATAATCGTGTAACGCCAAAAACATTCCATTACTGTACTCTTCACTCTTCTGAGTAGAAGTCTGTCTCTCTCATTATCTGCGACGCCGATTCCTTTTCTGAAAAAAAGCTTTCAGTCGCCAGTCTCACACACGTTGTGAAGGCCTCTCAAAAATTCATCGCCCGTCTACGAGCCCTGAATGGGTTCCGCAGTCGGGGCCAACTCGCCGTGCCCGGTAATCTACTTAATAAGTAATCTTGTAGGGGCTCTTACCTCTGTTAAGTTTAGATAAGAATCCTGTTTTCTATGTTTTTGATGTGGCGCTGGTGTATTCTGAGACTATTTTAAATAATAGTGATGGGACAGTGCAATAATTGTCCATTGTTGTTACAAGTGTGCATCGAGGTATAGATATAACCGTCAATAGGGATGTTGACTAAACATTTTTTTTCCGACATTTGGATTATTAAAAAATATTGGACACGTATTTTTTCTTTTTTTACGTAATCAACGGCTTTAAATTGAGCTAAAATGTGGCATGACGTCACTCATTGCTAGATAGTATACGTATTTTGTTATAGTTATGATGTAGCAAGCCCCCACTCCCAAGTGCGCTACATTTACTAACTTTATAAATATGATAAAGAAAAAAATACATGTATATTATTTTTTTATTATCTGACTGACGGACTAAATAGAATTTATATTTTTTACCCAGGAAACATCCTTACTATGCATATTCTGAAACATTGTTAGTATTTTTTTGATTAGGTAATGTTATAGGTACCTATATCGGGCTACTGTCAACTCAACTGGTGCAACTCCACGTCTGAACGCGTATTTTGCAGATTGTTAGTAATGTCGACAAAACTGCAGTTACCTAAGTGGTTCAGGGGATTCACTGAACTTGTTAAAACCCCACCCCACAATTTTTTGAGAAACGCCTTACAATTAACATTAAAACTACAGCTATTTTTTAAACTAATGCACTATTCATAAAAATATAAACTCTACCTATCCTCAAATGATATTTCCAACACAAGTACATTACCTATTTCATTATCTCGACAAACCGCGTTTCGACGCGCAGACGTACAAACAGGGTGTGTAATCAAAAAATGTAAAGTGCTTATACGTGATACAATTACTAGCTGAGTAGATGCTTGCGACACAAAAGAGATAGGTACAGAAAGCCAGCTCAACACAATCGGCAAAAATAAGCGCGACACCCACATATAGACGTGCACATACGGCGTTCAAACCATCTCAAACTAATGCTAGTCGCGAGTGCGCTTGCACTTGCTGTAAGTAGAAGCTTGTCTATGTGTGCGTGCCATTTCGCTCGTTGTATAAATGAACTTTCTGTACCATTATATTCTGTGTCTCCGTCGTTGACGGGATAACATAAGAGATTAAAAGTTTGTTATAACTTGACGTAAGGTAAAAGTTACGAGCATTCTAACTTTGTGGTTCGTTTTTACGGGAGGATGAATATAATTTGTGGGAAATAGATGAATATTTTCAGGAAGATCATTTGGTGAGTTACTTTAGAGTGAGAAAAAAATATTGTACAGTGTGAGTTAAAACTCGTGATACTGGTACATATGAGGATGAATTTATGTCGAGCAAATAAATAACGTTGTCCGAAGATAATTCAGGGACTGACAAAAAATAATATAATGTAATTAACTACAATTATCTCTCAACAATATAAGTATGAAAACTTGTCATGAATATTTTTAATAAAGTTGTGAAAATACTATGGAACACTGTTACTTTTAATAAGACTGCAGGCAACACGTTGCAAAACTTACATTTTAGCAAGCACAAATTCACTTTTTCATTTTTCTTTAAATTTTTGTACCCAGCTCTAGGTGTTTGTAGACAGAGAAGGAGATATATCTTTGTCACCTTAAATTCAACGCCACGAATTTGTTCCGAGCTGCAGTTTTACAGTCTCCGACAGAGCAATGAATACTTGAAATGCAATCTATACCAAGTTCTCGACTTTTGCTTTCACTGCTTTTCCAATCGTCTATATAAACTTGCATGTATGTTTAAATCCTGCAAGTCGTGGAAGAAAAATGGGGTCACTACTAGTACTATTTTTTAGATTTTGTCCCTTATCTGTTCACAGCAATGCGGTTCTTTTCTTTTAGCTAGTACATAAGGAAAAGCTGAAGCCCTTCTATCCGATCAGTATAAGTTGGTGAGGGGGCTGAACGCCCATGCTGAGTCGGTTGTACATTTACGCAACTCTTAAGTCAAATCAAATCTACATTTAAGATTATCTTGTACAATTCACCCTTGCAGCATCCCAACGGCAACGATGTAAAATTACAGCGTACAAAGTTATCAGGCTATTAACATTTCTCCGAGGATACATTCCTGCTCATCATACAAATTCAAAGATAACAAAACACTCTCGCATTCTCATCCCTCATTTTAAATGCAATCATAATTCGAGACTTCTCATCATAAACACGTCGCTTCACTCGTATGTCGAACTGTATGCAAACGAGTTTTCTTTTTTTATCATACGACACCGCAGCAGATTTTCATCCGAAATATGCGCCGGTCTTACACGAAGCCCTCAAAAATTCAACGACGTGGGACCGTCGTCGGCTTATTCTGTTTACCTTAGTTTTACTTCGCGAAAACAGGTGCATTACTATAATTGCTAGTTTTTTTTTAAATGAAATATAAAAAGAGAAGTTAACTTTAGGTACTCAAGGGAAATGCGTTGATAGGACGTAAATACGTTGCAGAGTGACAATTTTTTTTACCACATTATGAGCAAGACTTAAGGCGACGATAACCGACTTTTAATGACTTTAAACTGAAGATCACGTCTAGAAGAGTAGTGTTAATGATTTAGAAAAAATATATGTTAAATTATAGCATTTTCTTAATAACTTAATCTGTGAATATTTTAGATTATGTTTATATTACACATTATATATTTAGATAGTATAATTAATTTGTAAAGATAAAAAAAATAACGCGGATAAAAAACTGAGAGTCACGCAAAAAATATCAAGCATATTTTTATGAAAACTTCACCATTTTAAAGATAATTTAGATAAAAAAAATTTAATATACGTGTTTTATTAAAATACCTAAAATAAATTAATAATGCGTCTAATTTGGGACAGCGCTTCTCGTTGGGCGAATCCTATTACTGACTGGATGTACGACGCGTTGCGTGACCTCAGCACAATACGCAAACTAACCACTCAAGGCTATTGGCATTTATCTGTGTCTTAAATTAAGAATATTATCGTATACATAGTGGAAGTATGACTAAGCCGCCGTTCGCACGGACGTAAAAATAACGCGGCGATTTTTTTTCGCGCCCGGGTTTTTAATACTCTGCTTAGCGTCGATAATTGACAATCCAACAGTGTGCTTTGTGACGCGCTGGGATGCACTCTGTTGTTGTTAGGTTGAATTCTCAATGCTCGGCTCAACACCGAGAGTTGAAAATCCAGTGCGCGATAAAATCCCGCCGCGATATGTTTATGTCCGTGCAAACGTCGGCTTACTTATTTAAAAAAATATGCTGGAGTGTCCAGCTTTCTCTCATCATAATAGGAACCTCGCCTGTATGTAGGTACTATGATATTCACTTGCACTGAATAGACGCTAAACCTACGTGATGGGTAAAGGAATTAGTCAAATGCTTGCTAACGAACGCACGATCGAAATTGCAGCTGCCTCCTCATGTCAGCTAATAACAACGTTGGTACTGTGTTCACTAATCACTCATTCCACCGAGCTTTGATTATGGCATAGAGTCTGGCTCATCAGCTTTTCGTGGCGAGACATAATTATGGTTCATCAATGGACCCCGGGTGTCACCAAAGATTCATTAAATTTATTTATTAGTAACTTTTTCACAACCTCCTGATGATTACTGCGGGGCTCACTGGTTAATTTGTCTGGCAGACAAAATCATACAAATTCTGTTCAATTTTTAAATTATCTAAGAGATAGTGCCTACTTAGTGGTATTTGATTTAATTTAAGAAGTTTTTAAAGTCTTGATTCTTGACCACACAAAATATTATATTATTTCTGATCTGTAAATCTCGTATTCGACATAGCGTGCGTTAATAAAACATAATAAGGCAGTTAGGAGGTACGTTTTCGGGGTGGTAGTCAGGCCTCCAGACGGGAGCTGATGAATATTTCACTTCATTATAACAGTTTGCTGTACTGTTCTTATGTAATATGAAACATGATGACGAAGACAACATGGACGCGTATAAGTCATGCCTTTGATCTTTATTTTGTTGAGAAATTATTTGTTTCTTAGAAATCCTACTAATATTATAAACGCGAAAGTTTGTGAGGATGCATGGATGGGTGGTTATTACTCTCTCACGCAAAAAACTACTGAAAGGAGTTTCAGAGTATCACATTTTCTTAAGATTTACTTTTCTTACGAGTCTGCATGTCGAAGTGATGATTGAGGACATAATTATTGTGTAAAATCTCAATATTAACTTACTTGGCAGATAATTTCATACAAAATCTGTTCCGTTTTTTAATTTATTCTGTAAGTAGTGGCTATTCGGACATCGTGAAATAGGCCCTTGGGCCTGTGTCACCACCTACGATTAAGTTCCTATTAACTTACTTGGCGGATAATTTTATACAAAATCGTCATCATGAAATGAAATAGTCCCTAAAGAATCTAGATTTCATAACTTCGTTATTGGTGAGTATGGAATGGTAGATAGTAGAAGCTAGTAAAGGAGATCATTCATTTTGGGCCAAATTATGAAAGTGCCAATTAAAAAAACAGTTACAATAAAAAAACAATTATACTTACTTAGCTAGTTATTTGTTATTGTTTTATAGTTGTGTTGTGTTGTGCTAGTTATACTTTCACATTTAACCCAAAAATGTATGGACAGTAAGTGATCTCCTTTAATCGAGGTGGACCTCTATAGATTTATCAACATCAAGGATTAAATTAAATCGAAATTAAGATCGAAAATTGGAAAATGTAGGTTTTCAAAACGAATCGGCTCCATTTTTACCTCCTTCTTCTTCTTTTCTTCGTTCTTGACAGCAGAGCAGTCGTGGTCACGATGAATTATGTGCAATCGCAGGTGTGTAGTCATGGGCACGCCACAATTGCGGCGATAAGTCGAGGGGACTTATTGTGACTTTTGAGGAGTGGTTAGAGAGGCGCCACGGCGTCCTCACCTTCCGCCTGACGCAGGTCCTCACCGGACACGGTTGTTTCGGGAGGTTCCTGTTTCGCATAAGGCGGGAGGAAACGCCCGGGTGTTACCATTGTGCGGATCACCCGGAGGACACGGTGGAGCATACAGTGGAGGTCTGCCCGGCTTGGGCAGAGCACCGCCGTGTTCTCACGGAGGCGATCGGCGGCGGCGATCTCTCGCGTCCGAGCCTGGTCCAGGCCATGGTGTGGAGCGAGAGTGCATGGGAGGCCGTCACCTCCTTCTGCGAAGCAGTGATGCTCGCGAAGGAGGAGGCGGAACGCGTGAGGGAGAGGCAGCCTCACGCCCTCAGTCGCCGCAGGAGACGCCCTGGGCGGCGGGAATCGCGGGGCGATTTCCGGCCACCGTAGGAGCGGGCCTGCGGACGGTGAGCAGCGGGTAGCTCGCCGTCCGGTAAGGACCAGGCCCGAGTCGACGGCGTGTTGTGTTCCACGCGCGCCTCAAAGAGATGTCAGCAAGTGACGGGGTCCAATAGGGCCGACGCCGCTGGGGTCGCGGATTGTCCGAAGGGGTTACCGCGGCCCTGGCATAGGCAACTGAAGGAACACGGGTGGGTTTTAGTCAGTAAAAGTCTGACACGCCCTTCCGCTCCACCCAGAGCGGGAGAAGTTATTTGATGATTTCCCACCCTCAAAAAAAAAAAAAAAAAAAAAGGTGTGTAGTCATTACTCGCCTCACGATCTCTCTCCATCTGGTTTTGTAAAATTATTTATTTATTTATTTAAACTTTTCGCACTAAGCTAAGCTGTACAAAGGCGAACTTAATGCCTTAGGCATTCTCTACCAGTCAACCAAGGGTGGTGAAGAGATTTATGGCAGGTCCTCAGTTTGAGAGGAATAAAAATAGAAATAACACTAAAAATATATCTTAATAAAAATTACCGTCTGGCACATTCAGCGAGTAGTGCTGCCAACTAGCTGGACCATTGAGAAAAATATCATAAGTCTGCAGATATGGAACATTTTGAAATTTCCTATGCTCACATTTTTTGTCAGATGAGGTAGAATTTTTTGTAAGTATCAAAAAAATCAACAACAAACCTCCTAGGTTCGAAGCCTTAGCAGTTAACGCCTAGCACTTAAGGTTTCCAACCTAGGCGATTTAGTGTTGTTTTTTTTGACCTCACCTGACTAACCTCATCTGACTAAAAATCTGAGCGTAGGAAATTTCAAAATGTTCCATATCTCCAGACTTATGATTGTTTTCTCAATGTTGGCGCAACTTGGCAGCACTACTCGCCTTAACAGGGACGTCAGTCCACCTCATCGGTTACCTCCGCGTGGCTTGTTACCTTTTACTGTGCCCTGCACAACAGTTTATAACTACCTAGTTTGTGTTTACTGGTATTCAGCTGCATCCGGTTAGACTGGAAGCCGACCCCAACATAGTTGGGAAAAGGCTAGGCAGATTGATTGATTGAGTTTGTGTTTACCTACTCTCAAAATATCGCTCAAAAATTGTTGTTACACTTTTTCTTTTCATCTTTAAAAGTTTTTTTGCTAAACGTTAATAGAGCCAAATGATGTTCCCTTAGAGGCTCTATGAAATAGCCTGATGTTATTAGCATTTCTGCTTAGAATAGCAGTAGGTACTACTAAATGAAGATAATGAAATAATTGAAACTAACAAGCAACAGAACTATTCAATTAAAATTAATTGGTTTGGATTGTTGGGTTAATTCAGTGTAACAGAACTTAAGTTAAATGGAATATAATTTCGTATGCTCACTTGAAGTTCGGGGCATAAGGGTTATGTCCACAAATTAGCTTTTCCCTCTTTTCCTAAACGATGCTTTGACTAAAGTTTTTCTCAAGCCTATTTACATGCGGGCACAGAACCTATGGCTTAGTTACAGCGGAAACGGGGCGTCAAAATGTCGGAAATACTAACGAAAATCATCATATTTTTTTTAATAAAAAACCAGTTTGTTAATTTAGACAATTAGTTATTTCTTTCTGATCTGACAACAATACAATTGGAGTTGATTGATTTTCATACATTTTCTTGAAAAAATACTCAAAGTTGACGACAAAACTTTTGAAAGTCCTAGGCATCATCAAACATCAGCCTGTTTAGTTAAAATATTCCGACTGCCGATGCCACCCGAAAAAGTGTTTTCACAACTACTACTTAAATCCTGTACTATTAAATGAGTAATATTTGTATAATAATATTACTATACCGACTGGTAAATAAGCAACATTTGTATATACTTAAACAGGGTGTGTCTTTTAAGGTGTCATGCCAGTGCGAGCTGATAGCAGAGTACCATACCTATCGATTTAACCCCCGTGTATGTTCTACGTATTGTAGTTTTCGAGTTATATTTTTTTTTCGATATTTTTCTGACTCAACGAGATAATGGTTTTAAAAAATTATATATTTTTTGGGTCAACTTTGAACAATAATGTAGGTACTAAAAAGAGCATTTTTTGCTGAAATCGGTCTTGAAATATTGAAAAGCAATAGTTCAAGTTCAAGGTGTGTAATAGTGTGTAATGTTCTATTTATTTTTCTAAACTAAAAATTAATGCATTATAGCGCATTCGCGTCCTTGATACACCTTTTCTCTCACGATGAGAGAGGAGAAACCTCTTTATTGAACCAATTCATAAGCTGTAGCGTTTACCTGAACGCCATCATAAAAATAAAAGTTTGGGTTTATTTGTACCTAATTGAAGTATCTACGACAAAAATTTCGACAAATCTGTCATCCATTTCAAATGAAAGTGTAAATAATAAAACGAAAACCCGTTAAAAATGGTGAGAACTAAAAAAATATTTAGTTAAATAAAAACAGAATTTTTATATCAAAACAAACTGATTTTTTTAGCGCTGTCAAGCAGACGTAGTTTCCAACAAATGTTTGGATAGTATTTGACACAAATACCAATTTCTGAATTTTCCATCCAGCCATTAGGTATGTGAGCAGTCAACCAATCTATGAAAAACTAATTTTACTCTATGCATATAATGTATATTTGGCACATATCAATCATAGGTGAACATACTGGTGTTGTCTTTATAATAAGCGGTAGTTGAAAGCTCGTCGACCTACTTTCATCACTTTACACAGTGAACCTTATACAGGGTGGAAGGGACATCGACGCGCAAACGGTTACCACGTATTCAGTACATCATTCTGAGCGGGGGCTCAGAATGATGTACTGAATACGTGGTATATAAAATTTTTTAATCGGTTATTGTAAAAAAAATCTGCTCTTCCATACATTTTGACCGTGTAGGTATTGCACTATTGTAGGAAACTGCCACCCTGTATAAGTAGGAATACTCCTCTTTATTGTGTGCTGTAATGAGCCACCGGTATGGCATCAACATTCGCAATTTCATCAATCTCCAGCAGTGGACAAATACTTGATAGACAATCTTCGGCAGCTACGGAGCAGAACGCTCACAACTTGAAATCCAACACCTTTATGTTTATAAACAACACGCTCCCTTTTCATTTTTAAACCAAAAACTCAAGATACGTACGAAAGGAGGCGTACGTAAATTCCATTTACTGCTGGAAAGTGCCGAGCTCGGGCCCCATCGCAAACTCCACTTAATTACGCGCATAAATTCAAGTGCTCTCCCGTACACGATGGATGTAGCCACATTTTAACTCATAAAATATCGTTTCTTTGAAATTTACTGAGGATTGGTACGCCATAATTGGTTATGAGGGCGCATTGGTATACGCGGTAATTTTATTTCGGGTGACGCTTATGGTTGAATGCGGTGGTCAGATTTTGGATGGGATTGTACCCGCAATTTTATCGTGAATCGTTGTGAAAACAAGCTTCTGTATTTAAATAAACATAAACGGCCTTATTACAAAAAGAGGTTTTTCTTCTGTCATGGTTTAAACCATCGAGCCAGTTTTTGTAATAAGAACCTAGCTGTGATATACGTACAGTTCTTTATACAAAACTGACGACTTAGTCCGGTACTAAGTTGTCAGTTTTGTAATACGACGGAAACTGTCTTATTACAAAACAAGGTTCATCTTCAAACTCAGGTTTAAACCATGGACCTATTTTTGAATTTCGAACTTTATTTCGACACATTAAGACAATTAGGATGACAGTTTTACAAAACTGACAATTTAGTACCGGACTAAGTTGTCAGTTTTGTATAACAAACTGTATTTCTATCACAGCTAGGTTCTTACTCAGACCAAGAAAAAAAGATCAAAATCTTTTTTCCTTGGTCTGAGGGTTCTTATTACAAAAACTGGCTCGATGGTTATAAACCATGACAGAAAAAAAACCTCGTTTTGTAATAGGCCGTTTATTGTGTGTGAGAGAGAGAAAAATATGGGATAAAATCTTCAAACAAGGCGTTACAAAAAGGTGTGGATTCCACTAGGAATCCCCGAGGCCCTTCAGCATGTACTGAAGACCACCGGCCACCGGATTTTATTCGTTATGATTCCGACATAACCTCGTTGGTCAAAAGTGTAATCACATAACTTTTAAATTGAGTCAAAATAACGATTAAACGAGAATACTAGAAAGAATATCAATTAATTTCAAAATGGTTTGGTGGATGCATTACAGTCCAAGTCGACGCAGGGGTAAGGGGTGTAAGTATCCCTTTATAAGCATAATGAAGTACCTACGTAAAAGCATAGGTCCTTGTGGTTTTTATTAAAATCTAGCTGACTCGACAGACGTTGTTCTGTACCAATTTCAACAATTCAAAATTCCCAAAGAAAATTCACTTTGTGTTCCCGAATTTTCAAATTTTCCCGGCGACTTTTCCAATTTTTCTCTACTTATGAACCTTCTCCTGATCATATTAAACACAACAAACTGACAATATTCGTTCACGCGTGGATGTGATGACCAAGGGAAATAGAGATTAATTTTTATTTATATAGATAGAGCAGTTTTCTATCACCAGTCTTCCATATACACATCAAGCCTGTATTCCCCGAAAGGTTAAGCAGAGGTGCACCTATAGTAGGTACATCCACATTTCGTCAGTTATGTTTAAGTCCCATGTAACAGGAGGCGAGCCTATTGCCATCAACCGGGCACAAATCTAGTCCCAGGGCTGCTACTGAGCCGCTGGGGTCGCGGATTGTCCGAAGGGGTTACCGCGGCCCTGGCATAGGCAACTGAAGGAACAC
Organism: Cosmia trapezina; assembly: GCA_905163495.3. Taxonomy (NCBI): domain Eukaryota; kingdom Metazoa; phylum Arthropoda; class Insecta; order Lepidoptera; family Noctuidae; genus Cosmia; species Cosmia trapezina. The sequence goes on along the minus strand of LR991025.1, from coordinate 16,532,059 downwards.
GGGTGGGTTTTAGTCAGTAAAAGTCTGACACGCCCTTCCGCTCCACCCAGAGCGGGAGAAGTTATTTGATGATTTCCCACCCTCAAAAAAAAAAAAAAAAAAAAGGGCTGCTACTGAGAAATTCGAGATGGAAAAGTCTTTGCCCGTCGAATCGAAACCAGGACCTCATGTTCAGCAGTAGCGCTTACGACTACTAGACCAACGAGGCAGTAACCCTTATACCGCACCGCCCCCCTCCCCTTGTACCCCCGTATGTGTGGTGATTATCAGCATTTTTAACAGCACAAGTCCTCGTAACGCATGACGATTAATACGTTTTGCCAGAGTATGCCGCAGATTCTGGTACTCGTATTGCAGCTAGAAAGTAGTCATTATGTATGCCTAGATTAAGAAATAGGTCGCGTGCTTGCTAACGACTACACAGTACTGTAAATTGTATGGTTTAATTTCCAGGTGTACTTTGGTTTGAATACTGAAAAAGATATAGTTTACCAAACGATTACCATTATGTACGACTGCCGTAAGTATTAAAGACTTTAACAGTTCGTATTTAAATGAAATTGTGTTATAATTATTAGATCAGCACTCACTCAATCTGCCTAGCCTTTTCCGTGCTATGTTGGGGTTGGCTTCCAGTCTTACCGGATATGACTGAATACGACTGCCTCTCTGATTTCCACAATCCAGTCACTGGGTAATATACAACGATCAATTGACCATTAAAGCCATACAAGCCATATTATGAAGTTTTAAAGCCATCCGAGCCAAGGAATTCGGCCAGCATAGCCTTATCTCTTTCTTCTGGAACAAAGATGACTTTAATTATTCTACGCATGCCTAAAATTAACCCCTGTCGTTTCAGATGAGAATTACGATGGCTATGATATCCACTCCCTGACAAAGGTTGGAGTCAACATCTTCAATATTCACATGACACTACATAATGCTGAATTCTTTCACATCATCAAAGCTGCTATGGAGCTTTCAGCTAATATGCCTGAAATGATTCCAACCGCTTACTATACTCCTGTTGGAATGCCTGTCACTATGTCTGCTAAAGATCCTATTGATATTGATGATAGGGTAAGTTAATAGAAAGTGTATTAAAACTGGTGTTATGGTGATGGTATCGACTCTTGCTAATACCGTAACTCGTCATCATCATCATCGTTCTTTTGTGTACTTCTTTATGAGTCGTCATCTCGGTACTGTAAAATGGGGTTACTTTGATACTACGGGTTTACTTTGATAACAACTTTCGTCTTATGAAAACATCTTTATGTATAGATTTATTGAGCCATCAAAAGTTTATCTTACCTTAAAAATGCCCAGTAACCGGTACACCAACAAAACCTTATTCAGACACCGAATAAAATTCATGGCGAAAGTGGTTATCGAAGTAAACCCGTAGTATCAAAGTAACCCCATTTTACTGTATTCGCTCCATTTCTATCCATATCATCTTTCACACATTCCATCCATCGTTTATTTGTTTTTCTCCTAACTGTATTCGTGTATTAATACTGGAATCTACAAAATATCATTATAGTTTTGCAGATTTTAAAGTCACTCTTCTGAATATAGATAACAATGCTGCCCGGGTAGACTATCCAGATATTAATCTCATTTTTCTCACTTCTAAGACTCTTTCTGAGGAAAAGACATTGTTTTAGTTACACTGTAACTAATTAAAAACTTCATTTCAGGTAGACATTATAATTTTAAAGGATTTAATGTCCATGAACCAACTGCGCCAATTCAAGAAGCGGAATAAGAAAATTTCTTCCCTGCCAATTTTATTTTGGCCTTCAACGCTTGAAATCAAGGACTTTTATGAAATAATTAAGGTTAATGATATAAAATTTTATAAAGGAAACGAATAATTTATTGTTAAATGAGAAATGTTTGTTATATAATTAGATTTCAGCTGGCATTGTGTTGGATCCAACGTTGAGCAATATTTTTTGCAACTTTGACGAGGTTTTGCGAAGATGCAGGGAGGTGAATATTATGTTATGTTGATAATGGTTGTGTTTTTGATGCTAGTAGGTAAGTAGTGCCTAACTATCTAAAAAAAGTGTCTTGATTTTTTAAAATATAAATATACGGACCATTTAAGATTGCTTTTCACGCAAATTGGCTATTTGCCTAACAATTACTTCCCTTGAATTTACATACAAATGTTAAGTACTAGTAAAAAGTAGTCAGGTACCTTTTAAATTCACAATCTTAATTCATAAATTGTCGAAAGTTTTCTGGAAGTTGGAAAGGCTAGACCAATATTCTGGATGTTAATTTGGGCCTAATAAAATCAAAGGCTCGCAAGTTCCGAGACAACCTCCTCAATATCGTTAACGAAGCAAGTTTAATTGCTTCTTGTACATGATTTATTTTAACTTTTGTACTTTGAATATGGCAGTTTAGACAATTACAATTATGTACTTTTTCAATAAATATGATTTCGAATTTTCTTGAATGCAAAAAAGATATGGATAGACTAAATCAAAATAATTAGGGATGTTTCCTGGCTAATAAAAAGAAATTCTATTTAGTCCGTCAGTCAGATAATAAAAAAATAATAAAAAAATACTTAGATAATTAAAACACATTAACCCGTTGCACGCCAATTAGCAGACACAATAGATTTTTTATTGTTATCTGCACACCTGGGTGTCAATTGACGTTTAAAGAGTTAAAGTTGGGGCTCGCTACGTCACAACTATAACAAACTACGTATAAAATCTGGCAAGAAATGACTTCATGCCACAATTTAACTCAATGTATCACCGTAATCTTTTGAATAGGTAAAAAAAGAAAAAAAATACGTCTCGAATATTTTTTAATAACCTATTATGACGGAGAAAAAAAAATTTTTAGTCTGTATTCCCTCATTAATATTTTGTTAGAAAATTCTTGTAAACTAGAGATCTTAAACTGTGATTGGTGGACCAACTCAATCTGAGTTATGCCCATAGAAAATAGGTTTAGGTTCTAATAATATACTACTCATTTCAGGCACGTAAACCTGTATTCTTCATGAACCCGACCATAGTAGATAATTACTAGGAAGAAATTGCTAATGATCGACAGTTGTTGATACAAGTTCATGATTTGATTAAGAACAGATAAGATGGCATTTTCTTGAAGGACGATCGGCATGGAAAACCGGGAGGTTTTCCATGCCGATCGTCATGGAATTCATTCAAGCTCTCATTAGAGCTACAGAAATAATAGAAAGAGATTACGTTGCTGCTTCTGATTATTTTAACCTGAGTTTACCGGTTAATGTTTTTGTAGTACACATAAAGCTACCTTTTACTGGGTTCGTCTTTCACTGACTTGAATGTGCCCTGGCGGTTGAGAGTATGTCATGCTCACTCAAATGTCTCGCTGGTGGTGGCGTGTGTGTTGGATCATTAAGTTCCCTTCAAAATGGTTGAGCTAATTGGTGCTGATCCATGCGTCATGTTCGTGAACGGGCGCCGTCAGTTGGGACTGGTCGTCTCTTAGCTGCCACGGCTTATTTTTAATTTAGTTGTTTTTAGTTTTTATCTTTTTCATTACGGACGCTTTTAACGTGCACGTCTTTCTACATTGTTCTCACATCTATATTTTCAATATGAACGATGTAACCAATATTATGTAAAATATTTGATTTAAAAGAGTGTCCGTGGAGTTTCTTGCCCGTTCTTCTCCAGGATCTACGCTTTGGAATGGGCAACTAGCTTCATTTTTCTGACTGACCGACCCAAGACCGACCCTTTGACAATTCAAAAGTGCCTGTAATTGGTTTATTTGAAATAAATGCTTTGAGTTTGAGTTTGAGTTTGACATTTGAATGTTCTTCCAGGAGCTAGGAGGACTCACGGTGGAGCATACAGTGGATGTCTGCCCAGCTTGGGCGGAGCACCGCCGTGTTCTCACGGAGGCGATCGGCGGCGGCGATCTCTCGCGTTCGAACCTGGTCCAGGCCATGGTACGGAGCGAGAGTGCATGGGAGGCCGTCACCTCCTTCTAATGCTCACGAAGGAAGAGGTGGATCGCGTGAGGGAGTGGCAACCTCACGCCCTTAGTCGCCGCAGGAGACGCCCTGGGCGGCGGGAGTCGATAACCGATTCCTGGCCACCGTAGGCGCGGGCTTGCGGATGACGAGTAGTGGGTAGCTCGCCGTCCGGTAAGGACCAGCAGTGCGATTCTGTAACCATCTCACCGTGAAAACTTAGGTGAAGTGAGCGTGGAGAGAGCTGTCAATAGTGTCAATTCCTAGCAAAAACAAACTCACTTCACCTAAGTTTTCACGGTGAGATTTTTACAGAATCGACCGGCAGGCCCGGGTCGACGGCACGTTGTGTTCCACGCACGCCTCAAAGATGTCAGCAATGATGGGGTCCGATAGGGTCGATGCCGCCAGGGTCGCGGGTTGTTCGAAAGAGATAACGTAGCCCTGGCATAGGCAACTGAAGGAACACGAGTGGGTTTTAGTCAGTAAAAGTCTGACACGCCCTTCCGCTCCAACCAGAGCGGTAGAAGTTATTTGATGATTTTCCATCCATAAAAAAAGGAGCTAGGAGGACTATAAGGATTTTTGTAGCAGCCTATAATATAATCCACCAACCCGCACTGATCCGTGGTGGCTAACAGCCCACTCGCTCTTACAAAGAGGAAGCTAATGTCCCAGAAGTAGGAACGTTACAGGCTAATAATACGCTACATTATACTTCAGTTATATATGAACCAGTGCTATAAAGATTAATTTATATTGACTCTTTTGCAACGTATAAAGGGGCTTGTTATTTTTAAGGAAAGAAGTAAAGTATACTGTGTACAGCAATTTACACAATATTTGAACAATTACGTTTCAAATATTGTCACATAGCTAAACCAATGGATTACAATGATTATATTTATTAACAGATGAAGATCCCAGTGCTGCAGCCATATGCCGTTGCCCTAGCTGCTTCTCTCGCCGCGTTATAAAGTGGAGCGAGTGCCATCATCAGACTGCCAGAAGAATGCATTTGTTTAGGAAAGTTATGCCGTTGCATTATCGAGGTCAGTTTTTTTTAATGAGTTTTTGCTGGAATAGGTTTTCATTTAAACTAATTATTCCTGGGCTAATTGGAACTAATTAAATGATTTTTTTTTTAATTATTCTTATGGCATTAATGTGGATATTGGTGCTATACTCCTCTTGTCGCTACGGATCCAAAAACAGTCGTGATGCTCCGATTTTAAGAACTTTGCACGATCTCAAAACTAAAAACAGCACCACATTAGACATTAGCATAATGCATTGCCATTGCAGAGCGTCGTTATGGTTGCTGGCAAGACGAGAGCCTGGCCCGTATAGCTTTTGGCATACAGTTCGGCCTCGACACCGGCCTTTTCAACTTTGCAGCCAAATTAGTGGTACTTGCACCGTCCGAAGAAGGAATCGTGTATTGCAATAGCTTCCAAATACTCACCGTTAAGCATATTCTGCATAGATTTCAATGCGGGAAGTATACTATGGATGGAGATATATTTGAGACTGAATAAAATATTCAGTCTTTTCTATATGTCCATCGAAACTATGTCGTCTACGGCCGGCAGCGAAGCGGCGAGCTGTTTCAGTGTCAAATAATTTTAAACTTTATCTTTATTACTAAAATACATAGTATCACAGAGACTCACGGTCACGGACAAGGTCGCGCGGCCATTTGCGGCGCCGGCGCCGCGATCGGCGTAGACCTGCCCACGAAGATGCGGGCGGCATCCCGCGAGTTTCCTTGTCTAATGTAATATGTAAACTGTCCACATGCATAGCGCGAGACTGCGACGGAACTCCTTCTCTTGGCATCACAATTGGCCGAGCTGGTCGCTGCCGGTCGCTGCCCTAACAGTGTGGATTGAGCCTAATATAGCTAGACATTCAAAGAATAATGGTATGATGTGATTGTGTTTGAAGACTGGTTTAATTTTTACCACGTGATCATAAAAGTTTTTCTCTTGGCATATGAATTTGGCAATTGGGGGCTAAAATGAAAAAAGATGTTTGTTTTGTTGGAATAAAACCTAAGCAAAAAAGATAGATAGGTACAAAGACTACTTTCACGTTTGATGTCATAGCAAGTGACGGATAGACGACAGCTTACCATCCTTTTATCTTGCACCTAGACATGTAAAACAATAAAAATTGCCCGTGTGTCCGTCCGTTTAATATGGACTCGTCTCGTCATAAAAGAGTTGACGTTCTAGTTTCAAGCTATAGCTTGCAAAACTTGATAGCTTGCACGGATAGGTATAAGTGCCTAATTATTGGAAAGGTATTTTACACACTTTAGTCCTTACGATTAAGAAATAAAGCTGTTTCGTCAATTTGAAGTAAATATGACAAAAATAATATCCTGTAATTTTTATTTTAATACACTTCCTCTAAAACTGATTCATATCGCACTACGATTAGGTTCACAATGCAATGTATTTCACACGCGTGCGATTTTTCATTTTCCAACACGGTTGCGGGAATAAAAATTGCCACAGATAACTTATACCTATACTTAGTCCAAATTGGCTCAATGCCTCTATTCACAACTCTCTATTCGGAGGTGAATATTTTTTTTTAATCTCGGCAAAGAGTTATGCGTCTTTACGGCGTTAATATTTTTTTAATATTTATCAATAGAATATCATCAAAAACCATGAAAAAAACGTTTATGAACAAATTAACATTTTTTATTTGTGTTCTAAACTCAAAAATATTTGAATTTTCTATTTTTTCATATTAGGCTGTTTATCTGCTTTATACCTTTGCTCCTCCTTCAACCTGGCGAAAGCAAAGCGCGGAAAAAAAAGAAATTTAAATCATAGTTTCCTAATAATTCATGACAAAAATATTTTCCGATATTTTATTTTATTTCTTCAAAAGTGTATTGAAAAACGTCGTTTGATACACGTGGACATTTGTTATTGCATTCGAGGCGAAATTAACACCCGAGCCGTAGGCGAGGTTGTTTTTGAGCCGAGAACTTTCTCCACTTGTATCAAAATGTACTATTCTATAACACCAGCTTCGTTTATTAGAGACTTTGTTTTATTTGTTAACTCTAGATTTAAAACTTTGATTTGTTAAATTAGATTATACCAAGGCTTCCATCACCAGTTCCCTCCCATAATTAAAACTATTAGAATAATTCATTCATTAGAAGCGTCGCCTAACCCGATTAGCATGTTTGTAGTATTAATAATGCATCCATTGGTAAAGTAAATAAGTGCTACATTGTGCCGTGTTGTGTAACGACCGACATTTTCATTTGACGGCTTCGGGAGGCGTGTTGTGTTAGTGCAACAAAAACAAAGGTTTGGCGCTAATTGCTTGTTCGTGGCAGCACTGCATTCTGTAAACAAACTCTTTGCCGAATCAGTTAACAAATTTATATCACTTGTAGAACAACTAGTGTAAAAATACGCATAACGAAGCCGAGAGTCACTTTTACTTACTTGTGATCATCTTTTTGTGTTGGACCATACCTGAGATCCTTCTGGTTACGGATATAATAAAGGCCAAAGTTTCAAGTTTTTCTTAAACTTTTACCTGTTTATTTTTACCTCTTATATCTTAACTTTAAGGCAAAACTTGAATGTACCTATTCGTTTTACACTGTATCGTTTTCATGAACCTATAAGTACAATGTTTTGTGTAACTCTATGTTACATTGCGCGCTGCCGTAAACAGCGATTTCTCATACCAAAAATGAAAGTCGTTTCCCAGCAAAAATTTTTGTCCAGTGTTACTTAGTTTGATGTACAGAACAAGTAGATAATATGGGTTTTTTACACCCTAATATATATATTAGTTTGTATGGTTTAAGATGGTGTTGGTGATTAGCTCCAAGATCTATGACAAGAATTTTGTTTGATGCAGAGAAAAGGAATAAAACTCCACAGATCAAGACGTACCTGTGACGGCATCTACAACGCCACATGCGAACTATGCATTAAGACCTGACGTCATACAGATCCTGCATCGCGCAAGCAGAGTTTACTGCGCAACTGGCATAGGTATAATACAAAATCCCGACATCAACCGTCAGGCATTAACCCACCATACACAACATTACAACCGTCTGGTCAGACGGTCCTCCCTTTTGTATGAAGGATGAGTGAACTTTTACACCTTGTTCCTCTACCTCTATATACCTAAGTCCTGTATAACAGAACCTCACTCAAGACTCAAGCATTACTTAAAAACTATGTTTCAACCAATCAAATGGCTTTAAACTAGTTTACAGTAATGTTCGAGTCTTGAGTGAGGTTCTGTAGTACGGGCCTTAGTGTGGAGCTATGTTCAACTTAAAGAGGCCATTGAGTAAGAATTGAACAGCAGCAGCATCATGCGTTATCCAAAAAGGCATGCTTCGCGTGATAAGAGACTCATTTTACCTAACATAAAAATAAGCTTTACAAAAAAAACATTGGGTAAGGGTGCGTTTCCACTGACGCGGAGCTGGGCGGAGCGGAGTGGAGACGTGCAGGAATCGACCAATCATAATGGTTGAAATCCTCATCGCGTCTCTGGTCTCGTCTGTAATTGGACGATTCCTGCACGTCTCCGCTCCGCTCCGCCCCGCTCCGCGTCAGTGGAAACGCGGCCTTAGGCTCACTATAATTCGTAATAACCTCTTCAAAATTATAGCCACAATAAATCTACATCTACACTAATATTACAAACAGGTAAAGTTTATAAGTTTGGGTTTAGGAGGCAATCCCTGGAAGTTCTAATCTTATTTCGAAAATTCTTTCACTGCCAGAAAGCTACCCTATTGCCAAGTGCTATATTATAGGGTATGTTTTAAAGAAAATAGTTGACTACAACACGGCCGAAGTCGCGGGCAGAAGCTAGCCTCATGAACAAAGTTAAACAGCGAATATTAATTCTCAGTCACAATCGACTTTTAAACTTAATTAAAACAAGACACTAATATTGTAATTATTATTATAGGAACATGAGCGATACTAATTGCTTAGTATAAACAGATAATAAAATGCATGAGAGTGCATCCAGATGAAGTACCATTTATATGAGACCTCATTAGAGGACGGAGGTAACGCGAGACTAAAATGCATTTCATATTCTCATACAAAGGATATCGCATCCTGTTACAAGAAGCCTTTGCATTCAGATGCAGCGTCCTAAATTCGTGGGTTATTCTGCAAAAAAGTTGGGCTAAGGTATGTTAAAACGTTTATAATTTTTAGGGTTCCGTACCTCAAAAGGATAAAAAACCGGTCAAGAGCGAGTCAGACTCGCGCACCGAGGGTTCCGTACCATCATTTATATGTAACTTTTGTTTCATGATTTCTCAAAAACTGTGCTATTTAGATACATCGTTTTATTTTTCCTGTAATCTTTACATAAACATCTATCACATAGAATAATTTCAGATTTTTCTCTTTGCAAACTTCGGAGATAAGGGAGGGGAACGGTATTTTTTTTAACATTTTCCATCAAAAGTCAAAAACTATGCGGCCTAAAAAAAAGAAAAAAAAATGTTTGAGAATGTGCAAACAGCACTCTTTCACATAATACCCTACATGCCCTAGTAACCCCACTTCAAATTTTTAAGACCCCTTTCAGCCCCTGTTGCAAAATAAACATATGTATTTTTGTTTCCTTCATAATTGCAAAAGGATAATATTTTTGTGTTCACCAAAAATATTATCCGTACATCAAAATACTGATCGTGCACCAAATATTCCTGAATGTTACACAAAACACCCGCGCGTCCGAAACTTCACATTGGTGAATCATTTGGGTTAGAATCATTTGGGTTAGGTTAGGTTAGGTTAGAACAGTGACCTTTAACGCGCGACGGCGAGCGAGCGAAGCGAGCGGTGCCGCGGCAGCGGCCGCCGAGCGCCATATCCAATAGATGCTCGTTATGACATATTTTAATGAACATATTTTGGTGCACATTCAGTATATTTGGTGGAACACAGGTAAAATTAGGTAAATGAAATGGGAATAAATTGAAGTACTTTTAAATACCATCCATTGCAAAATAGTTGAGCAAACGTCATCTAAAATTGTTCCAAATTTCAAGTTGATAGCATTAGTAGTTCTTGAGATATCCAGCTGTGACAGACAGACAGACAGACAGACAGACAGACAGACAGACAGACAGACAGACAGACAGACTGGGTCACACCATAAGGGTTCCTTTTTTACCATTTTGGTACGAAACCCTAAAAACGGCATGGCGTTAACTGCTAAGGCTTCGAACCTAGGAGGTTTAGTGTTGATTTTTTTGATAAAAAGAATTCTACCTCATCTGACTAAAAATGTGAGCATAGGAAACAAAATGTTCCTTATCTCCAGACTTAAGATTTTTTTTCTCAATGGTGGCACTAGTTGGCAGCACTACTCGCCTAAATGGATATTGGAAATGTATAGGCTGTGCCTGATTAATTTATTAGAATGGCTTACAAGGTTTTAAGTTACACCTACTGACAGTTAAAAGCGCTGTCAATATCAATCTGCCTAGCCTTTTCCCAACTATGTTGGGGTCAGCTTCCAGTCTAACCTGATACAGCTGAATACCAGTATTTTACATGGAGCTAAAAGCACGGTCAATTGCATTTAATTTGGTTTTAATTAGTAAACCTCTGAATCTATCGAGAATTATTTTACAGTGCTTTGTTTTTGGTATAGTTATGCCGAGAGTTATGGCAGGTCCATATGTAACTAATTGAGCAAAATCTTTTCTATTTAATTGTGAAATTAGTTTTAGGTTTATAAAAAAAAACTGTTAATTCGTAGAAACACTTTAGACGAGCTCGTGGCTAAGTAATAACAGCCGCACCGGTCGATCCGTCACGTTAAGCTACGCTTGCCGTCTTTACATACCGAGACTCCTCCGTGCCTCGGAAAGCACGTTAAGCCGCTGGTCCCGGCTGTCATTCGTGGATCTTTGACAGTTGTTACGGGTCGTCAGAAGCCCGAAAGTCTAACAACCGGTCTTACCAAGGGGTATCGTACTACCCAGTTGCTGGGTTGTGGAGATCAGATAGGCAGTCGCTCCATGTAAAATACTGGTATTCAGCTGCATCCGGTTAGACTAGAAGCCGACCCCAATATAATTGGGAAAAGGCAAGGCAGATTGATTGATTTTCTTTACGAAAAAAAGTAATACAACGTAAATAAAAATTTGAAAGTTTGCAGAATAACCCACGGCTTTGTTCATTCGTCGAGGGCTCGCTAATGTCACACGAAATAAGACTAAAACGCGGATATTAAGATGCTCTCATTTCATCCGCCTTTGAAGGATTGTGCTGCCAAAAAGAGTGGGTAGCTCTGTCTACGTCATGTTGAGAGCTTCCCATTGTCAGTGACGTCATTCAAAGACTGTTTGAAGCCGACAGCATGCAAACAAGGGTATTCGGTATCATGTGGAAGATTGAGAATTTTCACTTACATATGTTTTTGTTCATGGCATGCTGTTTCGGTAATGAGAAATTGCTGTTACTTTTTGAAGCCTTTGCTTAAAGGCACGTTTACATGGAGAGAGTTCCTCACCTGTTTGAGGGAAGAATGTCCCTGTGAATGTCGTAAGCGATACTTATACCTTTATAAAAGATTAATACCCGTTAAGTGATACTTAAATTAATTCCTAAATATTATTGCACCGTTGGATCTTCAACTCTCAACAATACACTTTTATTTACGGATTCATTTAAGTGTCACTTAGGGTTGGTAAAAACGGGCATAAGGGTACGAAAGACGTGATAAATTAGTAAGTTATATTATAAGTAGGTGTGTACTGACGAAGGTCCCTTCGGATGACAAACATTAATAAGTCTAAACATTAATAAGACAAACATTAATATTTTAAAGGTTAGGCTTTTATTGTGGCTTATTTTTGATTTTACTTTAATACTCAGTCGGCGAATGCAAAGGCATTATTTAGTGTAGTAGGTACTAGCCTCTTGCAGGAGCTCGTGGCTAAGTAATAACAGCCGCACGGCTTGATCCATCAGGTTAAGCACGCTTGCCGGGGTTGGTCCGTGGATGACTGACCATCTCTGCATACCGAGACTCCTCCGTGCCTCGGAAAGCACGTTAGGCCGTTGGTCCCGGCCGTCATTCTTGGATCTTTGACAGTCGTTACGGGTCGTCAGAAGCCTGAAAGTCTGACAACCAGTCTTACCAAGGGGTATCGTATTACCCAGTTACTGGGTTGTGGAGGTCAGATAGGCAATCGCTCCATATAATATACTGGTATTCAGCTGCATCTGGTTAGATTGCAAGCGGACCCCGACATAGTTGGGAAAAGGCTAGGCAGATTGATTCTCAAGATATCCTACACACATTCATCCATCCTACCAGACATTTACATTATTTTTTCTATTGGATTTCTACAAAACTTAATGTAGCTAGGAACACTATTATTTAAGGTTGATTAAGATAAGAACTTTGTACATATTTAAAGGAAGCCTCGCTACGTGGTGAGTAGGTACTCGCTTTTATATTCTGTTTCTACGAAGCACAAACGATCTACAAAATGGAATACATTTTTTTCTAAAACAACTCCCGCAGCCCAGATTATATCGAAATAAAAATCGATAAAGGCTTATACAGAAAACGGTATAAAAGGAAAAACAGTTGAATTTCCCAAACGGCAAGCGTTTCAACCGATCCGTCCATTGTTTCTTTAAACGGTTCCAATAAAAATGCAAATACACAGTCTATGCGTTGTGTGCGTTGTCCGCTATCGACTTTCAAACTAGTTTATTTAGTTTTAACTCTTTCGTCGGCTCTATTTACTTCCTATGTTTGTCGTGTGTCTAACCTAACAACTGTTCTCTTTTGTCTCAGTTTTGTATAGTGAGTTTCCCAGGAATATTTTATTGCGTTATGATTTTGATAGTATCTACTATAGTCTCTTGTTTCTCAGTTGGGATGCAGGATGAACTGAATGTGAGATGCTGTGCTGTGGATAGTGATACTTGGAAAAGAATAATATCTAGAAGTTAAGCATATTTTTTTTTCGTTATCAATGTTATTATTATTTTTAAAGTGTCTTTGACATATCTCGGGACCCTGGGGTCCCGGGCTTTTGGAAGGCGTACGAGGGGCCGAAGCCAACTCGCAGAGGCCCCTTAGACAATTTTAAATTATGAAGAGGCACCAACCGACGATTATCCCTGTATACACTATGCAAGTGCACCCAAGGACAACCCCCGGTTGGTGCAGGACTATTGCAGAACACGGAAAAAAAATGGCAGGGGGTGACTTGCACACTGTAACCTAGCTGGGAATGCAGCACCTCACCACCATTTTAATTGTAGTTTTAGTAGGTACACTAATTTGTCAACCCTAAATTACCATGTACTACAATACTGTTTTTTATAAATAAACAATTTGATTTGATTTGATTTGATTTGATTTGACACTCAATAATGGGCCCCCGAAAACGGTCGCTAGCACATAGTGTCGTAGCGGCAAGGGAGCAACATGTCCTGAGGTGCTTGTGAGGAGTGAAGAGGTATTCCAAGGTTCTCAGAACAATCCCAGAGCCCGGAAGATGGTCAAGATCCCTACAAACACTTACTGGAATACTTCCTTCCTCCGAGCACGTTTGCTCTTGCGAATCTCCACTCAAGCCAACCAATAAAGGCAAGAATGAGGTGGGAGCTCTGTTCCCGTCATTGTTCACTCCAGCCGGCCAATAAAGGCAAGCGAGAGGTGAGGAACAAGACTTCTCCCGGGAGATAGGGTCCGTGGGGTCGCTACTGCCCAACAGCTCGCCACATGCTGCCCTGCGGGTTCCTGTATCTCTCTTGGTCTGGCTCCTCATCCTAGACCTGTTCCGGCAGAGTAACTACAGGCACAGACCTAGAATTCGGAGCACGCAAGCCCCACCACGACGTCAACGTAGAGATACTGCGGTGGGGTTATTATTATTATTATTATTCCTTCAAACTCATACAGATTGTGTTTGAAAGTGTGTGCAATTAGGGTGTAGTACTGTGTAACTTTTCAATAGGAATACCGAGATCAAAGTGTTGCTGTCGAATATTGGTTGAGCAAACTACGTCAGAATTAAACGATGCAATATTTTTGCTTATAAATGTGCGAAATATACCTATAAAAATGCTAGGTACCTTATGTCGTTTTCCTACAATTTTCCGTAGTTTTTATCGAAGCGGACTGAAAAAAATACAACACGCAAAATTCGGTAGAGTGACGATCATACAAATATTTTATATTCCATAATTTCCCTAGGACGACCGGGACTCGGTGTTCGAAAGATACGTCTTTTTTATTTTTTGTCATACTGATTCTCAAATATTGTTTTTCTGCATTTTGGTAATTTGTGCTTCCTACTTTTGATAGCGATGTCAGTGATATATTACTTATATTATGTGTTGGGTGCTGATGACCCATCAAAGCCTGACGAATCATCGTAAAATGTTACGATTATATAATTCGATAACATGAGCGGATGGGCCTTATCCGCAACTTAAGGTTACACTAGTCAGCCGTTCTTCCATACTAACGTCGCGTATGGAGTTTACTCCACTCTTTGATAGTGTATATTAAAAAATAAGACTATATCTATTTGTCTCGTCATTATGTAGCTCTGTATTGAAACATAATTTAAAAAAAAATGGCTTGAAAGCTTCGAAACTTCCATATTTCAATACTAATATTAACGCATCTTTGGGTGTAAATAAATAACTCCCGGAGCATGAAAATGGCAAAATTGTTACTGTATACAGGCATAAATAGTTTATTTATCAAGAATTCAAATAACTTACTATTTTGAAGAAATGGGTAACTATTTCGTCAAAATAATAAGTTCCAGTAGTTTTTTCATATTATACATCCAAAGGTTTATTTATGAATTTTAACGCGCTCGTTTTGGTTATAAATCATCATGTTAAAAATCATAACTATGTGTGCGCCCAATAGCTTCCTAAGGGTCCCCGAAACGATCAATTGCAATTCTCAATATTTACGTCGTCTACAAAATGCAATTGAAGCGATTGACAATAAACATAAAACATTGACAATTGTAATTAACCATTGCAATTGATCGTTACGGAGATCCTTTACTGATCATCATCGTGTCGGAGATCCTTTACTGCTCATATACAGCACGAGAAACCGTTTTAACTCTACAGGAACTGCAATTAGAAACCATTCGTCACCCTCCGTATTCGCCAGACCTTGCTCCAACGGACTACCATTTTTTCGTGATTTGGTCAATTTTCTACGTGATAAAAAGTTTTCTTCTCAGGAGGCAGTACAAAATGCTTTCACACAGTTTGTCGAATCTAGATCACGAGAGTTCTATCGCAAAGGTATAAATGACCTTCCTATTAGATGGCAGCAATGTATAGATAATAATGATAGTTATTTTGATTAAATAAATATGTTAAATTAAAAGAAAAACGAATTTCAATATTTCAGTACAAATCGGCAATATCATACTTTAACCATATTATAATCACAAGGAATGTTTCAGAATGAAGACGGTACACGACAACTGACATTCTGACAAGAACTTTATCCAAATGAGGTAAAGTTTTATTTTCTTTGTTGTTGAGATCATTTTGAACATTCTGTTCATCCCGATATTTTTGACGCTGACTGTACTTCGTAATAAAACCCGATGAAAATACCAAAAGATAAATGAACTATCATAACTCAGCGTATTTAAACTTCAAAAGAAGTTTGTCTTAAGAGAGTATAAGATTGATTAACTTGTAAACTTCTCGTCAATAAGCGTATTTAATGAACTGATAGAAAATAATTTTCTAGAAGCTGTGGAGGCTGATTCAACATAAAACAGAAATCTTATTTAATACGGCTCAGCGCGTCGTCTTAAGATTGAAGTACGTACGGTATGAAAGAAAACTTTGCATTTATTTATATTTACAACGCTTCAGGCAACTGAGCTGCATATTGAACATGGAAGTTGTAGTGCAATTTGGAAAAGATGTAAGTTCAGAAGTAGACCGAGATTGGTTAAAATAAACCTGCGGTTGTTGTTGAAAATTGTTTTTGTTTTATCTAAAAAAAAAATATTGAACTTTTTAATTCAGACTTTGGAATCCATAGAATGGTTAGTAAGTACAGTAAAACTCTAATCTAATAATCTCTAATCATTTAATATAATTTACCCCACCTCACCACCCTATTTCATAACCGTTAGGTACTATAGAAATAAATAAATAAATAAAAAAAAATCATTTAATTCAGGCAAAACAAATTGAATTTGTGCTACTTGTTAGTTAAATAAAAATAAATAAATAAAACCATAAAATAAAATTTCACAGTATCTTTAAGTACTGTAGTAATTCACAATAGAAAAATCTCATTGTCTAGCCTAAACGTCTTGCCCATTACATCCTGATACTCTTCGATACAAGAAAATAATACCTGGAAACAAAAGTAGTCTCCACAATTTCACGTTAAGTCAGAGCAGCAAGATTGGAAGGAGGTTATAAGAAGCGTTCATTGCATGTTGCGGTTGTAGGAGGATGAGACGGGGGTCGGATCAAATTAAATTGAAGACTAAGCGGAAAGCGCGCGGAAGTGACCGGACCACATTATAGCTGTATGTTACAGGTGTGGTTAGGATTTGGCCGTTTTGAGGTATGTTTAAATTAAAATATTATGGAAGAAGATAAAAATGGCGAAAGATGTTTCTCAATCTTCGAAAGACTTTGCGGAACACATAAAAACTAGTAGTTCTACGAAGAGTAGACCACGCGAGCATAAACTTTTAATACGGGATATTTACCATGTTTTTTGTTTTTCTCTATTTTTTTTTAGTTTTAGAGAATTCTGATAATTGTTTTCAGAATTCTCTAGTTTTGTGATGAGAAAGAAGTCCCAGGTGTTCCATCAGTCATAACCTGGTAGTTAAAGGGCCGATTCCACTGGTAAAAATCTAAAAGTGAGCAATTTACTGCATTTTGAGGAGCTATTCTGCTCATCACACCGAAGATCCTCATCAAATCTTCACCAAATTTTTATGAGACCAATTTAAAGTTACTGCCTTTCAAATAAAGAAGGAACCATCGAATTCGGATCTCATAAGGCGGAGATATCTAGTAGCACCCTTTTTGCCCCTTTTTGGAGGAAGTACCCCTCCAATAAAAATTGCCCGAAGACAAAAAAAATCTATAAAGCCTTAAAACCTGTATAAGCAAGTTTCGTCCAGATCGGCTGTAAAATACGACCTGTAAGGAGTAGCAACAAACTGACAGAGGAAAGCAAATTTTGCCAGACTTGTAGCAGAGACGCTCCGCTCGCTCGGTCAATTACGTTAAAAAGATTTCACAACTTTTTAGGAGTACGTTATTGGTTGACTGCTGCATGGCCATAGAATGTAGAAATGTTTCACACTCTTGCCTTTACCACATTCAATGAACGCTTAAAACTACCCAGCAAACAGTCTGATATCAGTGATGAAAGGTCGTACTAATAATATGATTTCTGAGAATCAACCATTCGTTTGTGAATTCTGATTGATATCGATAAAATGTTCATTTGATCTACATGATCGTCAATACTATTTCTCCAGGTACTTTAAACATTTACTGAATTGACACTATTGCCACTAACATTATATTTTGTACTTTTTGCAATACTTTTTATAGCGGATTGGACGAATCTCCAGTGTTTGAAATATATCTGAAGGAGAATCTGCGGTGGCGAATGAAATTCGAATTTCCAGTGAAGTGCAGCGAATATTGAATGTAACGAGTAAAGCGTTGCAGGTTTATTCGTCGCTTTTTCCACTTTTCGCACCAAGAATCCAAATGTTGAATTTACTTTTAAATTCGCAAGTCAAGCGAGTCTTCCTATAATGCTTCTAAGCTAGGAACATGACTTCGTACACTATGCAATAACGATCGTAGGTATTACAACGTGGTTTTAGAAAACACACTTAGCTACTAAGTCTGTACCGTTTTATACTTATGTACATCCATGTATACATAATTACACATTACTGAACAAACTCCAGGCTCCTTCCAAGATAACGCTGTTGTTTTGTAATTAATTAACTTTAGACGTTTCATCCTAGATACATACCGTACGCTCCTACAGTTAATTATATCAGACTGTTTACGTTGAAAATAGTTCTGATAGAATTAAATAAACGCGAACAAGTTGAGGTTTTTAATGAATATTAATGGTTGAAACTCTTGGAATCAGGCTTGACATGGGCCCGCGAAACTCCGGGCCTAATATAAATCACGCTTAGTCCAACCTTTAAGTATCGTTCCGCTTAAGACTTTCTATTGTTGCCTCTTGAAGATAACGATACTAAATCACTGAAGAAGATGTTGAATTGAATGAAGACATGGTTTTGAGGTTTAGATTTCGGAAGTAAAGGTTTTCATTGAAGAAAATAAATGCAGTCTTTTTTGCGGTCGGTTTGTTTTTTCTGCATCAGTTTTATAACGATTTTTTCGGTTTTGCTAGTGACTTATTAATTAAGTTTGTGGTAAGATTTAATAAGTTGATAATTATGTGAATTGTTTATCTACGTACACATCTTATTAATATCTACGAGTCAAACTGAATTTTGGTTTAGTCTATAATGGGAAAGAGTTGCATTTATAGGATACATTCTACTATTCATGACATACTATTCATCTTTTTTATAGTTTGAACTGTTCATAGAATACTAGTCGTAAGTAGAACATAACAAAGGTAAACTTTGTGCATAGTAAAGATATAATTTTATATTCCCCAGCGTAATGAAGACTAATCGATTGTTCTAACAATTCTCCATTTTCATCACGCGTTTTTCTTGTTCAGTGCTTTTAAGAAACCCATCGTCCATGAAAATGTGCTCGATTAAATTTTTTGTAACAATGTTGATGTTTGATTAGAAAAAAAGTTCATAACAATAGTATATTAGTGTAGTTAGGGTATTAGTTAGTATTAGTAATTTTACGTATAGCTTATATAGTTAGTAGTCTAACAAATGTACCTATTACACAAATTAAAAAGCTAACGACATCTACCAACCTGCCTAGTATTTTCCCAGGGGTCGGCTTCCAGTCTAACCGGATGCAGCTGAATACCAGTATTTTACATGGAGCGACTGACCTCCACACCCCAGTCACTGGGTAACACGATACCCCTTGGTAAGACTGGTTGTCAGACTTTCGGGCTTGTGTAGGCCGGTAACAACTGCCAAAGATCCAACGGTAAAACATGCTTTCCAATGCACAACACAACTAAAATGACCTTTTTGATTGTATTTTGTTTGACATTTTGATCTTATTTTGACTATTTTGCTTTTATTATTTGCATTTTAACGTATTTTGATTTTGTGGTCTTAACTTGACTACTATGTTTATATTGATTGTATTGTGACTGAATTAATTTTAATCGCATTGAACTATTCATTTTTATCTGATAATTGTAATTAATGTTCTCATTTTATAATTTTTTGATTTTTTAAAATATTTTTTTTGTTTTAATTTTTTTTATCCATTCATTTAATTTTTGCATGCCAAATCTTGGGCATTTCAATTACACCTGGAAAATAAAATCCTCTTATATAAAGCTATAATTAAGCCTATATGGACCTACGGCATTCAGCTATGGGGAACAGCATCACACTCTAACATAGAGATCATACAGCGATTTCAGAACAAGCTTCTAAGAACAATCACAAATGCCCCATGGTTTGTACCAAATGAAGCTCTACACCATGATTTAAAAATACGAACAGTCAAGGAAGAAATAACAAGCTACATCAAGTCATATAAAGAAACAATTACCCGCCACCCAAATATCCTGGCAAACCACCTAATGGATGAAAAGAGAACCCGCCGGCTAAAACACAAAATTCCACAAGATCTCATCAAATAAACTTAGCTTTATGCTTTAAAAGAAATAGTATGTGTCACAGGACGCATACCAAGCAAGACACCTAACAAGCCATAAAAATTACTTAATGTCCTAATACATAGTGACAGATTGTAAGAAAATAAGACAGAAAAAAAAAAAAAAAAAAAAATCTTGGGCAGAATGTATGGCTCAACTTTAAATTTTTACGACCCTATTTATATACCTGCATTCTAGCAAATAAACAATTTGATTTGATTTGACATGGAAGGTCACCCATTCACGGACCAACCCGTAAAGCGTAGCTTAACATGATGGATTCAGCACTCACTATCATTAAAATATTGACTGGTACCCTAGCTAAACATATCACTAAATGGATAAACGCACGAATATCATGGAGAAAAACGAGCTCCTCTATCAAAATAGGTCACTATTTACCAAAATAGGTAATTGAAAACTGGACCAGAATTTGTAAAAAATATCAGTCAGATATGATCAATAATATCAAGAATTTACCAGGATAAACAGTCCATAAGATTCTTATTTTCTGATGCCGTGACCAAAAAAACCGGTCAAGTGCGAGTCGGACTCGCGCACGAAGGGTTCCGTACCATATTATATGTTTAACAATCGCAAAGATAACTTTTTACTTATTTTATAATGATACTGTGAATTACAAGGTTATTTTTTGCAGTTGCAGAAAATCACCCATGTTTAAACAAAATACCTTATGAATCGCCGTTTTCAGTATTGTTGATTAAATACAGTATTCATGGTACTTACATGGTATAAAGAAGTTTCAAATTCCTAATTTTTTGAATTGTTGCGCTAGAGCTCGTACAAAAATGGTCTAAAATTTACAACTTTTACGGCCCCCTATTTCTTAATTTTAAAAGATAAAAAAAAATATGTTTGTACTCTACTCAATGAGTTCTAGACGATGACACCCCACATAACACATAATCAGCCTATAACGTTCCCACTGCTGGGACACAGGCCTCCTCTCGGTGAGAGGGAGTGGGCCGTAATCCACCACGCGGGCCCAGTGCGGGTTGGTAGATGTCACATGTCTTCGAATTTTTGGTTCTAGGACATGCCGGTTTCCTCACGATGTTTTCCTTCACCGTTTTGAGAGCAGCGGTGATGTAATAATGACATGACACCCCACATGCTAGATTAATTTTTTTTTTTTTCAAAATGTAAAGTTTATTGTATGGGGACCAACCCCTTAAATTTTTAACTTTGCTTTATTTTTATTATTTGTTGTTATAGCCGTAATAGACAGCGGAGGCTTAGTAAGTTTGTACTGGGCTGTACGTGGTTGTCTGATTTCATGGATTTTAATTTTCTTGCGCGGAACCCTAATTATTTTTCTAAAATAAAAATAGCCTAAGTTACTCCTTAAAACATCAGCTGTATGCCGTCAAAATCGGTGAAAATTCGTTTGGCAAGTTTCCTAACTTGACTCAAAGTACCATTTTTTTAATCGGACTGCGCTTTAAAATTCTTCTATACAAACTTTAACATCCCTAAACCTCATTTGAGGCGTAGTTTTGAAAAACTAATAGTGACAAACATTATTACTTACTTATGCAAGTATTTGTGCTAAGTTTCAAGTTCATTTACCAAATTAATAAGATTTTTCACATAAACTGAATCTCTGTTTTCACGAACACAGATACCTAAAGAATTTCAAAAATCGTCTGGTATGTTTCCATAACTTGACTCAAACATTATTTACACCAATTTTAGAGTTAATCAAGCCCCCAATAAAATCCTCCGCTATAAAATTAACTTTTGACCACTTAGGGGTAGATTTTTGGAAAACCCTTATACACGTCAGTCTTAATTTTTGGTCTCAAGTATAAAAACTGAGTTTTGAGTTAATCGGACCGCGTGTTAAAGTTCCTCCATACAAACTTTGACACCCCCAATCCCTCTTTAGGGGGTAGTTTAGGAAAACTAAAAATGATAAACTTTATAATTTACTTAGATGAATATTCGTGCTAAGTTTCAAGTCTATTAACTCAAGGGATAGGATTTTTCATACAAACTTTCATCCCCTGTTTTACCCCCTTAGGGATGGAATTTCCAAAAATCCTTCCTTAGTGGATGTTTACACTATATAAGGTATCTATGTGCAAAATTTCAAGTCTCTAGGTCCATTGGTTTGGGCTGTGCGTTGGTATATTAGTCAGTGACTCAGTCAGGACTTAGATTTTTTTATATATATAGATTTACCACGTTATTTTAAGACCACAGATTTCTTATAGGTTTTCCTGTAATCTACAGTTATAGAACTAATTTCTATATTTTTTCAAAATTTTAAGCTCAGTAGTTTCGGAGATAAGGGGGGGGGGGGAATGGTCAATTTCCGTCTATTTTCTTAAATAACTTTAAAACAATAAATTTTAAAATTATAAAAAAAATATATTTGAGACCCTCATAGTAAGCCCTTTCATTTGATATGTCACTCGGTACAGTTTACAAAACTTTTTTTTTTAAATTTTCTTCTTTTCCCCCTAAAAGTGACTCTCATATTCAAAATTCATATATTTACTTTAGCTGTACGTGTTTGGGTCACAGAAATTCATATGTGTACCAAATTTTAACTTAATCGGTCTATTAGATTCGGAGCAAATTGGCTGTGACAGACGGACATACGGACAGACAGACAGACAGACAGACACACGAGTGATCCTATAAGGGTTCCGTTTTTTCCTTTTGAGGTACGGAACCCTAAAAAGGCATTATTTCAATATACTGCTATGAGTGCTATATTGCTTCAATCCAGACATGTTTCGTCGATCACAAGATTAAACTTTCAGGACAAATAAATTCAAGCAATTCCCACCATTATACCCTCTTTGCTTGCGCATGACACACGAGTTAACCACTTCAGACGGCACTCTTGCAGATCATCCTCAACGCGTGGCTCAAGTTAACGTGATGTCAGACATTCTTTTTGAGCTGAACTTGTATGCAAGAAAGGTATTATAGGCCTTTTAGCTTTTAAGCGTTTTATCTACTATTAATCAGAAATTATAGTAAAAAAAATAGGTAGATGTGATCTAAGAAAACAATGGATTTCTTAAAAAAAAAACAGTATTCAATGTATCATTTCAGGTATCTTCCATATTATTCCTTAAAGGAGATCGATAAAAAACAACAAATTAAAAAGGCAAACAGACAGAAACATTTCTTAGCGTATCTATGATGCACGGCCTTCTTCCCATTCCTATAAAGTGTAAAGAGTTTAACAACTCCAGTTTTATGTCGGAAATTAATGATTGAATCGTGAGCGAATAGTTTTCATTGTTGTTCCTGCAGTTACATTCTAAGTTATGTTTCAATTATTTGTGATGCTGCAGTCATCAAGGTAATATTATGTTGTATCTATCTGATACACACAAAAGTCACGCCTTTTTCCCTTGGGGGTAGGCAGAATCTACACACCTGACCTTTCTGAAGAATGTCACCAATAAGCTCACTATGTGTTCCTCTCTCGGCATTTCTACTCACATCTGCCTTGTAAATACCTTTTCTTAGCATCTGAAATAGATATAGCGTATTAGGTATACATTCTGTGGTTGGAATTGTTAAGAATATTTACAACTGGCGTTCTTGCTATTTAGTCTTCCAACAGAACTTTACGATGTACGTCCAATGAATTGCTGATATAAAAAATGAGACGTTTTTTCACAAAACTGTAGAGAAATACGCAAGATTCATTAAGCTCAATTTAATTACAGTACACGGTACAGTAGTTAATTACATTCCAATGGTATTCAGAGTGAATTATGGCGGCGAAGTTTTCGTTTGCTCCCGGGGAAACGGAAAACAACAACAGTAATTAAAACATGAAATTATTTAGTTACTATAAGTACATACTATTTATTTTAAAAGGAAAAAATGTAGGCGAAAGTATTTCTACGAGAGAGATGGTTGAAGCCTATAAGTAGCCTATCAAATTGTTTGAGTGCCTTATCAATTTATCCTAATATTTTCCATTTTAGTGTTCAGTTAGATCTAAAGAGACTGTGTATTTATGATTATTTTAGTGAGATAAAATACGCAAACCCAATATTGTTTTAGGGTTCCTTACCTCAAAGGAAAAAACCAAACCATATAGGATCACTTCGTTGCCCATCATCGTTGTATGTCAGTCTGTCAAGACCGTTTTTCTCAGGAACGCGTTGAGGTATCAAGTTGAAATTAATATCAAATACGTAGGTCTACGTTCCCTTGGAGCTCTGAAAAAATCATGCTTCTAAGTCAATGAAAAACGGCCATTTATACGGCATATTTTGATACTCGCAAATAAATCAAAACCTACAGGGTACTTGCCGTTGACCTAGAATCATGAAATTTGCCAAGAAGCAAGGTCTCACAGCACAAGTACAAGGTTTCACAGCACAAGTAACGGAAAAGGTCCGAAAATTGTTAAATTTATTTTTATAAACTGCATAAAAAAGCGGTACTTTAAATAAAATTCTCATGAACATTATCACAATGTGAGTTGAAAACCATGTATAATAAAAATTATAACTACAATCTCTCCCTCAGCATCTTCATTACCACTTCAGTACTTATATCAGCTACAAAGCGTTAATTATAACACCCGATCTCAAGTACTTCACGCCAAGTGGTTGATATATTTCGGTCATTAGTAGTTAATGAATTATTTAACTAACGAGTCAAGTCGGCAAGCACCCTGTTATTGGCTGAATTATTTCTACCTTTTCTGCTTTCGAATAGCATATTCCGTTAATTGCTGTCTGACTGGAGCTCACTAATTGCTTAAGTTCGGGATCTTTTGGCTCTTCGGTTTAAATAGTCGACTACTATTAAAGTAAAAATTTCTTAAGACTGTTTTGAACTTCCCGTTCATAATTTTTTCGAAGCATGAGTTTGCAGACGTTGAAAAAACAAGGGCCAAGTGCGGTCAAGGAGGATGTATTAGGTAGAGATTTCTTCTCGCAGTTTATCTTCAAGTTTGTTTTGACTGATAAAACAAGAATTTTACACATTTATAAGATATTCTATGTTCATGCTAATGAATGTTCCTTTATTGTATATTTCAGTGCTGATCATTCTGTGAAGCCTAATTAATTTTCTAACTAAGTGAGCATGAGTTTTTGATCAAACATGATTTAAATTAGAACTAAACTTGGAACCAATAATAATGTTACTTAGAAATTCAAGCCAAAGTCTGAAGAAGGCGAATTCTACTCTACTCGCCAAAGTAACCTGACAAAGACATAATAATATGAACAAAACTCATAATAAGTCCCCCATGCCGAATTTCTGCCATGACGACTAATCTCAGCGGAGACCAACCTTGGGCGCGGGAGATATTATAGTACACAAGAATCTAATATTGTGCGCAAACCTAGCTGCACTTTCTCTTCTCTCACTCTCATCCGAGACACAGGGGTATCACACCAGCTCACTGTCCGGTAAGGACCAGGGGGCCTACTCCCTAACTCCGTCCGTCTTCCCGTCCGTCCATTCATCCGTCCGTCTGACATTACGATCCATCAAAACAAGTGTAAAAGTTAAATTTTTCGGACGGGCAAAAACACATCGGGAGTAGGGGCAACTGGCAAATCATGTTGTCATTCATACTTTGTACGGGCCCCGAACCAATCATCCATCCGTAGGTGATACGGAGTAAGAAACGCCCGTAACGAAGGCTGAAACTACGGGCTTCGTGCATAGGGAGTAGGCCCCCAGGCCCGGGTCGACGGCCGTCGTGTTCCACGCTGCTGTGTGTGTTGCACACCCCATCACTGCTGATATCTCTATAAGGCGCCTTAAAGAGATATCAGCAGTGATGGGGTCCAATAGAGCCGATGCCGCCGGGGTCACGGGTTGTTCGAAAGAGATACCGTGGCCCTGGCAAAGGCAACTAAAGGAACACGGATGGGTTTTAGTCAGTAAAAGTATGACTAGCTCTCCCGCTCCGCACCAAGCGGGAGAAGTCATTTGGTGATTTCCCATCCACAAAAAAAAGGGGTATCACACCACCAACTTCCAAACTCCGGGCTCTTCCTAAAAAAATCGTAATGGAAAAACTCACTGGGAATCGAACCCAGGACCCCACGTGACTGCTAATTAGCTTGTATATTAACGTATTGCCATTCATATTTTGCAGTAATAATTATGCAGTAATTACAATACAGTACTACGGAAGTGCTGATTTACTACTACCGCCGCCTGCAACTTTAGTGAATGCGGTAGTAATTTCCATATTGTGTTAACTCTGCTTGTGTATGTGCGAGTGAAAATTACTAGTTTCATGTTCATCTGCCGGATTTCGGGGTTCCTGAAGAATGTAGGTCTGAAGGAAAGTAGAACACGCGTAGTTATGTCTGAAAGAGAAAGAAAGAAAGAAATAATAGCGTTATTTACAAAATGCAAACAAAAAAATGAAAATAATGTGATTTAAGACGAACTTTTTATTTTATTTGGGACTGTTGTAAAATAGATATTAGTTATAGATTTGTGGTGAAATCGTATTGATAAGGCACTGGAAATTTAAATTTTATAGTCTAACGCCCCTTATTTATAAAAACTAAAACGCTCTATAAACCTATTTTAGTTATAGAAGTATTTTGTTAATTTCTTTCGAATTATGATTTGAGTTTGAAAGAAGTAGACACTTCTGTAGCTAAAATAGGTTTTATAGCGTTTTAGTTTTTTATGAATAAGGTCGTTAATATTTACCTTACAAGTACATCTATAAGGTACCTCAGTAAGCTTATCTCTTCATAAAATTGGAACAGGTACCTACGAGAAAAAGCTCCTGCGCTTATAAGTATTCAACTAACGAGCAAGTTTTAAGCCCTTTAAAATTAAATAAGCACACATCGTCTCATTCTTATTTCATTTCATTTCTTACATTAATGTCTTGTCGTAGATGTCAAATTGTTCAATCACAAAACACCAAGACAACGTACTTTTTACTACTTAA
The DNA here is from genome assembly GCA_905163495.3 of Cosmia trapezina. NCBI lineage: Eukaryota > Metazoa > Arthropoda > Insecta > Lepidoptera > Noctuidae > Cosmia > Cosmia trapezina. Next base: position 16,505,219 of record LR991025.1, on the reverse strand, counting down.
AATTAAAATGGAAATCTCAAAACCCCAGCAAAAAATCTAACCTCTTTAAAAAAAAACACGCCACAAAAGTCAACGCAGCGAGGTCGCCCACGAAAATGTAAAAGATGAAAAAACGTCGCAAGGAGTACAGGAATGAATAGGAGTTGTCCTAGAAGCGTCGGTGGTCCAGATGTTTAACATTTTATGCGGGAATTCACGTGCCCGTACTGGAAGAAAATCTTGCGGCCATGCGGTTTTCAACGGGTTTTCAGATTGAAACTGATGAAACTTTCAGGACTGTGATTTGAGAGATTAGAATGAAGAAAGCATGGTGGTTCAGTGAATTAGATAACAGTTATACAGCTTGTAGGTATTCTTAGTTCTAAAAAACCGGTCAAGTGCGAGTCGGACTCGCGCACGAAGGGTTCCGTACCATATTATATGTTTAACAATTGCAAAGATAACTTTTTACTTATTTTATAATGATACTGTGAATTACAAGGTTATTTTTGCAGTTGCAGAAAATCACCCATGTTTAAACAAAATACCTTATGGATCGCCGTTTTCAGTATTGTTGCTTAAATACAGTATTTATGGTACCTGCATGGTATAAAGAAGTTTCAAATTCCTAATTTGTTGAATTGTTGCGCTAGAGCTCGTACAAAAATGGTCTAAAATTTACAACTTTTGTGGCCCCCTATTTCTTAATTTTAGAAGATTAAAAAAAATGTGTTCGTACTCTACTCAATGAGTTCTAGACGATGACACCCCACATGCAGATTTTTTTTTTTTTTTTCGTAATAAAAAGTTTATTGTATGGGGACCGACCCCTTAAATTTTTAACTTTGCTTTATTTTTATTATTTGTTGTTATAGCCATAATAGACAGCGGGGGCTTAGTAAGTTTGTACTGGACTGTACGTGGTTGTCTGATTTCATGGATTTTAATTTTATTGCGCGGAACCTAATTATTTTTCCAAAATAAAAATAGCCTTAGCACATTAGCTGCCAGACAATAGACACGATAGAAAATTAATTGTTTGAGGTCACCGGTGACCGGCGTGGCAGTTAACCTGTTAGTTACTCCTTAAAACATCAGCTTTATGCCGTCAAAATCGGTGAAAATTCGTTTGGCAAGTACCATTTTTTTAATCGGACTGCGCTTTAAAATTCTTCTATACAAACTTTAACATCGCTAAACCTCATTTGAGGCGTAGTTTTGAAAAACTAATAATGACAAACATTATTACTTACCCATGCAAGTTAAAAAGCTAAGTTTCAAGTTCATTAACCAAATTAATAAGATTTTTCATATAAACTGTATCTCTGTTTTCACGAACACAGATACTAGAATTTCAAAAATCGTCTGGTATGTTTCCATAACTTGACTCAAACATTATTTACACCAATTTTAGAGTTAATCAAGCCCCCAATAAAATCCTCCGCTATAAAATTAACTTTTCACCCCTTAGGTGTAGATTTTTGGAAAACCCTAATACACGTTAGTCGTAATTTTTGGTCTCAAGTATAAAAACTGCGTTTTGAGTTAATCGGACCGCGTGTTAAAGTTCCTCCATACAAACTTTGACACCCCCAATCCTTCCTTACGGGGTAGTTTAGGAAAACTAAAAATGATAAACTTTATAATTTACTTAGATGAATATTCGTGCTAAGTTTCAAGTCTATTAACTCAAGGGATAGGATTTTTCATACAAACTTTCATCCCCTGTTTTACCCCCTTAGGGATGGAATTTCCGAAAATCCTTCCTTAGTGGATGTTTACACTTTATAAGGTATTTATGTGCAAAATTTCAAGTCTCTAGGTCTATTGGTTTGGGCTGTGCGTTGGTATATTAGTCAGTGACTCAGTCAGGACTTTGATTTTCTTATATATATAGATTTACCATGTTATTTTAAGACCACAGACTTTTTATAGGTTTTCCTGTAATCTACAGGTATAGAACTAATTTATATATTTTTTTCAAAATTTTAGGCTCAGCAGTTTCGGAGATAAGGGGGGGGGAATGGTCAATTTTCGTCTATTTTCTTAAATAACTTTAAAACAATAAATTTTAAAATTATAAAAAAAAATATTTGAGACCCTCATAGTAAGTCCTTTCATTTGATATGTCACTCGGTACAGTTTACAAAACTTTTTTTTTTAATTTTCTTGTTTTCCCCCTAAAAGTGACTCTCATATTCAAAATTCATATATTTACTTTAGCTGTACGTGTTTGGGTCACCGAAATCCATATGTGTACCAAATTTTAACTTAATCGGTCCATTAGATTCGGAGCAAATTGGCTGTGACAGACGGACAGACGGACAGACAGACAGACAGACATACGAGTGATCCTATAAGGGTTCCGTTTTTTCCCTTTGAGGTACGGAACCCTAACAAGGTAGGTAAAGAGTTAATTCCTTACCTCGCACTTTACACTTTTTATTTGCTTTGTTTACTTTCTTTTATTATTATCTGTTGAACTTACATTAAATGGTGTGCCTTTTTAGTCTGTGCTAAATGAATGTATTATCTTTCTTTATTTTCTTCCTACGGTCAACTGGTAAATGCATTAGGCTATGGTCTCCTATAAATGCCGTCGGCCGCTTACAACGTCTAAGTTGCCGCTGAACTCAGACGTTGCGCTTGCGTGTAGCGTAAAATAGGAGAACAAAGCCATACGCGGCATTCGAACGCCTTGCGTCGCGACTCGAGTTATTTCGAACCATTGCAGCGTCAGGTCGTGTCAAGTATCTAGCGTGACTACAAAATGGCGAGTTTTAATAAAGAAAAACACGAGCAGACAGTTATGCGGGGCGTTTGGGATGTCATTTTGAATGTTTAAATTACATAAGGCAGCAGCTTATGTAATTTTGAAATTCAAAAACTGCTGATTGTCAGCCTAGTTAGAATAAATGACTTTTGATTTTGTTTTTGAACTTAAAAACTGGTCTAGAATATTTGATTCAATACAAACTCATTTGCGTTGGAGATTCAAACGGAATACCAATGTATAAAGTGTAAAGCTATGTGCGTGAACATTTATTTAATTATTTATATCACCTGCAAACACGAATGAACTCTAAGCAACGCGGGAACATGGCAGCTGAATATTATGCATGATGAATAAAGAGAATACCTCACGTTGAACTGGAAAATGTCTTCAAAGTTTGAAACGTACAGCTAGATAATTTATATGAAGTACTGGAATAATGTTACAACTCATAATATTTTCGTTTCATTACATTTCGCTGCTAGTTGTGTTAAAGTAGTCACTATTATTTTGATGGTTACGTTTTGTGCTTCTGTGTTTATTTTAATATCTTTGCTTTCATTTTCAGCTATATCACTGCGCATGCATGTTGTATATTTTTAGAAAATAATGGCGTAAAAAGATATCTTTTATTATTATAGTGAATCAGGCAAATAAATTAATGACTCAAATCTTAGTTTCGACCTTTTTCAGTTTACGCAGCAAGTACAGTCAACAGCACGTTTTTATTTTGTAGCATTTGCATTTTCTGAGCGGTTTTCGTATAGTTCGAGTGTGGTAGGTGCTGAAAGACGTGGGTTTGACCGTACATTCATTTTTTATTATGAGTTTCTTTGCATGTTGTCACCAAACCAAATACATTCATAAGTTTAGTATTGAATAACAAGGTTCAAAGGATAATCGAGAAAACACAAAGTCAAAGAACTCATCTGTTCTACCTCATATAATATTTATTCTAGTACCCAACTATTCAAGTAGCAACTCCTATGTATATAGTAAGTCAAACTCATTCCCCACAAGCCGGTGAGGACCCAGACCGACCCGTAAAACGTTTTCATAAAAATGCAAATTGTCCGACAACGTATTGCCGACGACCAAGACGGGAACTTCCTTCATCGAATTAAAATACTTTCTAAAGATAATGTCATTTGCTGGCAACATTTTTACGAGGCTTTGACTTTGCAGTGACGGAGTTGGTACAATGATATAATGTCACAAAGGTATTTCTATGGAAGGTGGCCTTTAGAATTTTGAAAAGAGTGGCTGTTTATGTTTATTTTGGAACTGAATAGAAAATTGTTACGAAATTCGTGAAATATAAATACATACTCGTACATTTTTATGTTTCCATTTTTAGGGAAGAACATTTTTAGGTTGCTTTCTCGCATTTAGGAAGTCTCAAAAGTAAAGTTACTGTTTATGTTGTACCTAGTCTATAATTATGAATAAAATAAGTAGGTAATTATTAATAGGGATCATAATGTAGTTATGATTTATTACTAGTACCTAGCTGGGTGACCTACACTGCTCAGGTGAAAATTGAGAAAACGAATACTCTCAGCAATTAGACCTAGCTAAATAAATTTTTCGCCCCCATAAACCCCTATATTGAAACTGTCATCGAAATCGTTAGAGCCGTTTTCGAGAACGTGCTTACAAATATTATATACAAATATTGCTCATTTAATAGTATAGGATTACCGTGCAAGTATCTAGAAATGCTTTCAGGCACAGAGTTTCAAGTTATAGGCTAAGTAAGACAGATAGAACTTTAATTTGCACTCTCTGATTAATTTTCATCCACAAATTAAAGCACACATTTTTGCTTTGATCTTTTCCATGAGGCTTAAAACTGAAAATGCTTTCAGACATGCAATGAGCCTCGGGGCTGGGAAAGTAGACCGCATCGTCCTTTTGGCTTTAGCTTGCTCCGCAAACGGTGTTAGTTGGGGTAGCTTTGAGGGAGTCGGTAACAAATAGCTACTTTGCTATGACCGCTAGATCTGACAGTAATACATACATGTCCCGCAGAAGCGGACAGAGTATTAATTATGAAGTAACGTTTTAAACATTCTATCTTCTTTGCTACGTGTTAGTCGGTGTTAGAAGGTTATTATTCTGAGACCCATTTCATATTAGGTCTTTACCTATGAAATTGCCGTTCTGCAGTACTGGCCATTTCAAATCAAAATAATTTTTGTTTGGCTAAGAATTCTAATTTCAAATTAATTTTATTTTAAAAACATGGATTTTTTTTCCAAAAGTAGTCATTTGTTTATTGATTAGTGTTACATTTTCATCGCATTTCAATCTTTTTCGTCATCATGGATACGTTAAAAATTCTAGTAATTATGGAATATGAGTACCGTCGTGGCAGCAACGCGGCACAAGCGTCACGCAACATCAACGACGTTTACGGAGCTAACACTACAAACCAACGCACCACCTGTTTGCTCGCTTCCGTTCTGGAAATTTCGACCTGAAAAATGAACCTCGCGGTCGTCCGAAGACTTTGGTCGACAATTACGATTTAAAGGCGATTGTGGAAGCTGATGATACACAATCTACGGCTGAATTAGCAGCAGCTTGGTCCATTTGCGTCAAATTGGCAAGGTAAAAAAGCTTGACAAATGGGTGCCCCACGAACTCAATGATCGCCAGCGCGAAGTACGCGTCGAGACGTGCCTTGCACTGCTCAACAGACACAAAAATGAAGGAATTTTGAACCGCATTGTTACCTGCGATGAAAAATGGATTCAGTTTGATAACCGCAAGCGCTCAGCAAGTTGGTTGGATCCTGGTTCAGCACCTAAACAATGCCCTAAACGAAAACTTACCCCTAGAAAAGTGATGGTCACTGTTTGGTGGTCTAGCGCCGGTGTGATTCATCACAGCTTCTTACCAAACGGGGTGAGCATTACTGCAGATGTGTACTGTGAAGAACTGAACACAATGATGGAGAAGCTGGCACATCTCCAACCAGCATTGGTCAAGGGTCTCCAAGTTGCAAGAACTGGGGTTGGAAGCTCTCCGTCATCCGCCCTACTCACCAGACCTTGCGCCTATAGACTACTACTTTTCCAGAATTTGGACAACTTCTTGGCGGGAAAAAAATTCAATACCCGAGAGGCAGTACAAAATGCCTTTGAAGAATTTGTTGCCTCCCGACCAGCTGATTTCTTTAAGAAGGGCATCAATAAACTGCCACTGCGTTGGCAAAGATGCACTGATTGCATGGGTGATTACTTCGATTAATACAAATAAAAAATACATGAAAAAAATTCGTTTAATTTTTTTCATACAAAACGGCAATTTCATAGGTAAAGACCTATTATAAACGTATTATAAATACAACCTCCGCTGTCGCGGCCTTCGCGCATCTGTCGCGTCAATTCTGGGTGACCTCGAGCGGTATCGGCACGTCTCTCATCTCATTCTAGATCTGTAAGAAAGAAAGTTATGTATAATTTTAATATTTCCTACAAAGATAGGGTTTGTGTATAGGTACGCCTTCTTACACAGTGTAGTGTTACAAACCCTACATATTTTATTTATGATGTTTAAACCTTTTCGCTCTCTAAATAGTTTGTTTTTCAGTCGGTCTTTTTAAAACATGTGCACCTGTGTACTGACTGTTCTTTTTCTTCTTTTAGATTTTAAATTTCGTAGACATTTGAATTTGGTGGTCTTTGACACAAAATTTGTTTTTCGTCACTCCGATTCCCGTTGCCATACTGATCCCATGTTTTTTGTGAAATATTAATTTCTGTGAACTCATCAGGCTTTTGGTATAAGCCCTATTGTCTATTTATTGTTGATATTCGTTAATACATTTTAATTGGAAAGAAACTACGTAAACGCGCATAGCGCTTTTTGATACACCAAACCAGATAGAACTGGTTCTACCCACGGGGCAGCGAATTTTCCGTACAGTACGTGCAAGCTGATGTGTGGTTTAACACCTTTTTTTGGCGTGGTGTGCTTTTAAGCCATCTTGCCAGCTCCGCTAAGTGTTACAGCAGCTACGAAATTCTTTTTCCCGAATCCTTGGACCTACTTCAGATAATTTAATTATTTATTTACTTAGTAGTTAAATTTTCTATGTAGCCTAGCATTTTTTTATAATTTAACCGTCTGATTGATTTATTTGTTACTCCTCAAATTATTATAGCGATTTCACTAAATTTTCATATCAAATTGTCGAATAGAATATATTATCTAAATATACATCTTGATACAAAACTAGGTTTATATCCTCATTCTTACTGATATAAGCTATTAAATCAATCACATAGTATTAGCTGAACTGTTTGTTTATGAGTGGCCAAAGTCCTATAGAAATTGGACAGTTCCCTATAAAATCTAAAAGAAGAAAAAGAACAGTCAGTACACAGGTGCACATGTTTTAAAAAGACCGACTGAAAAACAAACTATTTAGAGAGCGAAAAGGTTTAAACATCAAAAAAAAAAATGTAGGATTTGTAACACTACATCTTTCATTTTTTAATGCTACAACAGGCACCTTTCACAGAAAGACGTACTTACTGAGTTTTTAAAAACTTTATTAAAGTTAATGCATACATAATTACGTCGTATTTTAATATCTAGAAGGAAACACAAGACACGATGTCTTCCACATCTGTTGGCAAATGCTCAAGACTCTTTCCAGCCGGGAAAGCGTTTAAAGACTAATTGAAGAAAAATACAGCCAAGTTTTCATCTTAATCTCATCTTGAATTAGCCCAATATCATCATCATCAACTGAGAGCAGTGGTGATCCAGTGATAACGGCCCCGACTTGCGAGTTGTAGGTAGTGGGTCCGATCACAGATCACGATATCCCTTAGTAAGACCGTCAGACTTTCGGGTTTCTTACGACTTGTAACATTTCCGAGGTACGGAGAGGTCTTGGTATGTAAAGATGGTCACCCATCTACGGACAAACCGCGGCAAGCGTAGCTTAACCTGATCCATCGAGCCGTGCGGCTGCTGTTACTTCGCCACAGGCCCCTAAAAACTCACAAAATTACTTCCCCTATGCCAATAATCACCACGAATATTAGACATTGGTGATCAAAAAATATGTTATGCTGTTTTCATTAAATCAAACGGTAAGTACCTATTGCTACCTATTTTCTTGCCCTAATCCCACCATCACCATGATTTTCATTAACAAACACAATCCCGTCGCCTGAGGCTGCCAACCAGTTTACCCCTCCACAATAATATTTACCTACAATGCCTCCCTAAGATATATTAAAACATAATAAAACTTTTATAACACAATCAGCGGGAAGCAATCTCAGGAGCAACACACATAATGCGTTTAATTTCGGTAGGTGTTACGTTTGCACTTAATTAAGTTTACGAGTGCGTCTCCTTAAACTGACGTCATAAAATCTAAGGAGCTGCGCGACAATACTTAGGTATCATTGCTACGTTATTGCTGTAATAAACGTCTTTATTATTGTTACTAATTATACGGTCGGCACGTGTGGTCCTTGGAGATGTTTATCTGAAAGGCGTTTTTTGGAAGAAAATATAGATAGATAAATAGAATACTCTTTATTATGCACACCATAAAAAATAAAAAAATAAGTGTTGAAATTTTACATAAGGTGACACAATGGGCTGTTTAAAAAAAAAAAGAAGAAAATATATAAAGAGTTGATTAAAATTACGTAACTTTTTACGGATGATCATGCAATTAGGGAAATTAAATACAAGTGTCAAAGAATGACTGTTGTGATTTGAAAATTTAAGTTAAAGTTAAATAACTGAAAGTTAGTTAAGTTAAATTAACTAAAACTTAACTAAACTTTAACTTAAATTTTCAAATTTGCTAAACAAAATCTTCGATTTTACACAGTGTTGAAACCAAACTAAAACCACAGCTAAAACGCTCTATAAACCTATTTCAGTTATAGAAGTGTTTTATGTTTTTCTTTCAAACTCATAAATCGAAAGAAATTGAAAAACATTTCTATAATTAAAATAGGTTTATTTTATAGTTTTTTATGAATATTTCACTCAGGAACGCAAGCATCTGTGAACAATATCCGTGTTCAGAGATGGATGCTTGCGTTCCTGAGTGAATTAAAAGTAGTAATGAAAAAATACATTTTACATCCCCAAAGACTTAAATTATTAACGTGAAAAGTATAATAACACCTAGGTATGTACTATGTTGACCGGTTTTTTTTATTTGCATAAAACATGGTGTTTTACGCAAATAATAAAAACCGGTCAAGAACGAGTCGGACTCACCGAGGGTTCCGTTCCGATTTCTGAAAAAGTATGCTATTTAGAGACATAGTTTTATTTTTACTGTAATCTTTACATAAACTACTACCACATACAATAATTTCCGATTTTTTATATGCAAACTTCGGAGATAACGGGGGTATTTTTTTTTACATTTTTCATCAAAAGTCGAAAACTATAGGGCCTAAAAAAAGAAAAAAATAATTTGAGAATGTGTAAACGGCGTTATTTCCCCCACATGACCTAGTACCACCTCAAAATTTTAAGACCCCGTTTCAGTCCCTGTTGCAAAAAATATATAAATATTTATATTTCTTTCTTATTTGCAAAGTAGTTGGGCAAACGTCATCTAAAACTGTTCCAAATTTTAAGTTGATAGCATTAGCAGTTCTTGAGATATTCAACTGTGACAGACAGACTGAGTCGCACCATAAGGGTTTTACCATCTTGGTACGGAACCCTAATTATCTTATGTTATAACCGTTTGACCTAGATAGCGAGCTTCCATGTTATGCCAAACTACGAGTACGTAGATTATCTTAGGCTAATCTGATTATGTCTTACGGAAAACTTTTTATCTTGGCTTTCGTAGAACCAGTTCAGTCAGGGAAAAACTCTTTACTCTTGAAATTGAGTTTGGCATAACTTCACATGATATTACTTTGTAATATACGCTATCACATCACATTTAATTTCAATTTGTCTTCCTCCATTTTGATGAACCTTGACGCTGTATATATAATTATTTCACACATTGTAAGCTGGGGCCGGTTGGCTTTTGGAATTAACACGGACCGTAAAGTCTGGAGAGTTTAACAACTCAGTTTTATGTCGGAAATTAACGATTGAATCGTGAGAGAATAGTTTTCATTGTTGTTCCTACAGTTACATTTTAAGCTGTGTTTTAATTATTTGTAATGCTGCAGTCATTAAGGTAATATTCTGTTGTATTTATCCGATCCACACATAAACTCACGGCTTCTCCTATGGGTGTAGGCAGAAACTACAGAACGCCACCTGCTACGATCCTTACATACTCTTTTTGAATCGTTTACGTTCATACATTTGGGTCATATACGCACGCCTGTTGCGAGTAGATACTACGCACCTGACCTTTCTGAAGAATATCACTAATGAGGTCGCTATAATATGTCTTTCATAACCTCCAATACAGTAAACGATTAAGACCTACGATTACCAATCTATGTATAAGTTGTTAAACCCGATTCTCTCGTTCATTAGAAGCAATCTATTGCATATAATTTTAAGTTGTTAACTAAGTACTTCACTTAATTCTTCATCGGCTTAACTAATGAGGTTCCACAAAACGGTCTTCACTAATGACGATAAGTACTTATTAATATTTCCGGGGCACCCTGTTGCAGTCAACCTTCCTGACTCCGTAACCTTTGCAGTACAAGTCATTTTATAAGTATACTAGCGGACCGACAAAAATACTGGTATTCAGCTGCATCCGGTTAGACTGGAAGCCGACCCCAACAAAGTTGGGAAAAGGCTAGGCAGATTGACTAGCGGCCCCGACACGAGAACCCGACTGCAGCGCCACCTACCAAGTCCAATTGTGTTTCAAACCATCCAGGAATACATTCAAATATACACACAAAGTTTCATCTAAATCGGTCCAGCCGTTGTTATACCACTTTTATCCGTTTTTTTAAAAAAGTATCCTATGTCCTTCTCCTGGTTCTAAGCTACCTCGCCACTAATTTTCAGCCAAATAGGTTCAGTTGTTCTAGAGTTTAGTGTAAGTAACACGACTTTCTTTTATATACGAGTATGTAGATATAGATATACTGTAGTAACACCCCGTTATTACAGCACCAGGTATAGCGAATCGGGGTAAATGACAGGCGGCTTTGCATTAGAACTTGGATAATTTTAGTGCTTAAGATTAATAAAATTCATACATTTTTACAATTAGATCACAAATTGTCAGCTAATCTGCTACTGTTTTTTAGGGTTCCGTAGTCAACAAGGAACCCTTATAGTTTCACTATGTCCGTCGGTCTGTCCGTCTGTCCGTCCGCAGCTTAGCTCCCTGAAGGTGCCCTAAAAATGTTTTTAAGGTTCTTCTGTACATGTAAAGTGGGGATGTTTTTTTTTTCTCTTCTACCCCATGGTGTGGGATATCATTAGATGGGTCTTTTAAAAATATTGCGCGTTTGTGAAAACAATTTTTCGATTTAGGTATACATCCGTTTCTGAAATATTAAGCTTTAAAGTGCTAATTTTTGTTAGAGTCAAGTGTCGTCGTCGTCCCTGCCAGCTAAACGGTTAGTTTTGGATGGGTGAAAAAATTCACGGTAGTAGTATATATAACGAAATTAAAAGGAAAACTAAGCTAAGTAGGCTTTTCAAGTTTACGAGTAATAGTCAACCAACTTGTAAAATTTACTTTGAACAGTAAAAATTTCGTACAAATTCCATTAAAAATTACTTATGTAACGTTGTTAGTCGCGTAAAACAAACAACAGGTAGTAAATATAAGTTTATGAACCATGTAAAAATATACAAAAGTAAAATCATAACATTCTTATTAACAATGATTTCTAAATAAATAATATTTACGCTCGAATAACGACGGGCGGCGGCGTGCACTACGGAACCCTATTACTGCGCGTGGCCCGACACGCACTTGGCCGATTTTTCCTGTTCTATATTTGTATCAGCCTCAGAAGAACAACAAGCATAGAAGTAGTGTTTAAATAGCAACTGAACTCAATATATTTGTTTCATTTTGACTTATGGAGCCGCTATGATGTAAAAGAAGGACACATATACAGAAGACGTTTCGAAATTTTGTAGGTTGTCATTCATTTTATTCTGACTAGTGATGTACCCACTAAATTTCAACGTCGATAGAATTTACAATGACATTCTTTCTTATACTGCCAAGAATAATAACCGTAGGTACACCCGGCTACACATCAAACTATACATTTCCAGTTTACACTGACCGCTCATTGTAAGGAAATCCTATACAATGCGAGATCAGCTTATACTGGAAATGTATAGCTTGATCTGTAGCCGTGCGTACCTAAAATTTTGAATTAACTAAGCATCCTTATGATCCCAATACTTAATACATTCGTTCAAAATGAAACAATACTTTAAGTATGAACTAAATAGTTCGTCATCATCATCACCAGTCTTCCTTGGTTCCCGACAGCTCTTCATGTATTAAATCTGACCCGGCTAAACCAGAATGTATTTAATTGCCATAATAACTGATGAGTTTATTGAAAACAAGTGGGAGACATTCGGTTTAGCAAATGTTTTTAGCAACTTACTTTCTCATATTTTTTTGAATTTTAGATTACATCATAGACTACTCAACAATGTCTAGGGAACAAGGGTATTCAAAGTACCTAATAATTTTTATTTTAATACTTTTTATGTAACACATTATTTTAAATCGGTAGAAGCGTAATTTAATAGAGATTTGAATTATTTGATTAAATAAAATGGTTGTTAGTGAAAAAATAAAATTTATTATGAAAATTCAAATTTTTGTACATAAAAAAATAAATAACGACCAGATAATATTTTAAATAAAAAAATAAAATGCCTAGCAACTTTAATAATCTGTTAGGCGAATTCCAGCTCACACCATAATCATTCCGCCCTGGTACGAATGAACTTCCTGAGGATTCTGGAGTCGGCTCTGGCGACCAGGAACTCGCCAAAAGCGCAGTCTTCTTGAATCGGGATGGAATCCAATTATTTCTGAATTTGTTATTGTCATCTGTGTCAAGGATTCCTAAAACAAACAGTTCTCAATAAAATTTATGTAAGATTTTTTATCAACATTTTTATTTAGGTATTTACCTAAATAAAAATGTTGATAAAAAATCTTAAATCTTTAAACTAAGTTTTATTTGTATGTCTTACTTGACTGATGTGAGATGATTTCACGAGATGTCAAGATCAGTGGCGATTCATTAATCTGTATCGATGTACTAGGTCCTGTTTCAACTTCCATTGCTACGGGATCCTACAATTACGTATTTTTTATTAAAAATAAATAAATAAATTTGCACACGATTATATTTCCGACTGGGATAATTAGAAGAATGATATCGTATCAATGATATTTTTAATATAATATCATTGTATCGCATATATCAAGTGAACATATTTCTGAAATGTTATACCTGACTTCACGTTAGATTGCTGTTGATTGTGAGCGGTTCTTTTAATTTGCAGTACTGCGCTATGTCCTTCTTCGCAGACTTCCATAAGTATTAAACTTTTTAAACTTTCGCGATTTGTACACATTATAAAACACTATCGAAAACGGGTCTTATCGCGATATTCTTTTTAATGAGGTAAACTGGTACCTACTTGTTTCCCGACGTTTCGACCGCCTTGCAGCGATCGTGGTCACGGGAGGACTGATGACAGCTCAGCGACGTCTTCGTAAAGTGCGGGGAAACAAGTAGGTACCAGTTTACCTCATTAAAAAGAATATCGCGATAAGACCCGTTTTCGATAGTGTTCCATAAGTATTTCCTGTAATGTAATAAATAAAGTTTTAATTTGAACGGGATACTATTTATTGCCAATAAAATACCTTAATTATATATCATAATACTGGATGAATTTTTTATCATGCACCAAATCGAAATGAGAGATTGTACTCATCATTATGAACTACTTTTACTATGGGAACAAACCTGAAATCGCGAAAAAAAAATCAGCTGTTCAGTACAGTTATCTACATCAAACTCATCAAAATGTACTGAACAGCTGATTTTTTTTTCGCGATTTCAGGTTTGGTCCCATAGTAAAAGTTGTTCATAATGATGAGTACAGTCTCCCATTTCAATTTGGTGCATGATAAAAAATTCATCCTGTATATCAGACCATTTCATAAGTTCTATCCATAACAAATAATGTGACGACTTAAAGAACATGCTACATCCATTTCATAGGTTCATTACCAAATGAATACAAAGTAAAATGCTTGGAGCATATTATGTGGCTGTGCTTTTTGGAGTCCAATTTCGTCTACCAATACAATTTATCCATTTTTTTTCACATCGTCTAGGAAATCTGTAAAAGAAAAGTATCGACAACATTATTTACGTCACTATGGCTGATCAAGATAACCCCAAAACAATTTCCGAATATTGGCTAATAACTTCTATTGGAATAAATATTACGACTGGTTTCAGCTATATAGTGACACAGCAATATTTGTTATGTATTTATATTCGTTTATCAGATCATATGCAACAAGAAATTGAGCAAAAACTTACCGATGGAAGGTCAATATTTATTGTTCATTTTATTTTCGCTATGAATGGGACTTGCAGCCCCCAACCACACAAGAAATTGCTCCATAGCGTCCACACACTCACTATTTGTAGTTAAACAAAGAATTCATGCAATCTAACAGTAGAAATATTATTAAAACATCGCAAAACCATGGAAGATTACGACAAACACGTAAACAATGAACACGCGAATAAGTCAGGTAGTTCAATGAACGAACTGTCAGGCATTGAAACAAAGTACTATCAAATTTGGCCGCGTCATACTATAACTTTTTTAACCAAATGACAATTGATCTTGTGACCATGCCAAGAAAGTAAAACAAAGAGTAAAATATTTATCTCTTTCCCACATCCTTTATCGTACCTTTATCGTACCTAATAATAGAACGGGACTAAAGGTAGTTACAGAATTCTGTTTTTAACCTTCCTTCTATGCTTTGTTATTGTTCTGAGGTATCAGCGTTTATTTTACAATTTTATGCCATGTTATAACAATAACAAGAAAAGGTTGCATGTTAAAACCATGCAGGTCAAGAATCTCTACAGTACCTACGATAGAAAAACTAAGGAGAAGAAAATTGACTGTGGTAAGGTTAGTTGAAACAATATCAAATTATTAATTGTCATTTTAATGAAAATTTATTTTAAAACTTGCCTTCGACCCTCTTCTATATCTGGCAATTTATTCTAACAGTAACAGAATCACCATACATCCAATATAAAACTGATAATAAAATCAAACTACCGACAAACAAGTTACGAGGGCATAATGAAGGGCAAATGCCTCACGAGCCCTCCAATGTTTTCTTAGGACAGACCAAATTATAATAGAGCGTCGCTGGGCGCGCTTGGTACTAAACTTTCATATATTTTGCTCAATCTCAGTCGTCGTTCATTTGTTTACTTGGCAACAATTGGTACAGTTATGATACAACTTCGATGAATAGTTTAGATTTGAAAATTTACATTCATTCATTTCAATTTTACGAATGTATTTGATTATTTATGCCTGTACAAGTTATTGCGTATACGTAAAGATCATTTCCACTTACTTAAAGCAGTAATAAAGATAAAGATTGGTGATGTTGCACTCAGTTCGGATCGTGATCGGTTTTACGAATTTTACCGATGCTACATTTAAGTTGTGTCGTACTGTATGTAGACAGAGTACCTATTATGTAGTTGGTCATTAGGACAGCTGCACGATAGGGATTGTTCTGAAATGTCTACCTGCATTGTGTCAATTTACTTGCAAATTCACTTGTATAATACCTTTTTTTACAGAAGTTCGGGATTTCATACTTGAATGGTTTTTGTATACCTACTACCTAAAATCTTATTTCAAACTTTCTTATGATGCTGTTCAAGCCAGAAACCGGGGTTGTGTTCCAGTTTCAAGGGTATTTATGGATGGAGATAGGCAAATGAGACCAGTTTTATCCTTGTGGTGTGGTATTGCGTGACCATTTGATGGGCTTTCGTCGTCAGCTTGTTAGTCATCCATTTTAACGTAAAAAAAGTTAAAAGAAATAGCACTGGACCAAACTACCGAACTTAGGCTTTGACACCTTCTTTTAGCCGTAAAAATACATTAAAGAAATCGGTACGTACCTACTAACTTCCAAAAAAAATAATATTTAAAATCAATCTCAAAATCAAATCAAACTACAGACAAATCACGTTGCCAAAACGAAATCCGGAATCCTTGTGGACCTCTGTTTTGATAGGACGGCCCATTTAAATCGTAAATGCCGACGCCGACACCGAAGCCAATGCCTACTGTTCAAACGCCGAACAATTTCTTATTTTTAGCCTACTACTGAAAGGCTTTATAAATTCGTCAGTCTGGTAAGTTAGTTCGTCATCCCTAAAATACCTAAGGCTTTTTTTAGGACTGACAAACCAATTTAGATAGCTATGATTAGTTTTATTTTATCGATGAAAAGTTTTAGATTACTTTCTGAGATGAAAGGTTTGGCTGAGGGAATAAGGTTAGTACAAGGATTGTAACTTATATACTTATATTGATCAAGAGTTTTGTAAGTCAAACTATGATTAGGTACTTCGCGAAACAAATAATATAGAAAAATACGGCCATTTATGCGGTATATTTTGATACTCGCAAGTGAATCAAAACTTATAGGTTACTTACCGTTGACCTAGAATCTTGAAAATTTGGCTAGAAGCAAGGTGACAGCACAAGTGAAGAAAAAAGTCCGAAAATTGTTAATTTGTAATTTTATCACATAAAATATTTTAAGATTATAAACTTAAATTTGCAGTTGGAGAACTGACCGTGACGTCAATGTATGGGAGAACATGTTTTTAAACTACAATGTTAAGTTTTTTACTGTTCTTATTTCCTGTGCGTGTCCCAAATAAATTATTTTTCAATCTTTTTATTTTACTTAAAACTGCAAGAAATTCATTACCTCCATAGCAAGCGTAACCCTATCGGATAAATACTGGAGCAAACCCTAAGACGAGCGGCATTAAAACCCCATACCTCGTGAAAGAACGATTTACTACCCCTTAGGGAAAAGAACGTAAACTATTGGGGACGCTTTTAAAATTCATATGTGGGTATACGTGCGTCGTCGCGGGCATAACTCTTGCGGTAAAAAAAAACTAAATAAATAAAAACAAGCGAGGTCTTTAGAAGTTGTTCAAGAGTTTCAGGCCAACTTGAAAATTCTACTACTATTATAAATGCGAAAGTTTGGATGAAAGAAAAAAAAAAAAAGAAAGAAAAACGTTTATTTGGACACAGTTCGGATGGATGAATGAATGTTTGTTACTCAATCACGCCAGAACGGCTAAACGGATCTAGATACAATTTGGCACAGATCTATTTATATTATAGTCTGAAATAGCACATTGGCTACTTTTTATCCCAAAAAAATTTACGGTTCCCGTGGAATAACTTCCGACTCCACGCGGGCGAAGCCGTTGCCAAAAACTAGTTCTTTATAATAAGAAAACTCGTAAATTATTCAGCAGGTAATCACAAAAATTGCTAGTAAACACTTAAATTCACATAAACTATGTCCAATTACGAACTGCCTCACGGGACGGTAGGTAACCAGCATCCAAAACTGTGCACGTTGGCAATTTTATATCCATATTTTTTATTTTTCACGAATAAGAGAATCCGAGATAAAATACGACTTTACGTAGAGCCGAGGTGCGGGGACGTGCTGTTATACAAGACAGCCGCTTTATTTATGCCCTCAATATTTTACAAACCATAAAACTTCTTCGCCTTGAAAATAACGAATGTTTTATGTTAATAGGTTTTTCGGAATTCACACCGGGCCAAGTAAAATTTTAATTGATCCTACTTTCCTCGGTGCAATATAAGAAATTGCAAAAGAAAACCAATCGACCGTGTTTTATGGAAATCATAAAATCACGCTGATTTGATAGGTTCGAGGTTTTTACGACCTTAATATACCTATTGATTTTTTTATGTCCCACTTTATTTTGATTCCGTCATTTCTCAAAGTTTAAGGTGAGTGTTACAAATCAGAATGTAGTAGCTACGTGCGCTCCGCTCTATTTTATAAGATCGAACCTTATTTGTTTTACGTTAGAGCTTAGAGAAGCCTTACTTTTCAGTATTTTTCCCTGTTTGGGGTAACGATATTAGTACTGCGTGTCTTTAAAAAGATGATTAAAATAATTAATTATTTTTTGTGTGATCACTGTCTTTAAAATAACGTTGAACGTTGTTTTGAATTATTTATTTATTTTTATTTGAATTTATTTCACAATGGTTTTTTTATTAATGATGCAATACTAACTTAGTTTTTACCTTTGTAACTAACATAACATTATGGACACTAATTTAGTCTGAAATAAATGAATTTAATTTAATTTTAATTTATAAATAAAAAACTTGAGTGACAATTTTATGTCAGGCTTAATAGTTATTTGTGCAACAAGAGAGCAAAGCCGTTTTTTGCTGCGAGTGCTGATTTTGAATCCTGAGTGTGGCGAGGGATTCAAAGGCACGAGATGCAAAAAAAACTTTGCTATCGTGTAACACACATAACTTTTCACTTCAGCAGCGAGAACACTTTAGGAGATAAAGTATTGTAATAAATATTTTAACAGTATTGCTAAGCCACACTAGGATTCATTGCACCTCCAAAAATTAGTAGTAGGCAGTAAGTACCTTTATACATAACAGCCTACACACAAATTTTAATAACTAACAACATAGATTCATAGGTACCACTTACTTTAGCGACAAGAAAATTGCAGTCCGGAGCTTCATTAAGAAATTTTTCTATGCTAAGAGCCGTGAAAATTTTGGACTTTTTAGCCATAAGCCCAACTGACATTCTTTTTAGAAAAGATACGAGTTTTACGTATGTTTCAATATGCACGTTATGTTTTGTTTTTAATTAAAGTAGCTTTCAACATTGAGTAAATACTCCACATTGTAGATGATCGCCTCGTCTGTATTAAATCTAAAAAATAAGATAGCAACACCGTCTCCGAAAAACTGCTTGCGCCCTTTGTAAGTCTCCATTCATTGAAGATATGGTATGCTTTCAGATATTTCTCAGGTAGGAAACTTAATTCTGCATTAATAACTTGTTGTTTTAACTCTTCCGGTGTTAAAATACTGTTCTCATCGCAGTTTCACTAATATTTTACGATTATTTTAATATTTTTTAACTTATTCAACTCTTTACGCCAGCCACGAAATTTTATTCCCACTGTTTTATTAGGTCTTTACCTATGAAATTGCCGTTCTGCAGTACTGGCCATTTCAAATCAAAATAATTTTTGTTTGGCTAAGAATTCTAATTTCAAATTAATTTTATTTTAAAAACATGGATTTTTTTTTCCAAAAGTAGTCATTTGTTTATTGATTAGTGTTACATTTTCATCGCATTTCAATCTTTTTCGTCATCATGGATACGTTAAAAATTCGAGTAATTGTGGAATATGAGTACCGTCGTGGCAGCAACGCGGCACAAGCGGCACGCAACATCAACGACGTTTACGGAGCTAACACCACAAACCAACGCACCACCTGTTATTGGTTTGCTCGCTTCCGTTCTGGAAATTTCGACCTGAAAAATGAACCTCGCGGTCGTCCGAAGACTTTGGTCGACAATTACGAATTAAAGGCGATTGTGGAAGCTGATGATACACAACCTACGGCTGAATTAGCAGCAGCTTTCGACGTTAGCGTCAAAACAATATTGGTCCATTTGCGTCAAATTGGCAAGGTAAAAAAGCTTGACAAATGGGTGCCCCACGAACTCAATGATCGCCAGCGCGAAGTACGCGTCGAGACGTGCCTTGCACTGCTCAACAGACACACAAATGAAGGAATTTTGAACCGCATTGTTACCTGCGATGAAAAATGGATTCTGTTTGATAACCGCAAGCGCTCAGTAAGTTGGTTGGATCCTGGTTCAGCACCTAAACAATGCCCTAAACGAAAACTTACCCCTAGAAAAGTGATGGTCACTGTTTGGTGGTCTAGCGCCGGTGTGATTCATCACAGCTTCTTAACAAACGGGGTGAGCATTACTGCAGATGTGTACTGTGAAGAACTGAACACAATGATGGAGAAGCTGGCATATCTCCAACCAGCATTGGTCAATCGCTCGTCTCCGCTGCTCCTGCACGACAACGCGCGACCTCATACTGCACAGCAGACGGTCTCCAAGTTGCAAGAACTGGGGTTGGAAGCTCTCCGTCATCCGCCCTACTCACCAGACCTTGCGCCTACAGACTACTACTTTTTCCAGAATTTGGATAACTTCTTGGCGGGAAAAAAATTCAATACCCGAGAGGCAGTACAAAATGCCTTTGAAGAATTTGTTGCCTCCCGACCAGCTGATTTCTTTAAGAAGAGCATCAATAAACTGCCACTGCGTTGGCAAAGATGCATTGATTGCATGGGTGATTACTTCGATTAATACAAATAAAAAATACATGAAAAAAATTCGTTTAAATTTTTTCATACAAAACGGCAATTTCATAGGTAAAGACCTATTATTTAAATTAAGGCGTGTTCGGAAATAGCACCCATGATATTTTATTATTCAAAATATATTACGTAACATTATTGAAGCTTGGCTCTACATGAGATCTGATAGCTTTTTGTCAGTGCGAGGTATATGTGGTGTCGTCTTAGCAACATTTTACATGAAAATGTTTTTGGTGGGATTTCATTTCTTTTTGTAAGTTGCTTATGATATGTATAGGTTGATATGTAGAAGTTCCAATTTTTAGATTTTTTTTGTTGTTTGTGTACTAATAATAGCTTACATACCAAATTTCAGCTTTCTAGGACTTTATTTGCGGAAGTCTCATACAAATTTCCATCCCCTAGTTTAAGGGTTGGGGGGTAAAAGTTTCAAATTTTAGATTTTTTTTGTTGTTTGTGTACTAATACTAGCTTACATACCAAATTTCAGCTTTCTAGGACTTCAGGAAGTACCCTAAGAATTTTTATGATCATCAGTGAGTCAGTGAGTCAGTGACGAAATCGAGGTATTTTATATATCAATAAAATCTAAAGTATAAGAGCTATGCAATTGAAACTTTATAGGTTTAATAAGTCAACCACTGACATCATTTCCCGAAAATTTTGTTTATCTGGTATAATCCAAACCCATGTTATGAAGGTTCAAAAATACGACGAAGTGCTTCGAGAAAAGGTAGGTAGTGCCCATGCGCTTCGCTTGACTCGTCTTGGCGGGGGCACTACCGTGCCCCCAGATCTTTTTGCACAATTTATTTAGTTAGTATGAAATTCCGAACGTGTTTGTCTTTGAGGTCGAATTCAAAATCAGAACTTCGAAAGGGCTGGTCTTTGTTTCTCTCTCTTTCTAATGGTGGGAAAGAGATAGAGTGTGAATGTTTCGAATTGTATGATTAACCCAAGGCTGAATAAGATATTCGCGGCTTTCTGAAAAAAAAAAAAAGTTACTTGGTCTCACTCAGTGAGCATATCGCATTTTGCTGTCTGATTTCAGGCAGCAAAACCTACATGTTTGAGCTAAGTGAAAAAGTTATTTTTATTCTATGCGAGTGAAATAAACCTTCAAGTGTCTCAGTAGTTTATCATCCCATTGAAGTTGTAGCATCAACAAAGTAAAGGACTCAACTCCCTTTCATCTTTCATTTTAAAACCAGCTCTTTGCCACTGTATGTGACTTGACGACTTAATCGTAAGAGGAAAGAGCTTAAAAATAAGTATGTTTTACTGCTTCAGGGAAACTTAACAAAGATATCGTTTTTCAAAGACTCACAAGTCACAGTATTTCAGTCGGCGACACTTATTTATCGAAGTCTGTGACGTATAACCGCTCCCTTCGCCGGATTATGTCTTCGTATAGTAAGATTAATAGTAAGGTGCTTCATCAAAGAAGAAAAATGCAATTTTCTAGCGTGATTGAAAAATCGTTCGTTGTACTACTAAGCTCGGATTACGTGCCGAGTTCTTGAAAATTTAACAACGGGTTTTGAGAATTGCTATATTATAATATTTAGTAAAAATATTATATTGTTTGATTTTTGGTACATCAATAATATGTATGACATAAATATACATCTTGTGTAAAACCTATTTACTGTTTTTATTTAACATTCATCATCTGCCTAGCCTTTTCCCAAGTATATTTGGGTCGGATTTCACTGAATGCAGTTGGATACTAGTATTGTACATGGAGCAACTGCCATCTGACCACCACAACCCAGTTACTGGGTAACACGATACCCCTTGGTAGACTTTCGGGCTTCTGACGACCTGTAACAACTGTCAAAGATCTACAAATGACTGCCGGGACCAACGGCTTCGCGTGCTTTTCGAGGCACGGAGGGGTCTTGGTATGTAAAGATCCAATCCACCCATCCCATCCACGGACCAACCGCGGCAAGCGTAGCTTAACCTGATCGATCGACCCGTACGACTGTTATTACTTAGCCACAAGCCCCCTTTTTATCTACCATTCAACATAAAAATACTGTCTTTAAGACTGCCATGAAAAAGCGCCGTCATTTTCCAAACAATGTCCTCAACACGGCAGTACATTCTATGGAAAAATATGTTTAACATCACGAAAATAAAACTCAATCCCATTATGTCTACGTTTATATTGTCGTCCAAATATAATGTGTGAATAATGTGGACCTTCCATTCAATAAGGTTAGCGCCTTTTTGTCGTGTACCCCTAAAAAGATATCTACCCTTTAGATGTATTAAATTATGGACTATATTTTCTGCCCTCACTTCCGTTCGGCCTCTGCTCTTTTAGTTAAGTAATACGGTGTACCTGAGAGATTTGTTGGACCTTTTCTCGTGAGGTGATTAAAGGAAAACCGTGTTTGGCGGACTTGGATGCTGGAGAAAAATATGATTTTGTTTGTCGGAGAAAAATAATGTTGTAGATCTTTTATGTCTTTGGCCGGGATTTTACTAATATAACGACTGTTCTTCCTTCAAATTTGAATTAGTTACTTGCATGCTAATTTTTTATTCGATGTTCTGTTCGAAAAATGTACTCAATTTTACATTTTACAAAAATATACACACCATAGCTATAAAACATAAAGTACGCAAGCTAGATACGTTAGCAATGTAGGTACTTCTCAGCTCATTTCCCATAGCAAGGATTTCAGTGGTCGTACGTACTTCGTATGACGGATACAAACGCCCACTTACATTGTACGAGTAAGTACAAGTGGTAAATGACGGTAAATGTACTGTGAAGTTGAGGTTTATTTGAGTTGCGGTAGCTTTTATGCAGATTTTGAACGTATGTTTCAAAATGGAGTGACATTTCCATTTATTCAGTGTATTGTAGTAACCGATGGACCGTTTACGGTAATGGTATTTTCAGTGCTGAAAATAGACCTAAAATTCTACATTATTAATATTTGAAAATTATAAGCTTTAGGTTTACGGACTTTTCTGAAACTATAAAAATATGTTCTTTTGTCTAAACTTAACTTATTAAAAATAAATATAATTATCAACACTGGTCGACTAGACGCTCTCTTTGTCTAAAGTTTTAGATGGCTATATTTAATTTATATCTTTAAAAATAAACTAAAGTTTTTCACAAAGAAGTCTGTAACTTTCTTATTCAGCTATTTACGACTTGCCCTTTGGGTTCAAATAAAATTAATTATTTTCTTTGTTAAGTAGACAAGCATCTAGGTATAACATTTTATTTTCTCTCAGTTTTTACGATTTTGTGACTTTATGATTATTCTTTTAACAAGATTATCCCACATTGGTACCGCTGAACTTCGATCTTATCCAATATCACATAGCTTTCTTCAGAAACAGTACAGTTGTATAAGCTGGCTGTGTACTTAGTATAGGTATGCAACGAAATTCAGAAAGATAATAGGTATATTAAATATTTATCCAAACAGTATTCCTCAGGAGCAATCCACTTAAGTACTTGCCTCCCGGTTATTTTAATGCTCATGTTTTCCAATAGGACAACTTTAACTGCCGAACTATAAAGATAGGATATCGTTGAAAGTTTTTTCAATATTTTACGAAAGTTTTAAAAACTCCGGTGTCCGATACTGAACGCGTTGCAGTAAGAAAAGTAGGCGATGCCGTGGAAACTTTTCGATTAGCATAGGGAGATAAAAGGGGAAGTACGATTGTTTGAATGTTTCCCATCTTGATAGTAGGTAAGTACGTAGTACCCTTATGTTGGTGAAGATTTTGGTGGAAATATGGTTGGACTTAGTTTTGCTTAGGATAGAATTTTATTATGCGTAATGTGTGTGTGTGTAAATGAATTAGAGGGGGAAAAACAATATTTTTTAAATAATGTTTTAAGTAAAGTTTAAATTACTGTACGTGTTTTTTTTTCAAAACAGTCTTAACGCTCTGGTATAATAATAAATTATTTTAATTCTGATAAGGTTCTGATAGAAATTAAGGTCTATAAACCAAAACCTATCTAGGTAATACGGGCTGGTATCCGCAACTCCACGACAATGCGCGTATTTTAAAACCTATCTAACTGTGCCTGCAATCATGTAAGCGTTATTGCTGAAAATTCCCAACCCGATTATTACTTTCGGTCAAGGCAATGGGCCAGAATCCCGTCACTTCTAATATTTATCATAATTTTTAACTCAACACTATATTTCTCGAAATATTTTTGGCACGTATTCTAAACATTTTGCATGCAATGTGGAATTTCATATATAATTTTGTCAGCACCGTTTGGGAACAAGGTTTCATTTGAAACTTTATATGCAACGCTTGGCGTTGTTTAAACTTCGTTACTGAAATCTGTAAGCTTCTGTGATAACTACTTTAAATTAATAATTCGTTGCAAACTTTTTGGTAAATTACAACTAAGGGCCTATTTTACGATGTCCGAGTAGCCACTGCTTACCGAATAAATTCAAAAATGGAACAGATTTTGTATGAACGACACGGTTGGCGCAGTGGTTGAGCGATTGACTGCTGCGCAGCATGTCGCGGGTTCGATTCCCGCACGGAACAAATATTTGTACGACCTACAAGTATTTGTTCCAAGTCTGGGTGTTTTTCTATCTATAATATGTATGTATTTACAAAAAAAAATGTATATAAGTAGTTTATCAGCCATCTCGTTACCATAACACAAGCATTAGGTTGCTTAGCTTGGGACTAGATGGCGTTGTGTGAAATGTCCAAGGATATTTATTTATTTATTTATGAAATTATCTGCTAAGTAAGATAATAGGAGCATTAAGCTCTTATTATCCTCGGTAGGTGGTGAAACAGGCTCTAAGTATCATACATTTTTCAGTACTGTAATAATGCCTTCATAATAATGAGTATTCTATTCTATCATTATACAAATTGTATAGGCCAGAGAGTCTGAGGTTCATAAGCAATAGCAAAAAGCTTAATTCTAATAAAATATTAGTTTATTATTACCTCTTTATTTTATGGCAATACTATAAAACTTTGACAAAATCCAGCAATCAGGAACGTCGCCAATACGGCAAAACAAATTGGGTCGCCAAGAATATCGGTCGAGCAATAGGTGCCGGACCCAAAATCATAAAACGATTTTCTATTTCGGAATCAATCCTTGTTTTTCTGTGAATCCAATTTGTTGTATACTTGCAAGGGACCTTTTTAATCAGGATTCCTTCGTTGACTTAGTTTACATTAACGGTACGCTTCGATGGCGTTTTACTAAAATATTTTTATGCCGTAATTTTGGATTTTGTCACACTGCTACGTAACATTGTGGTATTTAAAATCTTGAAAGCTAGAAAGTACTGTTGAAGATATATCACCTGCATGTACATACAGGTGATATATCTTCAACAGTACTTTCACTGGCTAGACAGAAAACTGTCTAGATAAAAGTGACACATGGTTTTGTACTTGATTCTTTTTCCACGTTGTTCTAAGATATATCCTTATTTATACTCGTTATACCTTTCTAATTATATACTTTACACTATTTCATATAGTTTCGCTCTACAGACCTCCCCAACAAGTACGTTAAGTGCAGACTGGTTTTAATTATAGATATTTTAAAACATAAATAATTTGGTATTCAAGACCCTATCAATGTTGACTTATATACTTGACGTAATATTTCGGAATTATACAAATAATTACTGTCGTATAAAGGTTTACAAATAGAATTCTCGGATAAGTTACTCAAATGAACTTAGGGAAACAGAAATAATGAACCTTATTCAAAATTCTGAGTACTAACAATAACTGAGTAGTATCGTAGTAACTAAAGCTCAATTTACTCGGTGCAAGTTTATTGCCTGTGGCATACCATAAAATTGAAAGGCAATTAACTGGCACCGTCTAAACAATAAGTACAATATTGTTGCACAATACGGGCAAGTTATGGTATAGGTGTAAAAAGCACGTACAATAAAATTGCACGTTATTATACAATCAAATGAAGCAAGTTAAAAAAAATCTTGAGAAGACGTTCAATAAAATTTTAATGAAACATTTGGTAGGTACCGAAAATAAATTGTCACAATGACGCGCAAACCTGTGTTTAGACGAGGCAAAACTTGCATGCAATAATTGCCTTGCAATTTTATTACCTTGGTGTAAGTAGCGTGCAATCTTATTGAATACCAAAACTTGCATTCAATTATTGTATGCAAATCGCATGCGTGTAAACATTTGCATGCAATTCTTGAATGGCAATAAAATTTAACGCTTTTAAAAGCTTTATGGCATGCGATTATTGCTCTTGAACGTTCCAGAAACTTGCACCGGGTGCAATATATTTATCTTGGAGCGTAAAGATAGGTATTTCCACTTAGTGAACTTATATGTTTTATTAACGACACCTGTTTTTTACACCACCTATGTTTTACAAATAAAAGTTTGACTTTGACTACCTACTACAAAAAAAATAAGGTCCTTCAGTACGGTGCCATTGAGGTATCCTAGTATGCGTTAACTTGATTTCCCCGTTTTCCTCGTCGAAAAGCGTCGGAATCGAGTTTCTGGCGCCCATCCTCATTTTGCTTAAAAGACCTTCATACTCGTAGCATGCCGTAATAAATACAGATACATTTGGGAGATGAGGGCTAGAACTTGGGCATGTACCGAACAAATTGCTAGGGATTTTACACGCACCATAAAGTTATTATCGCTCCGTGCGATACAAGAAAATATTGTGATGAGATATTTTATATATTTTTTTCCTGCGAGCTTAAGAACAACAGGTTACGTATATGTTTAGGTGTTGAACGTGTGCTCGGTTATTATTTTATAACGCTTTAAGTATTTTTTTCATGAAATATGTTTTACTACTACTTTTCGTAGAAAATATTAAATTTAAAAAATGATAACTATGGGGAATATAAAATACTACTACAGATGTTAAGAGCAGGTACGGGAATTAAGTCATGGACTACAATAATATTTATGTGGAAGATTAATTTAAGCTAATTGGTCTCTGGAAACAGGCCAGAAGCGGAATAAGATGATTAGAACTGAAGTTGCGTTTTTGCAGTTCTCTAAATGTTAGATTCGATTTTGTTATATTACCGGTTGTAAGGACTCCATAACGTATAGCAGCTGCTGCACCCCAAAACCGGTGGGTTGGTTCAATCAACGCTAGTGTTTGAGCTAGATGAAGATCGAGAGAATTATATAGGTAGCGGATCACTAATGGTAGTAGATCAACATAATTATAACGACAGTATTGTTTCTTTTTAACCGACGAAAAAAGGAGGAGGTTCTTAAGTCGACATGTACCTATATATATTTAATATAGTTTAAAAATAGAACCGACTTCCAAAAACAACACTACAAAATTAAAAATAACTAATTTCGGAAGTCGGTGGCAAAAATCGAAAATACATTTAAACAGACACCGACTTCCGAAATTAAAGTTATTTTTCACATTGTAGTGTTGTTTTTGGAAGTCGGTTGTATTTTTAAACAATCCGTTTGCAATCCAATCAACAAATATGTTAGTAAGGAGTAAAGTCAAGAGTATACTCAACAAAACTCAGCCAGGATGACTTAATACGAAGCAACGAATCATCGTAAATATCGTACCGTCACAACATGTCGATACACACCGAACAAAAAGTTTTCCCAACGAAACAGATAGGAACATTCGTCGGAATTGCCAATACGAAGCCGAAGCGAGTCCCGGATAGTTCTCAAAAAGGAATTCGCCCGGGAGAAAAATTAGATTTGCGAAACAGAAACGTGTCCGAACTGAGATGTAAGGTTAGTTAGGAATTATCTAGTGTTGACGGCACCGGAAATGACGACGTAAAAGGTTTACGATTGATTAGAGGGGAGTGATTGGATTTTTGTTTGTTGCTTTTGCCTTAACGTGTGTTCGAAGATTTATAGAAATATGTTGTGTTCGTGGGAGACCGGAGGATATATGCAGTGCTGACTACCTGCGGACGGTAAACGAGACACAATAGAAGTTTTAACCCATTGAGTGCCGAAGTTAACCGTCAAATCACAATCGGTAGACCCCATACAAAAGGCCTGCTACGTAATACTTCATAGTTGGCATCATGAATACCAACTTATAGAAGGATGGGTACTTAATATTGTGTATCAGAAGACCTACGTAATAATACGTAGTTAGCCTCTTTACCAGCTACGTAATATTGCGTAGTAGGCATTCAATGGGTTAATGTTATGACGTCTATGAGCGACTAGTGCCCACGAAAGCGTTAGTAAGATTACTTTATATTGAAAGATTTGATTGCTAGAAAATATATGGCATTGTTAGCTTCTAAGTTAGTCATAATCAGAAGTACCGCAATATGTAGGCATATCTAGATAGGACATACATAACATTTTGTTGCGCCTCTTCTTCTTCCCAGCTAAAGCACTAGGAAGTGGTAAAGGGCGGGCGTTTTGTGAGACTGTCTTATGTAATTTTGACGTTCGAAAAGTGCTGATTCTCAGCCTAGTTCGAATAAATGACTTTTGATTTTGATTAAATTAACTTTTAAGGTGTATTTTTTTTTGATTACGCATTTTTTATTTATTTCTTTCTAACTGGTTTTAATTATAACGAACGAAGTTCTAGTAAAAACATGGATATACGAGTAGATTTGAATAAAGATATACTGGGGCAATTCAGTTGATAGAGAACTCGTGTTTAGAGCCCAAAAAAGATGTGTCAGAGCTATGTGTGGCCTTAAAAGCACAGACAGTTGTCAACCGTTCTTTATACGTCTAAAAATTCTTACCTTGCCATCGTTATAGGTACATATACGAAACAAATATGTTCGTCAAATCTAACATTTCATTATACAAAATAGCTAATAAAAGTTACTACAGAAAATTACGCGATAAAAATAAGTCAGAACTCGAAGTAACTTATGGCAAAACTGCACTAATGAATAAAAGTACCTTCTGTATGTCTAAAAAAATATATAACAAACTACCTGAAAAAATAAAAACGCTAAATCTGGACGATTTCAAAAAGAAACTATTAAGAATATTGATAAATAAATGTTATTACTCACTTATTTGGCCGATAATTCTATAATTACTGCTTCATAAAATTGTACATCATCTCACCTATTTTGACGATTTAGAATTATATTTGACATTAGAAGTATTATTATGACTATATCATTATTAATCTATTTGACATTTGAAATTGATTTATATTTTTTATTTTTTTTTTATTAATTGATATGCATGTACCTATTGATTTTATTAATAATGTGAAATTCGACAATGTTAATTAATTATATTTGTACGCCTCAGGGCAAAACATAGAGGATCTACTTATCCGTAACATCTCGCACAATATTGTACATTGACCTATGTTTACAAATAAAGCATTCATTCATTCATTCATTCATTCATTCATTCAAGGTTGCCTTCATAGTAGCCATTAAAATAACATTATCTGGTAAAGAGTAAATCTAACCTTTTTTTTTTGTCAAAGAAAATAATATTTACGCTATTTACCCACTTTTAGGCCCTGAGCTAAACAAAATAACGACAGTAATTAATAAAGTTGTAACAACCAATTTTTATTTTTTAATAAAAAAAATAAAACTTATACTTTACGGGGTCGAAGTTTAAATCACAAATTATTCCTGAGGGCAATGTAAATTCACTTTTTGAAGTAGTATAATGGAAATTTCGAGCAACCACTTGGAAAGTCTTTTGATCTTGGAGTTTTACTGAAACATTTGGTGAAAGGCTAGAGCACGATAATAGGGAACTTTCGTAACTGTCGGTTTAAGTTTTAATACAGGTACGGTTGAATATTGAGGAGTGGATAATTTTTAGTATAAGTACCTATTTCCATGGATTAGAGGTATTTTTATTGCATATTAATTAAAACCGTTCATCATAAGAGGTGTTCTCTTAAAATTATAAACCAAATAACACTTACATGTAGGATACTAACGTTAGCCACGTCACGGAAAAGTACATATTTAATTCCCAAAATATTTCCTAACGTCTGCAGTAAGACGTTTGAATGACCAACGAATACTTAAACAAACAAAAAAAGTCACTACATTCAAATTAAAAGCCTTGTCCAACATTCTAAAGGGTCTGACTTACTAAAAAACATTCTTCGAGTCTGATTGTCGAAAAAAAAATACGGATTCCATCAAAAGGAGTTGCATTCGTAAAGTGCTGGGAATACGCGGTTGCACTGGTCTGAATTTTCCCCAACTCTGAATGGGTATTCACTAAATGCAAGCTCTTTCTTTACCTTTTATAACTTGGAAAGACGGGAAGCTCATTCCTTCTAAGATTCCCGCTTTTTTCTCATAATGCAATCATTAATATTTTTCGGTTCTGTTAATTTTTTGACGTTGGCTGTACTGTTTTTTAAAGGTTTTTGGGAAGAGAACTCTGAAAGCCCAGTTGTTCAAGTAAAACTAAAAAGGTTTTGCAGTTGCCGTCTTAGCACTACTAAGGCTTTTCACGTTTTGGATGCCATTAAATACATACATACGTTAATGACATACACTAACATCCAGCGGGGTATTTGCGTAACACACTTACAGTAGGAATCGGTTTCATTTTGACAGTACAACAACATTCATTGCAGCATGTCGCGGGTTCGATTCCCGCACGGAAACAAATATTTCTACGACCTACAAGTATTTGTTCCGAGTCTGGGTGTTTTTCTATCTATAATATGTATGTATTTACAAAAAAAAAAATGTATATAAGTAGTTTATCAGCCATCTCGTTACCATAACACAAGCATTAGGTTGCTTAGCTTGGGACTAGATGGCGTTGTGTGAAATGTCCAAGGATATTTATTTATTTATTTTATTTTATTTATTTACGTTGTGGAGCAGACAAATTTTTCGAAAATATGA
This sequence comes from Cosmia trapezina, assembly GCA_905163495.3. Classification (NCBI taxonomy): domain Eukaryota; kingdom Metazoa; phylum Arthropoda; class Insecta; order Lepidoptera; family Noctuidae; genus Cosmia; species Cosmia trapezina. The sequence continues at coordinate 16,474,067 of LR991025.1, read as the reverse complement.
ACATATGATTAATTAGCAATAAGCTTCAAAATCATTCAGATTGTGATTGATATGTGTTACTCAATTAGAGTGTAGGCTGGGAGAGGTAGATCTATTAACTATACAGTGCGTTTCAACTAAGAATAGGATGACCTTGGCGCCATATTGTGAAGATTTAGCAAAATAGCATCTCGTTTACACATTTTCAAAGTCAGTGACATATTTTAACAAAAACAAATTCCAAAAACAGAACTAAAATGGATAAGGATAACACTACAAAACTTTGCAAGTCTTATATTTCTAGCTTCAGTTGACAGTTAGAGGTCATTGACTTTCCTATTCTTAGTTGAAACGCATTATACAAATATTGATTTCCATGCGAGAATAAAATTCATTGCGTGGCTCGTTCGAAGTATCTACAGATTTATCAGTAAATTAATAGATTGAATCTTAGGAAATAATTACTTGATTGAAAATAAAATATCGTAATGAAGCATGAAGTATAGGGATTTTTTATTCATAATATTTTCACATTTATTAAACCAAACCAGACATAAAGGAAGTCGTTATGGAACAAATTCCTTTAAGAATCTTCTAAAATAACTGGAGAATCACTGTTTATATTCATGAAATTCAGGAAGGTACTTACCAATAACTACATAAAAGGCCAAGAAAACAGAATAACAGAACATACGTGCACGCATAAAAATAAGATATCTCATTCCATACACAAATGCAATAAAGGAAAACAACTTTTTTCTTAACAATTGTAAGGAGGGGAGTTCGGAATGTGTACTTATATTCCTCCCACCTCGATTCGTACAGTTTGAAACGGGGAGCTGGGAAAAGCACAATAAAGTATTGATTGGTCCATTTACAGATCCTCTCTCTATTAAACTTTTACAATAAAAGAGGGAATGGTTTGTAAACTTGCCTTTATGGGGGTTTCAGAGTACCTCCGCGACACCGGCGGTTGCTACAGCGTTTTGTGTTTCGAGTTAGTTAGTTGAGTGGTAGCCAGTAGGAGTCGTTATGCTGTTTAAATAGTTTTATACTGGACAAAAGTTGTTTTTAATAGAAACATTAATTAAAATTTATTTCATTTTGTTTTTCTCAATCGTAACGACGCGACATAGTTTTAAGATACCTTAGTAAAAGATAGACAGACAGGTAGACACCATTTTTTATGTAGTTAAATAAAACCACCAGTGTAGATGAAAAATTAGAAGATGTACTCGCACATTTATCCAGATTGATTGAGCAAAAAAATTCCTCAGGAAAAAATTGTAACTAAAGCTCTGTAGGTACCTACACAATTGCTGTGATACTAAGCTTAAAAGTATTCTGAGTCAGAGTAGGCGCAAGGCCTGTTTCACCACCTACGATTAAGTTCCTATTAACTTACTTGGCAGATAATTTCATACAAAATTCTGTTCCATTTTTGAATTTATTCGGTGAGTATAAGAGTGGCTATTACGTAGGACATCGTGAATATAGGCCCTAATTCGATTGTTTTATTTCAAAAATCATTCTATGATACATTTTCAACACCTGAAATATACTGTTACAAAACGCATTATTTTCAAAATAAATACTCTCGCCTATATAAACTCACGCCTTCTTAACAAAGTGAGTAGGCAGAACCTACAGAACGCTTCCTGCTGCCATCCTTACGTACTCTTTTTGCCTCGTTTACGTTCATACATCTGGTCATACACGCGCGCCAGTTGCGAGTACTTCACACCTGACCTTTTTGAAGAACATCACCAATAAGATACCCGGCGTTTTGTTAGCCGTCTTTCATTCATCCTCTCAACATGACCAAACCATCTAAGCATACTCTTTTCAATTTCTATCATTACATTTATTCTTTCAAAATGTTTGTACAAAAGCGTTACTAATACTTAACTCAAAACGGTCAAAACAAAACACCAAAGGCACCAGGCTCTCAGAAAGTTGAAGTAGAACACGCGTCGCAATAATAATTTATATCTCCTCCCCGTCTTTATGATGAGCACGACAAATGGAAAGCGAGCTGTGGGGCCGAGATAAAGAAATTATACCAGTGTATACAGACGTGTTTTATTACCACTCCTTATAGCAGTCGTATATTATAGGTATTAAGGAGGTATTTGCAGGCGTACTGTTAAGCTGTATTTTAGATTCACTGAAAATATACCGTGTTTGATTAAATCAACTCATTTACTGTCTTCGTCACCTTTTCCCAATTTCGTTTAAACTTTTCTTTTCCACGACTTTTTCAACCAACCTTCTTATCATCTTCAACCTTACCGTTTTTAATCTGAAACTCTCAATCGTAAAGACGCCTACAAAATTCTTGATTACACAGCTGAAGGCTGAAGTGAAAATACTTTTAGCACTTTGGCTGTACAACTCCCATAAACTTCCCGGGACAATCAGCCTTAAAAAATCGCAAGTAATTAAACAAAAAAAAAAGCGAACGTAGGAACTAAATTAATTTGCATTGTAGGTATTGCATCCGAGACTTGGGCCAGTGTCGCTTAGTTAACTTCATTATAGTTTCCTCTCGCAGTTGGGGCTTCGAGAATGTTCTTAACTAAACTATTACGGCCATTGCCTGAGCGCATCCGGAATGGTTGCCAGCTAAAAAGTAGTTTTTATCTTTATTTACTTCGTGTTGTTGAAGAGTAAAGTTTTATAAAATGACCCCTTTCTATGGTCGTTTAAGTGCGCTTTTATAATTTCTCACGTGACGATATTATCGTGGACGTCCACGGAAGTAAAATGTATAGAAATAAGAGTTATAACGTGCACCACGATAACGTGACTTGTAGAATTACATAAGCGCATAATAATTTAATCTTCTCTCACGTGTCATCACAACTTATACAAGGCTTGCTTTTACATAACAAACGTGTGTTTTACAACACCTATATCTTTGAAATTATGTGTCATCTGCAGATGACAACAAAAATTAAAAGAAACATTTTTTTTACGAGAGAGATTTTTCATGATTGTTCAAACTGAATAGGTACCTAAGGTCCGGCCGTCGAGAGAATGCGTTCCTGACACCAGTTAGTTGGACAATTTTATAGTAACTATAAGGATCAAATTCGCAAAACACCATATTCGTTAACATGAAACTGACAGGTGTCATGAACGCAATCTCTCGACGGCCGGACTGTAGTTGGTTGATACAAAATCACAGATTAATACAGATGGGACACTCCGCAAAATCATTTAAATAAAAAGCGACTCTTGCTACGATACAATAAAGTGCAATTCGGGTCGCACTACGCTTATTACATACAGTTATATTCAACTACAAGTTGCATCTCTTTCTATCGCGTAACTCTTATACCTTCTGACCTACTGAATTGGCCCCGTGGATGGGGCCCGCCGCGTACTTGTAGCTTCATACCTAAACTGCAGAGTGTCCCATCTGTATTAATCTGTGGCAAAATGCTAAAAGCTAAACGTTAAACAATAGTACATTTTGATACAAGTGGAGAACGTTTTTTATTGCGTTCGAGGCGGAATTAACACCCGAGCCCTAGGCGAGGTTGTTTTTGAGCCGAGAACTGCAATAACAAATGTCCACGAGTATCAAACGACGTTTTTCAATACACTTTTGAAGAAATAAAATAAAATAACGAACAATATTTTTGTCATGAATTATTATGAAACTATGATTTAAATTTTCTTTTTTTTCCGCGCTTTGCTTTCGCCAGGTTGAAGGAGAAGCAAAGGTATAAAGCCGATATACAGCCTAATATGAAAAATAGAAAATTCAAATGTTTTTGAGTTTAGAACACAAATAAATGTTAATTTGTTCATAAACGTTTCTTTTATTGTAATAATCATAGTTTTTGATGATATTAAATATTTAAATATTCAAAAAAATATAACTCCGTAAAAACGCATATCTCTTTGCTGAGATTAAAAAAAAAACATTCACTTCCGAAAAGAGAGTTGTGAATAGAGGCATTGAACCAATTTGGAATAAGTATAGGTATAAGTTATCTGTGGCAATTTTTATTCCCGCACACGTGCGGGAAAATAAAAAATCGCACGCGTGTGAAATACATTGCATTGTGAACTTAATCGTAGTGCGATATGAACCAGTTTTCGAGGAAGTGTATTGAAAATTATCTTCCAACACTAATCAGCAAAGCACAATCGCGGACATTTGCGGTGAACCACTTTTCAACCTTATTACTAAGGTAATAAGGTCAAAAATTGATTCACCGCAAATGTCTGCCACATGGTACCTACGTTCAACAAGGAAAATAATCCATTGTAATGTTAATAGGGATCAGTTTTAAATAAAATTATATTATTATTTACTGGCGGCTCGCCAACAGATTCACATACGAAGAATTAGCTTCTGGATAAATTTTCACAAGATCGGAAATCATTTTACATTTATTCCAATAAAATATTTTGTATCTCAAACCATTTTCCGGTATTTTTACTAATACGAGTGGTTCGATGGACTTTCATTGGCTCTTTTAGTTGAGAGTCTTGACACTTGAAGTACCTACACGTTACTACTTGATGGCGTCGCCATCAAGTAGTATAGTTCGAAGAAAAACTGTAACGTAAAAAGATTTTTCTTGGGAAAACTGTCATTTCCTAATATTTTTTTTGATAAATGATAAATGATAAATGATAAATGATAAATGATTTATTTTCTGTAAGTAGGTTTGTACAAACACTTTTACACGTCAAACATATTTTTTTTTAAACTAGATGAGTTCGACGTTTCCTATCTGACTACTCTGAGAAGAAACGCCGAAACAAACTCAGAGGTCACAGTCTCTTTTAAAGTCCAGACATAATCTTGGTCAGATCATGTGAAGACCATGTAGATTGCAGTCAGAAATGGTCTTTTGATGAAAGAACCACACAGATTGAGTGGACCTGTCCAGTCAGTGCACGCATTTGTCAGTAATCGTGCAGCTCAACTCAAAACTTAAGGAGCCAGAATGTGAATTTTTGCCAGATTAAGTACTTATTAGGCAGTCTATTGAGGATTAATAGTATGAATAATTCACTGTTTTCACAAACTTTTCGGCTACTAAAACCCTCTCGTAAAAAATACCAAAAAAACGTAGGTATTTTAGTTTTTGTTGTGTCGATATTTAGATTGAATCGAAATTGGATTTTGAACATTTTAAGTAGCAGTCTTGACCTTCTAATGTTGTAAATATAAGCAAAATATGTGTAAATAAATAAGAAACAATACCGTTAAGTTTCCTAAATATTTTCCGTAGTATCCAACAGCATTCACGAGGTAATATGAGAAAGAGACGTTTAGTGGAAAAGTTCTGTAGATTAAAAATTCCATGCTCCAGTTATACCACCAACGTATAGAGAATTTATAATGTACAAGATATGAATATGAAACTTTATGGAATTAAGATAGAACTTGGGAACGTCCGTCGTAGAGAAAGAACCTTTAGAAAACTTGATTTTAAAGAAGCATTTAAAAAAAATGTAGTAGTAGGTTTTGCATCGCCAGTATGCTTTCTTAAAAATTTCAGAATTACTATTAGCATATTGTACATTTTTAGTGTCATTTCGAAAACCATTAAGTACCTATATTAATTTTATTTGAAGAAACCTATATATTATACCATATTAAGAAATAAAATGTTATAAAAAATATGATGGAATTTTACCTACATGCGTTGCGAAAACCATACCTTAAAAAACGAATATAAATTAAGAAGATTCAGAACTAAATTCCTTTTACCCGTAGGGTTGAGCAGAGAGAGGTGTACCAATACACCCACATTTAGCCAGTTATGTTTACTTCCCATGAAATAGGGGGTGAGCCTATTTCCATCAACCAGGCTCAAATTCAGACTCCGGGCTGCTACTGAGAAATTCCAGAAAGAAAAACCCATGAACACTTTGCCCGACCTGGGATTCGAACCCGACCACTAGACCAACAAGGCAGTCACACGAGAACGAGTTTTCACAGAACATTCATATTCTGCCCAATCCAACCCGTCGAACGCGACCGGACATTTGCGAATGACCATTCAACATACATATCAATGTGATCGCTCACATTATTATTTCGTCGCCCATCGGCTTTTCCGAGGCCGTCACGCTAACTTTTTCACCCATCATTTCGGACCCTCCTCAATCCACGGTGCGCAAATTGAATGTGATCCCTAACAGGTTCACTCGATCGTTTGTCTCTGCATTGACGGGTTGTTTTATGTTTTTTATTATCTCGTTTCTATTTGTGTGTCTGTCAGTAGATGATACATCATGTGTGAGTGGAACGTAGCGTGTAGTTGTTGATTAATAGGAGTGGAGCAATTTTGAAAGTAAAGTTACCCGTTGTTTTAATATAAGCTCTACAAATACAAGGATAAATAAAAATCATACACCGAGGTAAAAAAGCTAGTAAACCGTTATAGTTGAAATTGAAGCAAATATATAAGTAAATATAGATGGAAGTGAGTAGGTACTTAATGAGAATCTGCTGGTCTTATACATGAATAAAAACGCTAAGATAGCATTTCAAAATCCATCCTTCACCAAACTCAAATCCACCGCGCGCAATATACTTTGAAGAGCTTTCTTTTCACCGCAGACTTTGATTTTTGTATTTTTTTCCAGGTTCTTCAACACTTAAAGGCCCTTTACCTCGCCATAGATTCAATGGTTCCATCAGATAGGATCTAAATTACTATGGCTATGTACATTTGAGATTAAAGGGGTGTCTGGAGCCGGAAGCAATTCATGGGAACGTTGATAGACAGGTAGTTAGGTAGATATATCTATGTTGGAAGCGTTTGAGTGTCGTTCAGGTTTATTCGAAACGAGGACTGAAAAGGCTATGGAATGGGAGGTAAGCACTACGGACAAACTGTACTACTTTGTGCACGGTACCTAGCTGAAACAATTCACACTAATCATTTTAGGGTTGAAGATTGTTGGAACCACAAAATGAATTTGCAACAGGTTGCAGCCCGACGTCAATTAGATTTAGAATAAAGCACTTAAATAAACACAATAGTTCTTCAAAAGAGCATAATATTTTACAGAAAAAATAACGTACATTTTCACCGTACTTAATTTAATTTCGAAAAACTTCAGACTAGCATTTAATTTTAAAATATTTTCTTGAAACATATTAAATGCGTCTTTCAGTGCATAAATTAATAAAGTTTAAAAAGAAACTTAGTGGACTGTGTGTTGTTTGGTGTAATTGCTTCGAGTAGTCGCAGTTACCAGTTCAAGGAGGCATGAGAAGTTGGAGCGAACAACTTCGAGGACCGCCGGGAAGCAGACTTATTACTGTCAAACGTGCGGGCTGAGGACCCAGTGAGAGAGGGAAAAAAACAGAATATCTTCTTATAAAAATAACTTAGTTTATATCCAGTATTTCTACATCTGTATTTAACAAACATTTTGTAGATAATGTTTTCAGTGAAGTCACAAGTGGATAATTCTTTGATCAAGCTGTCTGATTGACTGAAGCGTCGGACAGAAGTCGTGACAAAGTTTTGATTGGTGAACTACGAATACATTTAAAAGGAGAAAAAAGAGCGTGATAATAATTTCAGCAATATTATAATTTTCCTCGATTACGTAGTTGGTGTAGTGGTAGCAAGCGCTACTGCTGAGCATGAGGTCCAGGGTTCGATTCCCAGGTCGGGCAAAGTGTTATTGGGTTTTTCCAACAGGAATTACTCAGTAGCAGCCTGGAGACTCAATTTGTGCCCGGTTGATGGCAATAGGCTCGCCCCCCTTTCATGGCACTTAAACAAAAGTGGCGAAATGTGGGTGTACTCATCCATCGGTTAAGGTAATTAAATAAAGGTAAACAAAAAAAACCGGCCAAAAGGGTTCCGTAGTTGAAAAGAATTTATCCCAAAGACAAACTTAACACTGGGTTGAAAAACATGTTCTCCCATACATTGATATACGTCACGGACAATTCTCCAACTGCATATTTAAGTTTGTATTCGCAAAAAACTATTCATAAACATATCATCACGCCTTGTTTCCCCGAAGGGTTAGGCATAGGTGTACCTGTAGTACACCCACATTTTGCCAGAAAAAGAAAACTAAAAACCATTTTTTTATGTGACAAAACTACAAATAATCAATTTTCAGACGTTTTCCTTTACTTCTGCTGTGAGACCTTGCTTCTTGCCAAATTTCATAACTATAGGTCAACGGGAAGTACCCTATAGGTTTGATTTACTTGCGAGTATCAAAATAAGTTGCATAAATCACCGTATTTTTTTATTGTGTTGACTTAGAAGCTTGATTTTTTTAAGAAATCTAAGAGACTATATACTATATTTACGTATTTGATATTAGTTTCAATTTGATACCTCCACGCGTTTCTGAGAAAAAGGGCCTTGACAGATGACATACTTAAAATGTGATAAAATTATAGATTACCAATTTTCGGACTTTTTCCATTACTTGTGCTGTAAGACCTTGCTTATTACCAAATTTCATGATTCTAGGTCAACGGCAAGTACCATATAGGTTTTGATTTACTTGCGAGTATCAAAACATGTCGCATAAATGGCCGTATTTTTTTATTGTGTTGATCTATAAGCTTGATTTTTTTAGAACTCTTAGGGACCATAGACTTACGTATTTAATATTAATTTCAACTTGATACCTCCACACGTTCCTGAGAAAAGGGCCTTGACCGATGAGGTACTTAAAAAAAATTTTTTATGTGATAAAATTATAAATTATCAATTTTCGGACTTTTCCCATTACTTGTGCTGTAAGACCTTGGTTCTTGCCAAATTTCATGATTCTAGGTCAGCGGGAAGTACCCTATAGGTTTTGATTTACTTGCGAGTATCAAAATATGTCGCATGGCCGTATTTTTTTATTGCGTTGACTTAGAAGCTTGATTTTTTTAGAACTCCAAGGGACCATAGACTTACGTATTTGATATTAATTTCAACTTAATACCTCCACGCGTTCCTGAGAAAAAGGGTCTTGACAGATAGACAGACAGACGGACAGACAGACAGACAGACAGACAGACAGACGGACAACGAAGTGATCCTATAAGGGTTCCGTTTTTTTCTTTTGAGGTACGGAACCCTAAAAACACGTGTCTGGTTAACCTACTAAACGTAATACCTGTCACTTCAGTTGTCATGCTACGATATAGTTGTACTCTTCAATTTAGAAACTTTATAATTCGTTGTATAACGTTGCTAAATTGAAGAGTACAACTGTGTCGTAGCATGACGACTGAAGTGACAGGTATTACATTTACTTGGTTAAGTAGATACGTGGTTTTTTTTGTTTACCTTTATTTAATCACCTAAACCGATGAAGTATAGGTATACCTCTGCCTAACCTTTCGGGGATGCGATGTTATAGTAATCTTACCCATACTTTTAAAAACTTCACTAGGTATTTTGGAAAAGTGATGCCTACGCATTTAATACCATTAACCATTAGTATTCGTGGCACAACGGAAACGGATAGTCAAACTGTGATTATCGAATAAATTTTATTAAACCAAAACCCGCTTCAAAAGGAACCCCACAATTATTACTGTCAAACATACAAGTTCGCGTTGAGACGAAGCTCGTTCACTGACGCTGCTGAATTTAGATAGCATTATCGTCTGCCCGCATTTCAGTTATGGCTTTATGCATGTAAACTATCTAAGAAACTTTCTCTCACTGATGTTTGAATGCATAAAGTGTTATGTTTAATTGTAGAGCTCGTCAATTGAATGCTATAGGCTAATCATAAATTTTGATTAATTAAATTCTGCATCTAAAACTATGTGCATATTGCTTATACTATGCTTCGTGTCACAGTATTTAGCAGTGCAAAAGTTGAAGGGATTCAAAGTATGCTTACCTTCTATGTTAGAAAAACAGAAGAAATTGGACTATTTTAAGGTGAACGTTCTATGCACAGATCCCTACATCCAATGAATTTCACAAATAATGCTTTCAAATAGCTTGATAGTTAATACGTTATCATCAATGGATAATCAGAGAATTTAACATGGTATCAAAATGTTCAACCTCAATTTATTGTGAACCTGTAATTGGCATTTTAAACCGCAGTTAATTTCGTTATCAGTTACAATCATTTATGTTTGAAGTGTGATAATTTCTTTGTCAAAAACTTTTCCACCCAATTTAAGTGTCTTTGAAGTATCTTTATATCACAATATAAACGTTAAAGCAGAATAGACACAATCTTGAAATAAATTGATACGAAAGTCACTGATCTTCTCGTAATTGTGTTTTCTTTTCAATTCCAGAAAAATGCCATTTATAAAACGTTATCACGCTCTTTGTAGCGTCGAAAAGTTTAATTCCAAATTGTTAATGTTCATTGAACAAAATAAATTGGGCAAAGTTTCAGCTAAAGATAAAAGAGACTCACTTGTGAAGTAACATCAAATACACACGCTGTGTCCACACTTGTGAAAAAAAAAATGTGCTTTTGTCGTTTAGGACTATGACGTTCCTTTTCTGAATTAGTGTGACTAACCACTACGAGAAGACCTACAGAAGATAGCGAGGAAGATCTCGATGGGACTCGCACATACCAGGGAAGCATGACACAAAAAGAAGGAGGCATTCAGCAGTGAGTGGAACACGGCTACCAATGATGATGATGATGATGATGAAGTACTTACTACGAACTTTGGCGTCTCAGCTAGAGCTACGAAAACCTTAAAACAAAAGAAAACAGTAATTGACTACTTCAAACAGTAGAGAGTTATAGCAATCTTATTAAGAAAGCCTTGACAACAAGTCAGAAACATTTATTTTCTCATATCAGAATATAGTAAGACCTCACTTAAGAAAATAACTCAGTGCCCGAGGCAAATGAGATCTGCAGACATTCGTTCAACAGACAGAGAATTAATGTGGACTTTACCTATGCTTCATTTCATTTTAGTTTTCCTTGAAATTTAATTTTTTCTAGCGTCATAACCAGGAGTACCAACCTGGAGAACCCAGGAGAATCATATTTGTTTTCATTTGAGAATTTTCAGTAATATTTATTAATATTGAGATTTTAAATCAAATCAAAAAGATATGTTGTGCAAATGTTAAATCCTAACTATAATATTATAAATAATACGAAAGTTAGTTTTTATGTTTGTTTCTTTGTTAAGCTTTCACGCTAAAACGGCTGAACGGATTTGGAACTTTTATACAGGGTGTAAGTGTAAACAGTGGCAATATTTTAAGGGGTCATTGTACTCATCATTATGAACAACTTTTACAAACCTGAAATTGCGAAAAAAAAACAGCTATTCAGTACGTATGTTCGCATAATTCGTCAAGATGTAGAGAACCGCTGATTTTTTTTTCGCGATTTCAGGTTTGGTCCCATAGTAAAAGTTGTTCATAATGATGAGTATTAGTACAGTGACCCCTTAAAAGATTGCCATTGTTTACACTTACACCCTTATACTTTTTATCCCGGTAGTACGTTCCCGTGGGATAATTTCCGACATCCACGCGGGCGAGGCCGCGGGCAAATGCTACTTTTTACCTAACTACGGCGAAGCAAAAAGGAGGGTTATGATTTTGACCGGTATGTATGTATGTATGTATGTTCATCTGTTCCCTCATAACTTCTAAACTACTGGTCATAATTAGACAAATGAGGTATCATTGGAAGCGTCTTGACCATCCGCTGGTTAAAGGCTATGTCAGCTATGTGACGTTACATTAAATTGAAAATGGCGCCCTCTAGAGGATTATAATAATAATAATAATAATCTGTGGCCCGACTGTCAAGCTGACGGTTGTAAAAATATTTTCTCCGTGTATTTTCTATTAGATTTTTACTTTTTTAAACTAAACTCCTTTGCAAAAAAAACGGGCACCTTACAGTCATTGGCTTTTCTATGGATAATATTAATATTTTTAGTATGTCATTAGCTTAAATGACTAGAAATTTCTTATTATCATTGAGAATACAGTTTTTAATCCTTAAATCCTGGTATCGGTGTTTTAGTCGATGTAAACAGAGAGTCGTGTTAAAATGGAATTTTTTAGGGTATAATTAAATTAAGACTACGAGTATTTTTATGGTATTTTAATAAAAAAAAGACATTAAAAAATAAAAATTAATAACGAGTATGACCTCCCCTTGCAGCGATTACGGCATGTAATCGTCTTGGCATGCTTTCCACCAGGCTTTTGATGGTGTCCTGTGGAATGTGTTCTCACTCAGCCGAAATCACACATTTAAGCTTTCTGATATTTTGTGGAAGGCGTTAGACAGATCGTACTCGCCTTTTTAGAAGGTCCCAGACATGCTCAATGGGGTTAAGGTCGGGGCTCCGCGCTAGCCAATCCAGACGACGAATACCGACCTCTTGCATATAAGCATCTACGTCGCCAACACGGTGGTCCTGAGCATTATCGTCCATGTAAATGGCATCTTCACCAATTACAGTCATTGCGGGCTGTGCAAGTTGACAAATTATTCCTGTTATATACCTTTGCGCATTTAGTGCCCCATTTTCAATGATCACTATGTCGGTACAATAGCTGGAAGTTACGCCTGCCCAAAACATAACGGACCTTCCACCATAAGGGGTGATTTCTTCAAAAGTCACGTCGGCATAGCGTTCCCCTGGTCTTCGTAACACTCGCTGACGTCGGTCCTCACCATTTAGACAGATTTGAGCCTCATCGGAGAAGAATACGCTACTCCAGTTACTTAATGTCCAAGATAGACAATTTCTAGTGAACCTCAGTCGAGCAATCCGGTGCTCACGGAGTAACTTGGGAGCACGCGCTGGTCGTCGACTGCGTATATCAACGGCTAAAAGCCTCCTCCTCACTGTCCATAGGCTAATCTGTGCGCCTCGTACCTCTTCAAGGTTTATTTTGAGGTCTATGTAACTGCATTTGCGGTTCCTCAGCGCCTGAGTCACTAAAAAGCGGTCGTCTCGTGGTTGTGTGCAACATTTTCTCCCAGAACCTTGCCTTCTTTGAACGGAGCCTGTCTCTTGGTATCGAGTCCAGGTTCTTTGGACGGTTGAACGACTCACGTTTAACCGCTGTGAGACGTAACATTGGCTACACCCCTCTTCCAGCAGCGCTATCATTTTACTAGCTCTTATTGCTTTTTCGGCCATTACAATCGACACAAAGATATCTGTTTTAAGTCACAATAAGGCAGGATTATGCGACAAACATAAATTATTCTAATAAAAATAACGAGAAGTTAGTTTTAGTTGCCTGATAACCTTTTAACCGCAAACCCGCGAATAGTAAGTAAAAAGTCACAAACTTGTAAAGGGATTATTATTTTTAAAAACAACAGTTTCGAATTTGAAATTATTTTTTTTTTTCATACCCAGACTCTTTATTAAGTGCCAGTAACATATTTTGGCTATTAAAACCTCTTTAGAACTAAATGATTACCAATAATGTAAAAAAATCCAAACCGCCCGTTTTTTTTGCAAAGGAGTGTATTAATGCAACAATCTTGCAACAATGATAAATTATGTGCAATATGGTGTTCCTTCATCATTCCTTCCAACCCGAAATTAACATAAACCAAAAAAATACTGTATCACATTACAAGAAGAACTTACAATAATACTAGAATGAGAATGGAATAATAAATCAAATAAATATGAAGAATAGAATAGCAGTACAATGCTGACGAGAAGTCGGGCGCAACACCTACGAAACACACACCCAACATCTTCGGGTTCGTCGCTAAGCTCCGCCTCGCAGTTGCCGGAACCTGCTCCAGACGTGAGTCAAGTGATACCGGCCGCTGCAGTTGCGTCGAGCTCGAGCGACGAATACTTCTCACCGCCGACGACACCACCACCAGTACGTCGACGTGGAAGAGGCCGACCACCGGCCAGTTTAGGACCCCGAGGCCCACCGGCCTCTGATAGGGTCCCCGCTCCCGGTGGAAGTGTGCAGCGCATGAGGTGGACACAAACTGTCAACGAAAATGTCATGCGCGCATACTTTGGGGCTACAGAGGGGGGAAGTAACTTGACTGCGTACCGTGGTCGGATGCTCTCTCTGTTTCAGGTGCTTGAGCCAGCTGTCAACGTGTCGGCGCAACGACTGTCGGATCAGGTGCGGGTCATCCAGCGTAACCATATGCTGGATGACGTCGTACTTGATCGACTACGTCTCGAATCACGGAATAGCCGTGTTACATCTGATTCACCTATGGTCGCGGTGCAACTGCAAAATTTACCAAGTGCTTCACCACGACCCGACCGCGTTGGTGAAGAGGATGATAGCGGGGCTATATCCGTGAGTTCCCAATGCAATGTACAGTTGAGGAGCGCTTTGGAGGATGCTTTCCGGGAGTACCGTTCCACTCCGCCTGGACTTAGACCACGTTTACCTCGTTTGCCCATGCACAAGAAAAACAAGGCGCTGGTGTGTGCACTAGACTCGCAGCTGTCAAATTGTTTTGATGGCAGCAAAGACCTCGCCGATACCCACTCGATCTTGTACTGTGCAGCTGTAGCGGCATGTCGTGTAGCTCATGTTAAATTTCATAATAATGACAGAGTTACTCGACCAAAACCAGCTGTACCAACTTGGCAGTGCAGGATTGAGCGTCGTATAGGTGAGGCTAGAGCACTCATCGGCAAGCTAATCTGTTTCAGGGAGGGCAATACTCGCCCTAGAGTGATGCGCTTTGTGAGGCGGGCGTTCTCGGGGATGGATATTAGTCCTCGAGATTATTTGACCTGCGTCACAGAGCGTATCGACTTCCTGAAGCAGAAGATCTGTGCATGGGCAAACCGTATTCATCGGTACAGGCGGAGGGTGGAGCGGTACACTCAGAATCGCACATTCCAGAGCGATGAAAGGTGGGTCTATAGGGCTTGGGAGCGACCTGACCAAGGTGTGGCTGACACGCAGCTACCGGATGATGACGCCATGTGTTCATTCTGGCGAAGCATCTGGTCGGTGCCTGTCAGTCACACTGAGGGTGATTGGACTAGGGAGGTCGAGCGAGCGTGTGATCACATACCACAAATGGGGGCACTTACCATCAGCCCCCAAGATGTAGCTCGTGCAGTCCGTCCGTTACCTAACTGGAAATCTCCAGGGCCGGACGGGCTGCACAACTTTTGGATAAAGTGGTTCCAAAGGTCGCACGCCCGCTTGGCATCCCAGTTCCAGTCGGCCTTACAGTCAGGATCACTGCCCCAGTTCCTAACGACAGGAATAACCCACCTGCTCCATAAATCAGGTAGTACTGCGGAACCCAGAAATTATAGACCGATCACTTGTCTACCGACGGTCTATAAGGTTCTTACATCCATTTTGAGAGCTAAAATTAACAAACACATAGACACCAACTCCATCATGTCTGCCTCTCAAAATGGATGTGGGAACGGCTCCCGCGGTACTAAGGAGCTGCTCCTCATCGATATGACCATTAGCCAGCAGGTTCGTCGTTCCCGAAAGGATCTGTCGACATGTTGGATAGATTATAAGAAGGCCTATGACTCGGTGCCACATACATGGCTCATGAGGGTGCTGGAGTTGTATAAAATAGATGCAACTCTACGCACCTTCCTGATGTCGTGTATGGGGCAGTGGAGGACGGTCCTTCGCTATCCAGGATGTCGAAATATCCAGAGGAATAGCGAACCGATAAGGATCGAGCGAGGTATATTTCAGGGCGACAGTTTGAGTCCACTTTGGTTCTGCTTAGCCTTGAATCCTCTAAGCACACTGCTGGAGGATTCAGGTCTAGGCTATCGATTGAGGAGAGGTGGTCAGGTTATATCTCACCTCCTTTACATGGATGACTTAAAACTCTTTGCACCCAACAATTTGCAACTGATGGAGCTACTGAAGGTAACGGAAACTTTCAGTAGCGCCATCAGGATGGAATTTGGTGTGGACAAATGTGCGGTCATGCATGTAAAGCGAGGGGAGATTGTGGAATCCGTGAGAACCCAACTTTCGGATTCCATACACCTAAGATCTCTCTCCTCACTCGAAACCTACAAGTATTTGGGTATGTCGGAAGCGTTAGGCATCAACGCTGCTGACATGAAACAATCGCTGAGGGAACGTTTCTTTGGCCGCCTGAATAAAGTTTTAAATAGTCTTTTATCAGGCGGAAACAAGGTGCGTGCCTTCAACGGTTGGGTCATGCCGGTTTTGATGTACTCTTTCGGCATACTCAAATGGACTCAGACGGAACTTGACGCCCTGGATAGGAGGGTCCGCACACTGCTGACCGCAAATCGGATGCATCACCCACGGTCATCGGTGATGAGACTGTATATCCCGCGGAAGTGCGGAGGTCGTGGCTTCTTAAATGCTAAGACCCTGCACAACCGTGAGGTATGCAGTCTCAGGGAATACTTCCTAGAAGCCGACGTGGGGATGCACGGAGAAGTGGTCTCAGTAGATAAGGGCCTCACCCCGCTCTCCTTAGCTAACGAGAACTGGCGCAAACCTATAGTATTAGATACTAATGACCGCAGGGAGGTATGGCAGAGCAAAGAGCTTCACGGGCGCTTTTACCGGGTCCTACATGGGCCCGATGTAGACTTCTTAGCGTCCGTATCCTGGTTGCGATTCGGTGATCTGTTTGGGGAAACCGAAGGTTTTGTCTTTGCGATTATGGACGAAGTTATGATGACGAACAACTACCGGAAATATATTGTGAAGGACGGCACGGTTGACATCTGTCGGGCATGTCACCGTCCGGGGGAATCAATCCGTCACATTATTTCTGGCTGTTCTCGTCTGGCTAACGGAGACTACTTGCATAGGCACAACCTTGTAGCCAGGATTATCCATCAGCAACTTGCTCTGAAATACAGTCTTGTTGAATCAGAAGTGCCATACTATAGGTATGTGCCCGACCCAGTTCTCGAAAATGGCAATATCACGTTGTATTGGGATCGGTCTATCATCACTGACAGGACTATTGTTGCCAATAAACCTGACATAGTGGTGATAGATCGATTAGAGCGTCGCACGGTGATTGTTGATATAGCGGTCCCGCATGACGAGAACCTCGTGAAAGCCGAAAAAGATAAGCAAATTAAGTATCTTGACCTGGCTCGCGAGGTTGTCGACATGTGGGATGTGGATACAGCAATCATTGTGCCGATAGTCGTGACGGCCAATGGCATAATAGCCAAGAGCCTCGACCAACACCTGAGGAGGCTCTCGTTAGGCGGCTGGATCAAGGGCTTGATCCAGAAAGCGGTACTTCTGGACACGGCGCGTATCGTTAGGAGGTTCCTCTCTCAGCAGCCCTGACCGCCGGTAGCTTGGACCCTGTTCCCGATACCGGTGGGCTACTATTTTTTATATTTTTAAATGTTTTTATACTTTTTATATTTCAACATTTAAAAATGTAATTTATATGTATATACAAATGAAATAAAGGAAATAATAATAATGACGGTTGAAAAATATTTTCTCCGTGTATTTTTTATTGGATTTTTAAACTTTAAATGCAACAATGTTAAATTATGTGCAATATGTGTTCCTACATCATTCCTTCCAACCCGAAATTAGCGTAAAAACCAAAAATACTGTACCAGATTACAAGAAGAACTTACAATAATACTAGAAGGGAATAATAAATATGGAGATTATAATACCAATACAATGCTGACGAGAAGTCGGGCGCAACAGCTACGAAACACACAACCAACATCTTCGGGTTCGTCGCTCAGCTCCGCCTCGCAGTTGCCGGAACCTGCTCCAGACGTGAGTCAAGTGATACCGGCCGCTGCAGTTGCGTCGAGCTCGAGCGACGAATACTTCTCACCACCGACGACACCACCACCAGTACGTCGACGTGGAAGAGGCCGACCACCGGCCAGTTTAGGACCCCGAGGCCCATCGGCCTCTGATAGGGTCCCCGCTCCCGGTGGAAGTGTGCAGCGCATGAGGTGGACACAAACTGTCAACGAAAATGTCATGCGCGCATACTTTGGGGCTACAGAGGGGGGAAGTAACTTGACTGCGTACCGTGGTCGGATGCTCTCTCTGTTTCAGGTGCTTGAACCAGCTGTCAACGTGTCGGCGCAACGACTGTCGGATCAGGTGCGGGTCATCCAGCGTAACCATATGCTGGATGACGTCGTACTTGATCGACTACGTCTCGAATCACGGAATAGCCATGTTACATCTGTTTCGCCTATGGTCGCGGTGCAACTGCAAAATTTACCAAGTGCTTCACCGCTACCCGACCGCGTTGGTGAAGAGGATGATGGCGGGGCTATATCCGTGAGTTCCCAATGCAATGTACAGTTGAGGAGCGCTTTGGAAGGTGCTTTCCGGGAGTACCGTTCCACTCCGCCTGGACTTAGACCACGTTTACCTCGTTTGCCCATGCACAAGAAAAACAAGGCGCTGGTGTGTGCTCTAGACTCGCAGCTGTCAAATTGTTTTGATGACAGCAAAGACCTTGCCGATACCCACTCAATCTTGTACTGTGCAGCTGTTGCGGCATGTCGTGTGGCTCATGTTAAATTTCCTAACAGTGACAGAGTACCACGACCAAAACCAGCCGTACCAGCTTGGCAGTGCAGGATTGAGCGTCGTATAGGTGAAGCTAGAGCACTCATCGGCAAACTAATCTGTTTCAGGGAGGGCAATACTCGCCCTAGAGTGATGCGCTTTGTGAGGCGGGCGTTCTCGGGGACGGATATTAGTCCTCGAGATTATTTCACCTGCGTCACAGAGCGTATCGACTTCCTGAAACAGAAGATCTGTGCATGGGCAAACCGTATTCGGCGGTACAGGCGGAGAGTGGAGCGGTACACGCAGAATCGCACATTCCAGAGCGATGAAAGGTGGGTCTATAGGGCTTGGGAGCGACCTGACCAAGGTGTGGCTGACACGCAACTACCGGATGATGACGCCATGTGTTCGTTCTGGCGAAGCATCTGGTCGGTGCCTGTCAGTCACACTGAAGGTGATTGGACTAGGGAGGTCGAGCGAGCGTGCAATCATATACCACAAATGGGGGCACTTACCATCAGCCCCCAAGATGTAGCTCGTGCGGTCCGCCCGTTACCTAACTGGAAATCTCCAGGGCCGGACGGGCTACACAACTTTTGGATAAAGTGGTTCCAAAGGTCACACGCCCGTTTGGCATCCCAGTTCCAGTCGGCCTTACAGTCAGGATCACTGCCCCAGTTCCTAACGACAGGAATAACCCACCTGCTCCATAAATCGGGTAGTACTGCGGAACCCAGAAATTATAGACCGATCACTTGTCTACCGACGGTCTATAAGGTTCTTACATCCATTTTGAGAGCTAAAATTAACAAACACATAGACACCAACTCCATCATGTCTGCCTCTCAAAATGGATGTGGGAACGGCTCCCGCGGTACTAAGGAGCTGCTCCTCATCGATATGACCATTAACCAGCAGGTTCGTCGTTCCCGAAAGGATCTGTCGACATGTTGGATAGATTATAAGAAGGCCTATGACTCGGTGCCACATACATGGCTCATGAGGGTGCTGGAGTTGTATAAAATAGATGCAACTTTACGCACCTTCCTGATGTCGTGTATGGGGCAGTGGAGGACGGTCCTTCGCTATCCAGGATGTCGAAATATCCAGAGGAATAGCGAACCGATAAGGATCGAGCGAGGTATATTTCAGGGCGACAGTTTGAGTCCACTTTGGTTCTGCTTAGCCTTGAATCCTCTAAGCACACTGCTGGAGGATTCAGGTCTAGGCTACCGATTGAGGAGAGGTGGTCAGGTTATATCTCACCTCCTTTACATGGATGACTTAAAACTTTTTGCCCCCAACAATTTGCAAATGATGGAGCTACTGAAGGTAACGGAAACTTTCAGTAGCGCCATCAGGATGGAATTTGGTGTGGACAAATGTGCGGTCATGCATGTGAAGCGAGGGGAGATTGTGGAATCCGTGAGAACCCAACTCTCGGATTCCATACACCTAAGATCTCTCTCCTCACTCGAAACCTACAAGTATTTGGGTATGTCGGAAGCGTTAGGCATCAACGCTGCTGACATGAAACAATCGCTGAGGGAACGTTTCTTTGGCCGCCTGAATAAAGTTTTAAATAGTCTTTTATCAGGCGGAAACAAGGTGCGTGCCTTCAACGGTTGGGTCATGCCGGTTTTGATGTACTCTTTCGGCATACTCAAATGGACTCAGACGGAACTTGACGCCCTGGATAGGAGGGTCCGCACACTGCTGACCGCAAATCGGATGCATCACCCACGGTCATCGGTGATGAGACTGTATATCCCGCGGAAGTGCGGAGGTCGTGGCTTCTTAAATGCTAAGACCCTGCACAACCGTGAGGTATGCAGTCTCAGGGAATACTTCCTAGAAGCCGATGTGGGGATGCACCGAGATGTGGTCTCAGTAGATAAGGGCCTCACCCCGCTCTCCTTAGCTAACGAGAACTGGCGCAAACCTATAGTATTAGATACTAATGACCGCAGGGAGGTATGGCAGAGCAAAGAGCTTCACGGGCGCTTTTACCGGGTCCTACATGGGCCCGATGTAGACTTCTTAGCGTCCGTATCCTGGTTGCGATTCGGTGATCTGTTTGGGGAAACCGAAGGTTTTGTCTTTGCGATTATGGACGAAGTTATGATGACGAACAACTACCGGAAATATATTGTGAAGGACGGCACGGTTGACATCTGTCGGGCATGTCACCGTCCGGGGGAATCAATCCGTCACATTATTTCTGGCTGTTCTCGTCTGGCTAACGGAGACTACTTGCATAGGCACAACCTTGTAGCCAGGATTATCCATCAGCAACTTGCTCTGAAATACAGTCTTGTTGAATCAGAAGTGCCATACTATAGGTATGTGCCCGACCCAGTTCTCGAAAATGGCAATATCACGTTGTATTGGGATCGGTCTATCATCACTGACAGGACTATTGTTGCCAATAAACCTGACATAGTGGTGATAGATCGATTAGAGCGTCGCACGGTGATTGTTGATATAGCGGTACCGCATGACGAGAACCTCGTGAAAGCCGAAAAAGATAAGCAAATTAAGTATCTTGACCTGGCTCGCGAGGTTGTCGACATGTGGGACGTGGATACAGCAATCATTGTGCCGATAGTCGTGACGGCCAATGGCATAATAGCCAAGAGCCTCGATCAACACCTGAGGAGGCTCTCGTTAGGCGGCTGGATCAAGGGCTTGATCCAGAAAGCGGTACTTCTGGACACGGCGCGTATCGTTCGGAGGTTCCTCTCTCAGCAGCCCTGACCGCCGGTAGCTTGGACCCTGTTCCCGATACTGGTGGGCTACTATTTTTTATATTTTTAAATGTTTTTATACTTTTTATATTTCAACATTTAAAAATGTAATTCATATGTATATACAAATGAAATAAAGATAATAATAATAATAATAATAACCCCACCGCAGTATCTCTACGTTGACGTCGTGGTGGGGCTTGCGCGCTCCGAATTTTAGGTCTGTGCCGGTAGAGTTCACTGTGCCGGAACAGGTCTAGGATGAGGAGCCAGACCAAGAGAGATACAGAAACCCGCAGGGCAGCATGTGGCGAGCTGTTGGGCAGTAGCGACCCCACGGACCCTATCTCCCGGGAGAAGTCTTGTTCCTCACCTCTCGCTTGCCTTTATTGGCCGGCTGGAGTGAACACTGACGAGGAACAGAGCTCCCACCTCTTTCTTGCCTTTATTGGCCGGTTTGAGTGGAGATTCGCAAGAGCAAACGTGCTCGGAGGAAGGAAGTATTCCAGTAAGTGTTTGTAGGGATCTTGACCATCTTCCGGGCTCTGGGATTGTTCTGAGAACCGTGGGATACCTCTCCACTCCTCACAAGCACCTCAGGACATGTTGCCCCCTTGCCGCTACGACACTATGTGCTAGCGACCTTTTCGGGGGCCCATTATTGTGTGTGCAAGTCACCCCCTGCCATTTTATCCGTGTATTATAAAACATTGATCCGGCAGGGGCCATAGTCCTTTCATAGTTCTAGGCAACCAGTCCACTTTAGCCACTCAAATCCATAGTCCAATCTCTTTATTTCCATATACTGCAATAGTCCTGCACCAACCGGGGGTTGTCCTTGGGTGCACTTGCATAGTGCGTACAGGGATAATCGTCGGTTGGTGCCTCATTTCATTGAAAGCGTCTAACGGGCCTCTGCGAGTTGGCTTTGGCCCCTCGTACGCCTTCTAAAGGTCCGGGACTCCAGGGTCCCGAGAATTGTCAAGACAAAATAATAATAATGTTTATTTCCAATAAAATTATTACAAGGTTACAAGTACAGTAATATTATGATACAACTTATAGTACAATAAGTATTATCTCCTGGCACCCAAACTAGGTTTATAGCCTGTGACTTGGGCACCAGTGATTCCATGAGGGTAGATAGTTGATCAAAAAGATTCAATAAAACTGTTTTCACCAGCAACATGGTTAACATAACAATATAATTATTATTTATGTGCATAGAAAAAAGTAAAAATAAAATTAATAATAAAACTGTTTGTAAGTGTTAGAGTGAGTGTATTGGTTGTGGAAGGTGTAGTAGGTATGTTGTGTATGTGTAAGTAATGTGAAGGTGCGGTTTGTGTATGGTGTGAATGTGTCCTGGTATGTGTAGTAATGGTGTATTGTTAGTAAGTGTGAAAGTGGAGGGAGTGTACGAGTGTTTGTGTGTGAAAATACTTAAATAAGAGGAGATCTGTCTTACGCATGTGAGAAGAGAAGTTTTTCGGTCTCGTCATATGATTTCTCAATTAACCATTCCTTAACTGTGCTTTTGCATTGGTAATAATTTAAACTGTGGATATGGAGAAATTTATTGATTTTATTATATAGAATATAGCTGAGGTAGGTGAATTGGTGTTTTGCGAAGGTGGTTTTGTGTCTAACTGGTGGAAGGGCAATGTCTGCGCGACGTTTTGTACTTGCTGTGAACGGCAGCCGATGTTTCCTTAATACACATTGTAGCACATATAAGCCTCGCACTGTCAGAACCCTGCTTTCCCTAAAAAGTTCCAAAGTAGGGTATCTATAGGGCTTGCAGAACATAACTTTGAGAACTGCTCTCTGGGCTCTCTCTAATTTCAGAAAGTATGTTTTGCAAGCGCCACCCCAAGCCGGTAAACAATATAGGAAAAGAGACTGACAGAGTGAATAATAGACCATCATAAGTGTTTCCGAATCAGCTGAACAACGGAGTTTCTTAAGATGGAAATGAGTTTACGCGTTCGGCTGACTAGGTTATCAATATGACTATACCAGTTCAGGTGTTTGTCAATTTGCACGCCCAAGTATTTTATACAAGATGTGGTTGCCAGAGTGGGACAGGTACAGCAGGAGTTTGGAGAACAACTATGTACCTTAACAATAGGCGTTATGTTAGGCTGAGTCTTATTACTTAAAGAAAAAGAAACAAGCTTCGTTTTTTCTGCATTCAGGGTCAATAAATTATTGCTAAACCAGTTCATGACAATGTCCAACACCATCTGAGCATATTTTTCTGTTTCACTCCAATCATTCCCATGAACAAGTAGGGCTGTATCATCAGCATAGGTGAATATGAAGCAGTTAGTTAATGAAAGTGAACACAGATCATTAATGTAGATGAGGAACAAGGTTGGACCTAGAATGCTGCCTTGTGGGACGCCGTATTCTATTCTAGCTTTATCGCTTATTACCTCATCCAATTGAACATGTTGGAAACGATTCTCCAGATAACTTGAAAAGATGTCAAGTGCAGGACCACGAATACCCATGCGTTCCAGTTTCGACAGAAGTATGGGCGCAGAGACAGTGTCAAAAGCTTTCGAGATATCTAGAAATAAACCAATACACCGCTGCTTCTTATCCATGAGGTGCGTCACTTTTTCAGAGAGTGCAATAACAGCATCCTCTGTTGCAATTCCGGCTCTGAAACCATATTGGTTTCCGGAGAGAAGTTTATGAGCATTAATGTATTTAAGCAAACGGTTGTTCAGTATCTTCTCCAGAATCTTCGAAATTGTTGGTAGAATAGATATAGGTCTATAATTTTTGACACTGTCTCTGTCCCCTCCCTTATGAATAGGGTGGACTAGAGCTGTTTTGAAACTGTCAGGGAAAACACCGGTAGATATCGAAAGATTGCAGATATGTGTGATGTGGGGGATTAAAATATTGCGCGTTAACTTCAATATATGTCCAGAAATACCATCAATTCCAGCTACAGAACTTGATTTCAAGTTGATTATAATTCGCTCTACTTCCGAATCGTCGGTTTCCAGGACGCACATTGAATTACAAGTTGAAGCTGTACTTGATGGGTGAACTGGCCTATTCAGACACTGGTGTATATTTGTAGCTAGGTCTTTTGCCTACATGAACAAAGTAATTGTTGACTCGGTTTGCTGATGCAAGTTTGTCAGGTTCGAGTTGTTGCAGTTCTTTCAATGTCGAGGGTGTGGATTTTGAGTGCGTTATAGATTTAATTAGATCCCATGTTGCTTTGGAGTTGTTTTTTCTTTTCATAAATTCCGTTTTCTCGTAATTTATTTTCAATTTCCGGAGCAAAGAATTACAGAAGTTGCGATAGCGAGAATACGTTACTTTGAGGATGGGGTTTTCTGATTGTGTTTTTAAAGTAAGATGCATTTTATCCCTGTTTCTGATACAGCGAAGTAAGCCGGGAGTGATCCAGGGCTTGATGTTACGGTTCTTTCGTGAGACTTTGGAGAAGCGAGTGTGTTTGTCAATAATTTGAGTCAACAAAGTTGTTAAGGTGTCCGCTGCTTCATTAGCGTCTTTCGAAAAAAGGATTGGAGAGAAGTCAGTACTCTCAATATCTTTTTGGATGTTTGAAATATCAACAACTTTGGCAGTGTAGGTAGGCTTGGGGTTCGGAACATCTAGGTTGACACTCAGGAATACAGGTAAATGGTCGGTAATAGGTGAGTCTATGACAATGGATGTTCCTGGTTGTTTGGTTTTTAAAAGGATATGATCTAAACAGTTATTTACTCGGGTAGGATATAAGTGCGCCGGTAATAAACCATGGGAGGCAGTGAAGGTGAGGTATTCGTACGAGTGTCTATCATTGTTGTTGGGCTTGATATCGATATTGATATCACCGACCAAGGCAATGTGTTGAAATTTTGTTAGGGGTTTTAAAATGGAATCCAAACTGTGTAAAAAATTATCAACGTGGATGAAGCAAGGTGATCTATATATGGCTAAGATGCCAACATTATGGTCAATTTTGCAAAGCAGACAGTTTGCGTCAGTTATATCAGGTTCCGAAACGGTGCAGTGCAGTGAAGTCTTTATATACATAACCACCCCATCATTCTGGTTTTTTGTATTTTTTGTGAAATGGACATTGTAACCATTCATGTTGGGAATTACAGCAGATTTTAGCCAGCACTCGGTCAATATAATGATATCACAATCAATTTTAAGGAGATGTAAGAACGCTATAAAACTATCAAAGTTCTTGTTTAAACTGCGAATGTTGAGTTGTAGTATGGATAAGTTTCTTTGTGTCTTCGGTATTTTAGATATACATTCAGCTAACGGCAATTTATAAGATTTAGATACTTGGTAGGCATCTAATTCTAATTCAAGGGCATTAATGTGGTTAGCCATTGAAAGTAAATAATATGTTCAAAAATAGGGTGGTGCACATATTTAGGCATGGGAATGTGAGGCAAACTGTAACTGCATCCGGTACATTTGCCGAGTAGAGGTGTCCATTGTCAACCGAATTGGTGAAGTTATTATTCTCCATTATAAAAATTGTGATATAGGAGTGGATACAAAAAGTTAGGAATGACATTTTCGGCGAGAATAAGTGTGTGAGTGATGAGAGTATGAGTGTCCAGAGGTGTATGGATGGAGAGTGAGTGTATTGAGGATTATGTGTATGTGAAAGATGATTGTAGTGGTGTATAGTTCTTAAAACATAAGCAAAACAAACGGTGTTAATAATCTTAAACGTGCGGGGAATACAACTTATAATACAGTAGAAGTTAGTTATTATGAAACATGTATAAAAAAACAATAATGAATGGCCGTTTAGTAGTCATTGGTTGTTTTGTGCTAGATCCCGTAGCGTCAGCTCGGATTTTACCAGTATAGGTTTGACTCCCTCTTCCTTCCGCAACAGTATGTTACCATTGGTCGTCCAACAAAATTTATACTCCTTATTCTTTGCAAACTCGCGTGCAGCAAAAAATAGTTTTCTTGAGCTGGCCGGGAGGTACTCACTGACATATATTGGACGGCGGTCGCCAAGAACTCCTATGTTTGAAGTACTGAGTCGAGACTCCTTCGGTTGCTTGTTGTTGTAGCTGCGCACCGAGCTTAGCAACACGTTCTTAGTCTCCATAGTGGTAAATTCGGCAACAACCGGCCTGAAGGTACCTGGTTTGCCAGGCAGTCGGTAAACGTCGCGGATATCGTTGTCTTTAAGAGGCACGTTGACGGCAGCGCTCACACGGGCAACAATCGCAGACAGGTCTTTAGCACACTCATTTTCTTTGGGTGGTATATTGCGAATCTCAACGCAAGAAGAGCGTGATAATTGTTGCAAATCTTCGATTTTCATCTCTAAATTTTGTATGCAATCCCTGTACATTTGTTTATCTTTTTTTAATAAATCAATTTGTTTCATCAGATCGTCGTATTGATTATTGATGAAACTGACCGTCTTCTCAATTTCAAAGTTAGCTTTTTGAATGGCTAAGTTTTGTGATTTAAGCTCTGCTACCTCCGAGAATAGTTTAGCGAGGGATGAGCTTTGTTCTTGTGAAAACTTTAGGAAATTGGCTTGTTCCTCCGCCTTCCATGTATTGAGCATATCTAAAATTTCCTGCTTGAAGTCTTGCAGTTCACTACCAGGAGAAAAAGCCTGACGTGGACGTCTATATCGCGAGGTGATATTAACACTTTCATAAGGGCTGTTTGTAGTAGCCTGAGGAATGTCAGAATCAGACATTGACTGAACCATGCTACTAATAGACCCAGGAGTAGCTGGGGGAGTCCGTTTTAAGCGAGGCATTAGGAAGCGTCAACCAACACTCAACTTTAGCCCACAAGAAATAAGAAGCAAGGCGTAATCTCAGGGACTCCCGTAGCGGCGCGGCGCGTAGCCGATGCGCAAGCTCGTAGGCGCGTAGCAGTCACGCGGCACGTCGTAGCACTCACGATGACGTCAGCTCGTAGCACTGCTCACACACGGCGACCGCAATTTCGCCGCTCGATGACTAGTTCGGTTGGTTCGGGACGACAGCGCGCGACCGCCGATGCACCAGTCGCGGGTTCAAATCCACCGCGTCGGGAGCAAATTAGAGCGCCACAATTTTAGGTGATATGACAACAGTCTATTTGTTTCACTCTACGACCGCCCAATAGGCGGAGTCAGACCATAAGAACACTTAAGGTGTAAGAAGGAATTAAAATTTTAAACAACACCCAATCAGATGAGGGCACACAAAGTCAGTGAGTTACTGGGGAACACAGTCACTGTACGCGTCCGCACGGCGTTGCGACTCGCGGTGGAATTCGATCCGGTCCGATTTAAAGTCATGAACTAAAAAAAAAACTTTTTTTAATGATGCTGTGTTGGTTATCAAATGAAAATGCTTAATTAGCACATTTCAAAAAAATATATATTGTTAGCTATTGCACGCGGCTTTGCTTGCATGCACCCGATAGTTGGGAAAAATTTCTAATATCACGCCTCAGATGTGAGCTAAACATTATTGTCTCTTCAAACCTACCCAAAATACGTATATCCATACTTAATATTATAAATTCGAAAGTAACTCTGTCTGTCTGTCCGTCCGTCTGTCTGTCTGTCTGTCTGTCTGTCTGTCTGTCTGTCTGTCTGTTACCTTTTCACGGCTAAACCACTGAACGGATTTCGATAAAATTTGGCAAGGCTTTAGATGGTATCCTAGGGACGGACATAGGGTACTTTTTTTTTCAAAAATAATCCTACGGGGGGTGATATAGGGGATGAAAGTTTGTATGGGAAACTCAGTATTTCTTAAGTTAGGGATGTGAAAATTAAAATGTATGCTTTTGATAGGAAATAAAGAAATATGCGGTTCAGCGTTTTTGAAAAATCATCCCCTAGGGGGGTAAAATATTACAAAACTGCACGGATTTCGACAAAATTTGGCAAGGCTTTATATAGCATCCCGGGAAAGGATATAGGATACTTTTAAAAACAATACTACAGGGGGTGATATAGGGGATGAAAGTTTGTAAGGGAAACCCAGTATTTGTTAAGTTAGGGATAACATTGGTAGGAAATTAAGAAATATGCGGTTCAGCGTTTTTGAAAAATCATCCCCTAAGGGGGTAAAATAGGGGTTGATTTTAAAATTTACAAAACTGCATGGATTTCTACTAAATTTGGCAAGGCTTTTTATAGAATCCTGGGGAAGGACATAGGATACTATTTTTTCAAAAATAATACTACGGGGGGTGATATAGGGGATGAAAGTTTGTAAGGGAAATCCAGTATTTCTTAAGTTGGGGATAACAAATTTATGCTATTGGTAGGAAATTAAGAAATATGCGGTTCAGCGTTTTTTAAAAATCATCCCCTAAGTGGGTAAAATAGGGGTTTATTTTAAAATTTACAAAACTGCACGGATTTCGATAAAATTTGGCAAGGCTATAGATAGCATCCTGGGAAAGGACATGGGCTACTTTTTGTCTTAAAACATAATCCTACAAGGGGTGATATAATAGGATGAAAGTTTGTATGGGAACCCAGCATTTCTTAAGTTAGGGATATGAAAATTCAAATGTATGCTTTTGGTAGGAAATAAAGAAATATATGGTACAGCGTTTTATAAAAATCGTCCCCTAAGGGGTACTTACAATAGGGGTTGACAAATGTTTGTGTACCTACCTCTTTTTAAGAGATTTAAGGGATTGGAAATGTAGTCATAGTTCGAATCTTGAGGTAACATTTAGTCTTTATTTCATTCGACGTTTTTACGAGGAAATTATTTGAACGAGTGGACACTCGGACAAAAGTTATTTGTTATTAGAGCGTGACTCATACGGTTTTCTCCAACGAACGGAGTGATTCAGTGTAATTCATTATGGTTTTGTGTAAATTGGCTGAAATATGACGACGACTGTTGAAGATGTCGGAAAAAATCATGCCGATCGTAGCGATTTGAGTTTGCACAGTTATATCGGACGGCCCTATGTTTTCCACATGAACGTTCCCATGGGATATTTTCCGACATCCACGCGAGCGAAGCCGCGGGCAAAAGCTAGTATATAATAATTATTCTTCTTTAAAAATGTAAATTGACTCTAGCCAAAATTAAATTACCTATAACCCCAAAATAGTTTGAATAAAAAGTAAGTTTAAAAACTAAAACCCGACTACTGAAAAATCACGCTCTAAAAAGTATAAAACAAGAAAATATTCTCATCTGAAATTAGAAAAAGACAGACAAATTAAAAATCCGGAGTCACAAGTAATCTGTTCGATTTATGCCCTAACATGACATGTGACTCCGGATTTTTAATTTGTCTGTCTTTTTCTAATTTCAGATGAGAATATTTTCTTGTTTTATACTTTTTAGAGCGTGATTTTTCAACAGCCGGATTTTAGTTTTTAAACTTATTTT
This sequence comes from Cosmia trapezina, assembly GCA_905163495.3. Lineage (NCBI taxonomy): Eukaryota > Metazoa > Arthropoda > Insecta > Lepidoptera > Noctuidae > Cosmia > Cosmia trapezina. The sequence continues at coordinate 16,444,460 of LR991025.1, read as the reverse complement.
TTATAAATAATATAATCAATGCAGTTGGCAAGTTTTCAATTAATATTCCTATGTAACGGTGCTGGCGGGGATCTCGTGGCTAAGTAATAGAATAGTGTGTAACAGGCACACGGGTCGATAGATCAGGTGAAGTTGCACTTGCCGCGGTCAATCTGTGGATGTGTGACCATCTTACCATACCGAGACCCTTCCGTGCCTCGAAAAGCACGCTAAGCAATTGGTCCCACTTATCATTCGTGGATCTTTGACAGTCGTTATGGGTCGTCAGCAGCCCGAAAGTCTAACAACCAGTCTTACCAGTGTTACCCAGTAACTGGGTTATGGAGGTAAGATAGGCAGTCACTACATATAAAATACTGGTATTCAGCAGCATCCGATTAGACGCTGACCCCAACATAGTTGGGTAAAAGCTAGGCAGATTATTTTTGATGTTACAGTGCAGTATTTCTATAGACGCGATTCTGAGACTTGTCACTTATCGTAACTACATAATACCTTCAGTATATTTTCTTGTAGCCCTAGAAGTAACGATGACTGGTGTTATACAACGAGAACTTTTCTTACAGTGTCAAAAATTAATGTTTACATTACTAAAAGTGAGAACGTTACGTTTGGAGTGTAAAAACCGCGTTGCAAGTCGTTAAAACCAAGAACGACCTTCACGTTCTATGAAATAACAATGAAAATATATATTTAAAGTATTCACACACTTCCAGCTTATATTACCTAGCCAGTACGCCTCAGGTATCTCTGTGTCACTGAAAAATTCTTTGCGTTTACGTTTTAAAACTGGCGTTTATCCGCGAGACATCTCCCACGGGGCAGTTCATACAAAATTCATACACTCCTATATAAAGCTGATTGCAGACTTAAACGGTGGTTTGGATCAAAACGAGGCGAAAGGCGTTCTGGGACTATGTCCGGGTGAATGACGAGTGGTGTTATAATATGTGCATTGAGTGCAGGTTAAAATGTTATTTTGGTTTTTCAAGTGAATGAAAAAAGAAATTGGTTTTTAAATCTTTGACATTTGTATTACATAATCTGAATTTATTTTATTTTATTTTTCTTTTTGTTTGAGTATAATAATTTTATAATGTTATTTTAATAGATATTAGCACATGATTACAATAACAATAAACCTTTGCACACCTTATTAGGTAATGATACAGAGTACTTCCTATTTATTTGTAACATCTGTGTATAACTACCTGTATTATGCGAATAAATAATTTGATTTGATTTGATTTGATTTAGAAAATTAGAGAAATAGAGTATTCTAATGCCCCGATTTCGTTTGCTAGAACAAACTTATTTTTGTTTTAACTTGCAGCGTCCCGCGGTTTTACCCGCGTAAGTTTGGAACCCGCAAGAATATCGACATAAAAAGTATCCTATGTATTAATCCAGGTTATGAACTATCTGTGTACCAAATTAGATCAAAATCCGTTCATTCCTTTTTGCGTGAAAGAGTAACAAACATCCATCCATCCCATCCATCCTCACAAACTTTCGTGTTTATAATTTAGTAGGATACAAATATATTTTGTTATCATTTTGCGGGACACTAAACGCCCACAGACAAATCATTCAGTGTCCTTCAACCGACTAATAACAGTATGGATTCGTTAGTTACCTTATATAGTTGTTTTATCTCACGAAAGCGGGCGAGCCATACTTGTATGTGTAAATGTTACATGCACATTGTCTTTGTGTGCGTAAGCCCGGGAGCGCGTTACCTGCAGGTACGCACACAAGAGCGCGTGTCGAGCGCGTGTCTATACACATTACATCTACAAGTATGGCTCACCCGCTTTCGTGAGATAAAACAACTGTACTTAAACCAAGGGTTAAAGAAATGCTGCAAGGGTTAAAGAAAAGCTGTCGTAGAAACTGCAAATGTAAAGGCATCTCAATACTAGCCCATACCGACCGGCGCTAGTTTGAAAACGCTCCGTGTGTTTGCGACAAATACCCCTGTTATGTTTCCTTTTGCATGTCAAACAGCTCTCACAACTCTTATGAATCGATTCTGTCAAACAGAAAGTGACACAATGCGGGAAATAACCGTATTCAATCCGCCATTGTTGGTGCTTCTATAAATAAAATAGTTTTCTGGGATTTTATAGTGTTTGGTAAGCCTCTACGGCGTCTAGTTTTTGTGAGATGTTTTTCTTTTAATTCATCGGTTTTTAATTATACCAGTTTTTAATTTACATTATACCGGATGACTTTTTTTACCGTCTTGTAAAAGATAGGGAACGATATTTAGGTGAACGGAGTAGAAGACTATGGCATATAAATTTAAAATTAATAAAATAAATTGGGTAAATTTGGAATTAAAAGTGTTAGTTATAATAAATTATTTTGCATAGGTACTATTGTATAGAATCTAGTTCTTCTAACTGAACAGACAGCTGTGCTGCTGGGGAGTTTGTTCCGCTACTTCTTCTTCCCAGCTAAAGCACTAGGAAGTGGTGAAGGGCGGGCGTTTTGTGGGGACTGTCTTACTGTAATTTTGACGTTCAAAAAGTGCTGATTCTCAGCCTAATTTGAATAAAGGACTTTTGATTTTGATTTTGATTTTTGATTGATTATACCCATTTACGGTTTAAAACAATTAAAACTTACTGATAGACCACTTAAATTCAAAAGTTTGTAACATCATCCAAATAAACTACCCTGACCAATTTTCAAATCAAACTTCCATTTAAAATCACCCTTTACCACGATTCACACGTAATTAAGAACTAATAACGAATCACTCGACAAAACAATTTTAGCTTTTTATCCGTCATGCTGAACTTCATCAATCATCGAGAAACACGTTTGAAAAACATGACTCAAACGATTCATCACGGATGGTAATTATCCTAACTGCTGTTTTCACTGTAAGACGTTTTGTGGTTCCGGTTAGCGGACCGTGGATGCTTTTGATGTTGCCTAAGTTAGTTAATGTGTTGTGCTATATTTTTGAAGTACTTATGACTATCTGGTGATGATGAGTTAAGAATAAGGTATCATAAACACTTAAATAGTTATTTTGATCTAAAAAACTACCGATTTAATTGTGGTTGAATTTTGTTCAATTTTACTAAAAAATTGAGTCATTGTCAACAAAATAGAGAGAGCACTGGTGGCCCCGTGGTAACGGTCATGACTCACGAGTTGTAAGATCATAAGTTCGAACCCAGACAGGCACTTTACTTTGAGTAAATCATTTCATCAGCACTGCTCTCAAAACGGTAAAGGAAAACATCGTATGGAAACCGGCATGTCCTAGAACCAAAAATTTGAAGACTATACCAACCCGCCCTGGACTCGCGTGGGGATTACGACCCACTCCCTCTAACCGAGAGGAGGCCTGTGTCCCAGCTGTGGGAACATAGCGGGCTGATTATGCGTATGCAACAAAATTAGGAACGAAAACAAAGGTTCCATTTGGCCAATTTTAATTTCACAATTATAAACACAGAATATAGACGTAGATGGTAGACAAAGAAAAGTCAAACTGGACTGGATTTAAGATAACATCAGTACCTAAGTTAAGAACGATACGATTGTTAAATGGTGATGAAAACAAAACTTCCTGAAGTAATCAACGTTAAACTACAAACTCAGTCTGTTTAATCTTACTTAACTAAGAAAATTTTCCAGCAACGCACTGCAATGCGGCTAATTTCAAAATAACTTCGCTCCGAAAATTGTAGGCTTAAACGGACTTTAGACGTTCGTCGATTTACGTGACCACCTTAATTAGGCGGATAGGGCTTCTTGCACCTGCGGAGTAAAGGGATTTACGGCTTAAAGAGGTACCGAGTCTTAGAACATTCGGGCTACTAGTATACATAGCTTATTTACCTACTCTATTCCTAAGTAAGGCCTAGATTTTGCTTTGAGAATATTAATTAAAGGGTAATTTATGAAAGCGATTTAATTTTGTACTGTTACTAGCTGACTCGACAGACGTTGTCCTGTCCCAATTTCAATATTCCCATATAAATCCCACTTTCAGGTTTCCAGAATTTTCCAATTTTTCCGGCAACTTTTCCAATTTTTCTCATGGTTTAAACCTTCCCTGAACTACGTCAAACATTTCAAAATCAGCTAAATCGGCCCAGCCGTTCTTGAGTTATAAAATTACAACGAAAGGTGGCATTGATTTTTATACATATAGATTTGGTAATAAATAAAAGCGTTCTATAGCAGCTGCTATTGCTTTGGGTGTTTAACTTTACCAAATGTTAAAGAATAATAAGTGTTAGAAGATTTTTTTAGTTTTTGACAATATTCATAATACAAGTTATTAAGGTCATACAAATACCTGCTAGGTGTAATAAACATTTGTGATTACGTAAGTTAACCACATTACTTCAACTTAGAAGTTAATTAAAAATTAATCTTGCTAAAATCTGCTTACCTTTTATGTCATTACAATGTGTCTGGAAACAAAATGAGAAGACGGGATGAGATCAAGACGTAAAGTACGCTGCTTTACTAATTCTCCACAATGCAGAAGAATTCATCAGAATGCTTGCCCGTAGAGTGGTCGCCTACGACTTGGTACGCGAAACGGGGAATCCACATCAGAAAGTGACTTGGTTATTTTATAATTGCGTGATATTTTTCGTAAATATTTTAGGATTTGTTAGATTGTGTGGAAAAACTTTTTCACATAGTCATCCATAAAATTATTGGTTTAGACGGCAACATGCTATGGCCATGTAATATTCAGGGTGCTTATACGTTTTTGCGAAACGAGTTCAAAACAAAGGATAACATAAATAACTATTGAGTTGAAGGATCGCTTGTTATGATAATGAACCAAATTCTGTGACCAGTGACCTGTAGAAACCTTACAAAATACCCCCTCAGCCATCAAAGGAAAGGCCAGTAAAATTATTAAAGATTTAAACCACAGACAACAATATAATATTTCCAAGAGGTTCATCCATAATCGTACCCACGATCCCTCTTGTGATTTTCATCGTGCTATGAGAAAGGTTTCCCGGGCTAATGAGAATGAATTGCACTTGGCGTCGGCGAGGTCAGCATTACTTTAGAATTAGTGCATTTTTCACTCGCCCGCCTTAACGTGATCCGTCTTAGTTTAAACTCAAATTTATTAGCGCCTTAAATTGATTTAATAATATTTTTATAGTTTGTTGCTAGTTAGAAAATTACAATTTTAACTTTTTTTTTAAATTTATTATAATTTCCTGTGAAGTTAATTAGGATCACCAATTTTTTTCCAGGTTAGTCGACAAAAGTAGCGATCACTATGGTTTCTGTAACAATCTAATGTATTACTGGTAACTTATAAATATAATATATGTATAAACTTACGCCTTTTCTAGAAAGAAATAGAGAAAGATAAAGCACAATTTAGTGGTATAAACAAGAATATCCTTTCGCTCATAATTATATTGGACTAAAATTGCACAGTTATAACAATAAACGCAATATTTAGAATTACCATAAGCCACGTTCATTTGAGAACTCGGAAGGACGAAACATACGGCACGTTTTGACGACGCGGCTGTGATTGTCTTATTTAAATAGTGTCAAACGAGGTGTCATTTTCATCAAACGGTGAGAAAAGAAGAATTAAAGGAAAAGAAAAGTAAACATGGAGAGTATACCGTAGTTCGACTTTCTAATTATAGTTTATTATTTAGCTTTATCTTGAGCTTCAAATCTTTTATCAAATATAAAGGTATTTGTTTATGCGATAAAATGAAAGTAGATACCTACACATATAATGGAAAATACAAAAAAAGGATTCAATTTAAAAAAAATCTTAGACTAAAAAAGCTTTTAGGGACTGAGAAAACTACTCAAGATGAAAATAAAAAAGATCCTCGGTTTTTTAAGGGAGAACAATGTTGGTAGGACTGTAACTTAATAGATAGGAAAACTGGAGTAAAAGTGGCATTTGACCGGAAAAAACGGACGTCGCTTTTTAAGGTTGCGAAGAGTGAACAAAAGCTGATAGCAATAATGATATATAGAGAAGAATTTCACGTGCCATTTAGTAAATGGCTGGATCGCTTGTTATAGATAGGCATTTCTTTCATAATACATTTCTAAATTCAATATATTTCAGTAAAATGATAATTTAATAGGCATGTGGAATTTTGGACTTCAATTCACTGCTAGACATGAAGTATGATAATTATTATTGTAATGTGTATGTAGGGTGCTATCTCCACTAAACACAAACCTCGAGATAGACTCTGTTCAACAGCAATTTTCTCTAAGTTCTCATGTTGTCAAAGAAAGGGCCCTTAGAATCTCCGTTTCAAATGCAGTATAAAAAACTGTAGCATCAATAACGTGTCATCCCAAAAAAAGGTGTTTTAACATAAACAGTTTGGTTCGGGGGAAAGATCTAGTTTTGTAAAATAATTCTACAAATGTGCGCAGCCTAGTTGACGGTTGACATACGTCTCTCTCTCCAAGTCAACGACAAGGCTGCGCGTCATTTGTTTCGAAGCTTCTAGAACCTTCTAGAAGCTTCGACTCGACCTTATTGGACGAGCGGATTGTGGCGGGAGCGGTTAGATAAAAGCATTCGCGTTATAGTGTTCATTAAACAGAAGCGCAGCGGCCACATACGTGCGTATCTCTCGTATATTTCCATGGCGGGCCCCCGTTCCTCGCACATGTTTATCCAATTTGGCGTAGTCTGCAAAGTTGCGAGCTCGCAACACGTGTGACGCTCAAATTAGAGATTCATATTAATTTAGGGCTTACAGTGACAGCGCTTTGCGCGCCCGCACGCTAAGATGCCGAACGGCAAACTTACATTGAATTTGTAACACTTTGGTGTTGTTGTGCGGGTATTATGTCACACCTTTTCTGAACTTGGTTTTCACAATGCAGTGTATTTTTGTCCTCGTAGGCACAGAAAGCCCCTGTTTTTTATTTACCTTTCTGTTCAGACCAAGTTCTCGCCAATATCTATCACAATTTTATTCTAAATACCTAATATCTACATGTGAGATAAACTGTAAAATACTTCTCATTCCAATTATCCGCAGAATTTGCGCAGTGCGAAATGGTATGAAAACTTTTATTCCTATAAACTTTTTAGTACAACTGAAGCCAAGCTAAATTTAATACTTCAACGAGAACCTGGGAAGCATAATTTGCAATTTAGTCCAAAAATTGTTGCGAATAACACATTCTCGTCCTACGCATCTGCATAAATATATTCAATTTGTTGTCTCTCTTGTCGGCTTTAATACAAATTTCCTCTACAACCATAACTACGTATATTGTTGAACAAACTCAATAAAGTTTCCTGCCGGATTATCTGCATTGATATGCTACGCAGTAACTCATTTGAATGCAAGGCACAACATTAGCCGAAATAAGTAATTCCCGGATTGCACAATGTAGAGCGTTAGCGAATTTGCAAGATGGTCGCTGAAGTTTCAATGAGGTATCTTATATTTGAGTTGGTTTATTGAAAAAAAAAAACATAAATGAATTTATGTTTAATTGGGAATGATGGAAATAAATACTGAAAGAAGATGTACATACAAAGCAAATGAAGACACGAAAGTAAACGATAGTTAAAAAAACTATCTCTAAACAACATTAGTTTTTGTTTATACTAAACCCCAAAAAGGGGTCATTGTACTCATCATTTTGAACAATTCTTTCTATGGGAACAACCTTGAAATTGCGAAAAAAAATCAGCTGTTCAGTTCATTTATTAACCGACTTCCAAAAGGAGGAGGTTCTCAATTCGTCGGAACCTTTTTTATTTTTTATTTTTTTTTTTATGTATGTTCCCCGATTACTCGAAAATGGCTAGACCGATTTGGATTTTTCTTTTTTTGTTCGAAAGGGTATACGTCCCAAGTGGTCCCATGATCATCAAGTCAGGATCTGATGATGGGATCCCATGGAAATCGAGGGAAACCCTCAAATTTTATGGGCACACCTATATCGATTTCGGTATTTTTTATAGTAACTCGTGCATTTGCTCTCGGAAAGTACCATTCGGTGAGCTGGAACTGATGATGAAGACCACAGAGGGCCATCGAAAATACTCAATTATATCTAAGTATATAACAGGTTGCGATTCGATTACTTTAATATGGTTTATGCTCGTCAAAATAATGGTAATGGTGACTTCACCATGAGCTCCATTTCTCCTGGTTCTTACTAGGAGAACTCCTCAACAATTAACGGCCCTGCATCGGGAAAAGCAACATTTTGTAAAACGTGATGAGCAGCTGACATTGGGTTATTGTAACTTAGATAAATTACAAACTGAACCACTAAAAAGTGAAAAATAAAAACTTTTTTACAAAAACAAAAACCGACTTCCAAAAAAAACACTACAAAGCGAAAAATAACTTTAATTTCGGAAGTCGGTGGCAAAAAACTAAAATACAGATCCAAAGACACCGACTTCCGAAATTAAAGTTATTTTTCGCTTTGTAGTGTTTTTTTTGGAAGTCGGTTTTTGTTTTTGTAATAAAGTTTTTTCTACATCAAACTCTTCAAAATGTACTGAACAGCTGATTTTTTTTCGCCATTTCAAGGTTGGTCCCATAGAAAAAATTGTTTAAAATGTGTACAATGACCCCTTTTTGGGTTTAGTATAAACAAAAACTAATGTTGTATATGAAACGACCAAAGTAAATCAATTGTATCGAATATTATGCTTTCCACATACAATATTTTTTAGATTTATCTCGAAAAGTTATTTATCGATTATGCCTCTAACGTTGTTGCGACATCAGACTATGTACCATGTTGACATGTAGTTTGTAAACAGTCATCCATCATTGCTGTTTCGATTACACGTCCAATCTGCAGGGATGTCAACTAAGTATTGGCTGACTCAATGGTCTCTCTCGCACTTTACATTATGAAGTCAACCGACTTCAGCCATGTAATCGTGAGGCAGAAAACTGAATCAAAAATTTTCATCTCCTTAATTTTTCATCAACAAAATTCTTCCAAAACGTCCTCAAAAACCGGCGAGACGAAACAAAACAAATACAGCAAAACTCATTTAGAAAATTCCGAGCTGCATATTCGAAACACTCGTTACATCTAACGCCTCCGGAAAATCACAAAAAATACATGAAATTATTTTAATAAATTCTTCATGGCTCGTACGCTCAATATTTTAAGTTGGGCTTAATTAATACGCGGCGACACTCCATTCGTTGAAATTAAGTACCAGCAAAATTTTATTAAATGTGCCATGCGTTTGGGTAGTCTGACAAAAATCACGTTACAGGGGCCGTGGATGGAGGGTTACTAGATGTGCTAGTTGTAATGACTGGCAATTTTTGAAAAACTTTACGGTTCAAGGTAAAAAGTAAAATATTTTACTTTAGGCGCTATGACAAGATGAAACCGCGCTTACTTGGTTTTTTGAATACATGGGAAACTTAAAAAACAGTGTTATAAAATTCTGAAAAAATATATAAATCTTATTTAAGGATCTGGCGGATAGCCTTTTACTAACACAATTAGATTTACTTTGCTGGATAGAAAAAAATCCCAAAGTCCCTTTTTGTAATGTGTAATCAATCTCATAGCTACAAAACAGACGTTTTTTTCTTATTTTATATATAAATGAAAAGGTAGTAAGATTGTTTAGCGCAATTCGCTGAGTTTGTCGTGATAAAATGATTAAAACAATTACTATGTTTAAATACCTACCAAATGCGCGAGGCCCAGAGCAGTTCAGTACGCGGCCCAGATCGTAGGGCCTTTATCAATATCTTTATTTGGAAAAAATGCTATAATCAAAATAAATAGAAAGTAGGTAATAACTAAGATCTTAACTTAACTAATTTAATAATCAAGTAATAGCATAATACCTAATTTGGATGTAGGTTTAGATAAGATCAAATTACACTTCTTGTCAATAGCCATTAACCTGTTCCGCTTCTGATTCCAAACCTCTCGTGTTTTCATAAAACCTGGGGGGCTAAAACGGCCACTTTGGCAGATTCATAATAGGATAAAAGGTATTATGAATCATATTTGAAATCATCAAACGGTCACAAACTGACAATTCATAATTTATCTGCGTACAATCATGCATCACGCATGCAATTCATCTGTTTGACAGTTTTGTATGGTGATTCGTAAAGTGGTCCACAAATTAATAATTGCTTTATTGAAGTTTAATTGCAAGTACGTCAATCATAATTCAGGAAATTAATCGTTTTAGAGGAATTGCTTATTAATGTGGCCGTTTTAGGTACCCTGATCACCTTAACCGTCTTCTTAGGCACTCCCAATAGTAACCTATTTATTTATCTCACTGTACGTTGTCATGATAAAAATTAAAAATAATTAACTGTTTTGTAGTCAGTACTGCGAGGGATCGAACCTCACAGGGCAGGGGGGCATAGTTCTTAGCTTAAGGTTTTGTTTGTAAAATGTTATAATAAAATAAATAAATAATAATAACTCTACAATCAAAGAGGGATCTGCTTATTGAATTCTGATATAATATTAAATTATAAATACATATCTATACTACTACCCCATCGGCCCATGGCTGCCTGACTTCTGTCACTTATTTTCAAAAGTAATTCGATGTTTGAGTGATAGAATATCATCCAGTGACATAATAAGGTTGACCAATGCAACAAACCTCAATACTCAATCCATATCCATACTAATATTATAAATTCGAAAGTAACTCTGTCTGTCTGTCTGTCTGTCTGTCTGTCTGTCTGTCTGTCTGTCTGTCTGTCTGTCTGTCTGTCTGTCTGTTACCTTTTCACGCCTAAACCACTGAACGGATTTCGATAAAATTTGGCAAAGCTATAGATGGTATCCTGGGGACGGACATAGGCTACTTTTTTTTTCAAAAATAATCCTACAGGGGGTGATATAGGGGATGAAAGTTTGTATGGGAAACTCAGTATTTCTTAAGTTAGGGATGTGAAAATTAAAATGTATGATTTTGATAGGAAATAAAGAAATATGCGGTTCAGCGTTTTTGAAAAATCATCCCCTAAGGGGGTAAAATAGGGGTTGATTTTAAAATTTACAAAACTGCATGGATTTCGACAAAATTTGGCAAGGCTTTATATAGCATCCTGGGAAAGGACATAGGATACTTTCAAAAACAATACTACAGGGGGTGATATAGGGGATGAAAGTTTGTAAGGGAAACCCAGTATTTCTTAAGTTAGGGATAACAAATTTATGCTATTGGTAGGAAATTAAGAAATATGCGGTTCAGCGTTTTTGAAAAATCATCCCCTAAAGGGGTAAAATAGGGGTTGATTTTAAAATTTACAAAACTGCACGGATTTCGATAAAATTTGGCAAGGCTATAGATGGTGTCCTGGGGACGGACATAGTCTACTTTTTTTTTCAAAAATAATCCTACAGGGGGTGATATAGGGGATGAAAATTTGTATGGGAAACTCAGTATTTCTTAAGTTATGGATGTGAAAATTAAAATATATGCTTTTGACAGGAAATAAAGAAATATGCGGTTCAGCGTTTTTGAAAAATCATCCCCTAAGGGGGTACAATCGGGGTTGATTTTAAAATTTACAAAACTGCACGGATTTCGACAAAATTTGGCAAGGCTTGTAACAAATCTACTAGCCTACAGAAATAAAAGGGGGCTAAAGTATGACTTGAAACAATATATTAAATATTAAAGGATAAAAAATACAGACCGGTTTTTAAAAAACACATCCTACCTAACACACACAGTTATTTAACGCGAAGGTAGAGGATAGCTTGAAGTAGTCATTTGAGTAAGTCCAGGTTAGGCAAACACGCACGGATAGTTTGGAAGAGGAAGATAATTGAATCGCTCCGATAAATTAATGGTTATTTTCTATAACCCTCCTTCAGGGATCGACCGCAGTCGGGTAAGTTTTAGTCACTGAGTTAGTTTTCCCGGTCGAAGAATACTTTTAGGAGATGTTTAGTTTATAGCTTCCGGAGCAGAACTGACTAGTCTCCCAGTCTTTCATCCATCGGTTCATCAGGCAGCGTTTTTCAAAGACGTCTTCCAATTTCAGATCCTTTCCACATTTGAAGCTTTCCGTCATCAGAATGCCAAACGCCACAGTCAATGCTTGAATCTGCCAGTAATATACGTTGAAAAACCTCTAACCTCTTCGATTAATTTCGAGTGTGTGTGAATTAATTTTATAAAAGTAATTTAAGATACAGCCATTCAATAATAAATCAAAATTATCTATAAAATACAATATTGACCTAACATATTGATAAAAAGAATTTAGATTACATAAATCAAAAGAAACGTTCATAGTCTATGCCATTATGAAACTCTATGAAAGATAGTTAGAAGAAAAAGTAAAGACAGCTTGACAGCCTGACGTAAGTGTCATAACAATGAAAAATACCTATAGGTGTTTTTATTTCAGATTTTAAAGAAAACGAATTGTTTTAGACCAATTCACAAACAATGTATGAATGTAAATCTTTATAAAAGATAAATAAAAATGTATGCAAAGTGAAAGTATGTGTAAGTGATGTAGTGTAAAAAATAGATACTATATTTCCCCATCACCCCCGAGAAAATTTTCAACTCTATTGAAAATTTTGAAGGTTAAAAATATTACAACATTCACAAAACGTACATACTTCATTCAATCACACCGACATCTTACGAAGTTAGGTCAGGTAGGATTCACATTCAATGATCACTACTCAACCTGATAAATCAATAACAGTAGGCTTATTTTCGGAGTTGTAATCCGCTCACGTCTAAAACCATTAATAAAATATATTTAACAAGGGCTTATTTTTGTGGAGTTGTTAGCCGCTCCAAAAGATTCAAGGTTTAAGAAAAACCTCAATTTAAGAAAACTTAAGTTTAAGAGAGAAAACTCAAGTTAGTTTGAGTTTAAGAATAACCCAAGTTTAAGAAAAACTTAGTTTAAGAGAGAGAACTCGTTAGTTAGAGTTCAAGTTTAAGAAAGGCTCAAGGAAGACTTGAGTTTAGAAAGAGGATATAAGAATACCTCTAAGGATAGATAATGCATTAGGGGCTTGTTTAATGAGTTGCTACCGCTCAGAAAGAAAATAAAATTGCATTAGGGGCTTATTTAGGGAGTTGCTACCGCTCAGAAAATAATGCATTAGAGGCTTATTTAGAGAGTTGCTACCGCTCCAAAAAGAAAAAGGTGGAATAAGTTTTTACCGAATAGTTTTAAATGAGAGAGGGAGTATTTTTAATGTTGAAGGTGAAATAATAAGTTTAAAAAAAAATATTTAAGTAAAAAATTAAAGAAAATATCTCAAAAGAGAAAAGATTTCTAAAAAGTCCTGGGAAGTTGTTTAAAAGTTCAAAGATAATAATTCTATCCATTGTTAAAGATTAATGTTAAATAGGATTAAAATATTTTAAAGAGATGTAAGTAAGGGTTAATGAGTGCAAAAGACGACTCAAAGAGAGTTTAAGAGGGTCCCTTAGCATATAAGAGGTCCCTTAGTATATAAAAGGTCCCTTAGTATAGAAGAGGTCCCTTAGTATAGAAGAGGTCCCTTAGTATAGAAGAGGTCCCTTAGTATAGAAGAGGTCCCTTAGTATAGAGGAGGTCCCTTAGTATAGAGGAGGTCCCTTAGTATAGAGGAGGTCCCTTAGTATAGAGGAGGTCCCTTAGTATAGAGGAGGTCCCTTAGTATAGAGGAGGTCCCTTAGTATATAAGAGGTCTAAGAGGTCTCCTAGAGTGTTTAAGAGGTCTCCCAGAGGGTTTAAGAGGAATCCTAGAGGGTTTAGAGGTCTCCTAGAGGGTTTAGAGGTCTCCTAGAGGGTTTAGATGTCTCCTAAAGCGTTAAGAGGACTCCTAGAGGATCCGAATTAATGATGCGACTATAAAATAACCACAAACAAAAAGAAAGGCACAGAGGCACATCGAAAGTTTATGTGTGTAAGAGTGTAGAATAGTGAAGTATTTGTAATAGGTGTTATATAGATATTAGGTTTGTATAAACGACTATAGGATATTCTCCTATAGTACGTCGAAGAGTAAACCAAACCCCAACTTGTAAGTGACCACGGATGGTTTTAAGAACACTCACAAGCGAAGAATGGGTACGATTACCAGTGGGTAAACGTATGTGGTGTGCAAGTGTGTGGGGTGCAGAATAATGAGGTATAAGTAGAGAGTTATGTGTAGGTGGTAACGATTATAGGATATTCTCCTATAATACGTTGTAGAGTAAGCCAAACTCAACTTGAAAGTGACCACGAATGGTTTTAAGAACACTCGCAAGCAAAGAATGGATGCCAATTACCAGTGGGTAAAGGAATGTGTGTGGGGGTGTAGTATAAGTTTGTTTGTTAAGTATGTGCTGAAGAGGAAAAGTAAGTTAGTATTAGACCTACCTGAAACCTAATACATGTAACAAAAAAGAGACTAAGCCAAATAAGAGTCCGAAAAGAAATAGTACTAGAGATAGTTTATTTTAGAATTTTGAAAAAGATTTGAAAGGGCTAGCTTTGATTTTATATTGGGCGCCAGACTGTAACAAATCTACTAGCCTACAGAAATAAAAGGGGGCTAAAGTATGACTTGAAACAATATATTAAATATTAAAGGATAAAAAATACAGACCGGTTTTTAAAAAACACATCCTACCTAACACACACAGTTATTTAACGCGAAGGTAGAGGATAGCTTGAAGTAGTCATTTGAGTAAGTCCAGGTTAGGCAAACACGCACGGATAGTTTGGAAGAGGAAGATAATTGAATCGCTCCGATAAATTAATGGTTATTTTCTATAACCCTCCTTCAGGGATCGACCGCAGTCGGGTAAGTTTTAGTCACTGAGTTAGTTTTCCCGGTCGAAGAATACTTTTAGGAGATGTTTAGTTTATAGCTTCCGGAGCAGAACTGACTAGTCTCCCAGTCTTTCATCCATCGGTTCATCAGGCAGCGTTTTTCAAAGACGTCTTCCAATTTCAGATCCTTTCCACATTTGAAGCTTTCCGTCATCAGAATGCCAAACGCCACAGTCAATGCTTGAATCTGCCAGTAATATACGTTGAAAAACCTCTAACCTCTTCGATTAATTTCGAGTGTGTGTGAATTAATTTTATAAAAGTAATTTAAGATACAGCCATTCAATAATAAATCAAAATTATCTATAAAATACAATATTGACCTAACATATTGATAAAAAGAATTTAGATTACATAAATCAAAAGAAACGTTCATAGTCTATGCCATTATGAAACTCTATGAAAGATAGTTAGAAGAAAAAGTAAAGACAGCTTGACAGCCTGACGTAAGTGTCATAACAATGAAAAATACCTATAGGTGTTTTTATTTCAGATTTTAAAGAAAACGAATTGTTTTAGACCAATTCACAAACAATGTATGAATGTAAATCTTTATAAAAGATAAATAAAAATGTATGCAAAGTGAAAGTATGTGTAAGTGATGTAGTGTAAAAAATAGATACTATAGGCTTTATATAGCATCCTGGGAAAGGACATAGGATACTTTCAAAAACAATACTACGGGGGGTGATATAGGGGATGAAAGTTTGTAAGGGAAACCCAGTATTTCTTAAGTTAGGGACACAAATTTATGCTATTGGTAGGAAATTAAGAAATATGCAGTTCAGCGTTTTTGAAAAATCATCCCCTAAGGGGGTAAAATAGGGGTTGATTTTAAAATTTACAAAACTGCACGGATTTCGATAAAATTTGGCAAGGCTATGGATGGTGTCCTGGGGACGGACATAGGCTACTTTTGGTCTTAAAAATAATCCTACAGGGGGTGATATAGGGGATGAAAATTTGTATGGGAAACTCAGTATTTCTTAATTCCGCCTGACGCAGGTCCTCACCGGACACGGTTGTTTCGGGAGGTTCCTGTTTCGCATAAGGCGGGAGGAAACGCCCGGGTGTTACCATTGTGTGGATCGCCCGGAGGACACGGTGGAGCATACAGTGGAGGTCTGCCCGGCTTGGGCAGAGCACCGCCGTGTTCTCACGGAGGCGATCGGCGGCGGCGATCTCTCGCGTCCGAGCCTGGTCCAGGCCATGGTGCGGAGCGAGAGTGCATGGGAGGCCGTCACCTCCTTCTGCGAAGCAGTGATGCTCGCGAAGGAGGAGGCGGAACGCGTGAGGGAGAGGCAGCCTCACGCCCTCAGTCGCCGCAGGAGACGCCCTGGGCGGCGGGAATCGCGGGGCGATTTCCGGCCACCCGTAGGCGCGGGCCTGCGGACGGTGAGCAGCGGGTAGCTCGCCGTCCGGTAAGGACCAGGCCCGAGTCGACGGCGCGTTGTGTTCCACGCGCGCCTCAAAGAGATGTCAGCAAGTGACGGGGTCCAATAGGGCCGACGCCGCTGGGGTCGCGGGTTGTCTGAAGGGGTTACCGCGGCCCTGGCATAGGCAACTGAAGGAACACGGGTGGGTTTTAGTCAGTAAAAGTCTGACACGCCCTTGTGAAAATTAAAATGTATGCTTTTGATAGGAAATAAAGAAATATGCGGTTCAGCGTTTTTGAAAAATCATCCCCTAAGGGGGTAAAATCGGGGTTGATTTTAAAATTTACAAAACTGCACGGATTTCGACAAAATTTGGCAAGGCTTTATATAGCATCCTGGGAAAGGACATAGGATACTTTCAAAAACAATACTACGGGGGGTGATATAGGGGATGAAAGTTTGTAAGGGAAACCCAGTATTTCTTAAGTTAGGGACACAAATTTATGCTATTGGTAGGAAATTAAGAAATATGCAGTTCAGCGTTTTTGAAAAATCATCCCCTAAGGGGGTAAAATAGGGGTTGATTTTAAAATTTACAAAACTGCACGGATTTCGATAAAATTTGGCAAGGCTATAGACTGGGAAAGGACATGGGCTACTTTTTGTCTTAAAACATAATCCTACAGGGGGTGATAAAAGGGATGAAAGTTTTTATGGGAAACCCAGCATTTCTTAAGTTAGGGATATGCCCTATGTTTTCCACATGAACGTTCCCATGTGATATTTTCCGACATCTATGCGGGCGAAGCCGCGGGCAACAGCTAGTACTCAATATATTTATTTGCATTCCACAATGTTAACGTAGGTGGTAGGTACATTATAAAATATACATAATTTTAGATTTGTGGACCCTGTCGGGCACAGCAAGATAGGATAAAGTACCTACATTCCTACCACAAATTCCTTTCTTACACTAAGCATGTTAAAATTACTTCCCATTTTACAACGCAGTTGAATCCGTATTATCCTCAGACACATTTCATAAAATCATCCTTCAAAAGCTAACTGACCATTTATTCAAAGTCCCTTAATCCGTAGTTTCGTAGCACATCCAGTGCGGTATTCAGGGAGGCATATAGACGGTAGTAGGGGTGCAGTCTCGAGGGCCGTCTGCCGTAAAGTATCGTTTAATGACGTGTAACGAGCGTGGTCTCCGCACAGAAGTTGCATGTACATGAAAAAAAACGGAAAAGTGCAAGTTTCGGTACAGTTCGGGATCCGTAGGGTTTTTCTGTTGCAAGTTGTGTCGGTTGTGCCAGTCATCAATGTTACAAAAGTTTTTTATTAAATTCATAATATGGTTTTCTGTACGCTCTGTACGCTAGTTCTGTGACCTGAAAAAGAAACTCGGTGTCAATGAAATGGATTCGATGAATTTCAATTCTATTTTTGTAGGTAGATCTTTTTCTTGCCGGGATCTCTTTGTTATCTATCACACTTATATCACACTAACAGGCGAAAGTTTGTGAGGGTGCGTGTGTGTATGTTAGTTGCTTCTTCACACTCGAACGGCTGGACCGATTTAGATGAAATTTGGTATGTAGATAGCTTATACCCTGGATTAACACATAGGCTACTTTTAAACCGCGGAGCGCAGCTAGTAATAAATATATCCATTATATGGTTTAAGAACTTTATTATTCCTCATTAAGAATTAACAATAATTCACTTACTGAGAAACTATGTTTACATAAAAATATTGACGAGCGTACAAAAACGACGTCAAAGGTAAATTTATACAATTAATAGGAAGGTAGTTTTAAAAAATATCTACTAATCATCAACCAAGTAAACACGGATCTAAAGTAAAAGTAGATGTGTTACTAGATGTGGCATGCATGGCAGCGTAGGTACTCACTAATCGTTTAGTTTTGTTTTGTTATTTTTATATTATTATTATTACTAGCTTTCGCCCACGGCTTTGCCCGCGTGGATATTGGAAAATATCCCACGGGAATGTACTACCGAGAAATCGTTCCTTATTCCTTGTCTACATTATAAAGAGAACCCCCGTGCTAAACTTCAGCCTTCCAGTTTCAAGGGTTTGGGCTGGGCGTTGATGAGTCAGTCAGTCAGTCAGGACTTCTCTTTTTAATATATAATTGTTATTGACACATTATATACGATTTAAGTTGGTTTTTAAAACAAGACATACTTTTTGCTTCTTTTATTTCCATGGGTATTTTATTGTACATGTTAACACCTTCAAATTCAATATTTCTTCTACCGTAATGTACTGTTCTGGGAGGACGCGTTACTAAGTAATTGGAGTTTCGTAGTTTAATTGTTTGTACTTGATGTTTTTTTGTGAAATTTAGTGTTGTATGAATATTTTTGTGTAATATTTTGCGTATTAGTATACATGTATAGTACTTATATGTTTGGGAAATGTTCATTATTTTTGTATCTTGATATATTTTCTGAGTTGACGTTCGGAATTTGAAATTAAATAATATTTTGATTAATCTATTTTGTGCTGTTTGTAATATTTCTAGATTAGATTTAGCTGCGGTCCCCCAGATTTCTATTAGGTAGTCTATATGTGGTTTAACTAAGGAATTATAAATTATGTATCGAACTTTCCGAGGAAGGCATTTTTTAATATTGTGAAGAGCTCCTGTAAGTGATAAGAGTTTACTTCTAATTTTCTCTATATGAGGCTTCCAACTCAGGTAGTTATCTAAAATTAAACCTAAATATTTCTCTTTAGTTTTCCTTTGGATTAATTGATCATTTATTTTAAGTTGTATATTATCGCTTATTTTTTTATTTTTAGGGGCAATCACAACATAATTAGTTTTTGTAGTATTAATTGTGAGGAGGTTAGATTGGAACCAGTCATTAAGTAAATTTAAATCGTTTTGGATATAAGGTACCATAGCTTCGATTGAAAGACCAAAGTAGAAAATACTTGTATCATCTGCGTAAAGCGAGATGTCCCCTTTAAGGCCAATCTGGGATATGTTATTAATATAAATTAGGAACAACAGTGGTCCCAGAATTGATCCTTGAGGTACACCGAAAGTGACAGAATGTGAACTACTTTGATATTGACCTATTTTGACAATTTGCTTACGATTTTGCAGGTAAGACTCAAAAATCTGTAGTGCTTTGCCTGTGATACCAATGTGAGACAGTTTTTGTAATAACAGATCGGGACTAATTGTATCAAAAGCTTTTTTGAGGTCTATGAAAATACCTAAAGCTGTTTGCTTTTGATCGATTTTGTTTTTTATTTTAGTTATAAGATCAATAGTTGCCGAGAGAGTATTTGAGTGAGGGCGAAATCCGTATTGTTTTTTATATAAAAAGTTTTTTGATTTTAGAAATGTTTCCAAACGGTTATAAAGGATTTTCTCGAAAATTTTTGAGATAACAGGGAGGACAGATATAGGACGGTAGTTACAAGGATCAGACTTACTTCCAGATTTGTAAATAGGTATAACTTTAGCAATTTTCAAGTCATCGGGAAAAATACCTCGATCCAAACAAAGATTTAAACACGCTGTAAGTTCATTAACAATTAAATTTTTAACACATTTTAAAGATTTTGTACTTATGCCATCAATGCCAGAACTAGTATTTGGATCTAAATCGTCAATAATTTTAATAACTTCATCCGTGGTTGCTGGTATTAAACACTTAAGTTCTGTTGAGTCACTTGTTGCAGGTTCTTGATCTAGGTTTCCGTTTAACTTATCAGTGATGAGATTTGCTAGTGATGACCCAATAGTTGAAAAGTAAGAGTTGAACCTTTCACATATTTCCTTTTCATCAGTAACAGTGCCATTGTCAGTCTCAAGTTTTACTGGTCCAGTCTTTTCTCTAATTTTGTTTTTCGATAGATCGTTTATTAACTTCCACATTTTCCGAGGTTTTGTCATATTGTCCTTAAAACATTTATAGTAATATGTATTTTTCGTATGTTGTATGTTGTACGCTACTCTAGCTTTTGTTTTCTCAAATTCCGTTTTTAATGTCGTATCAGATGCGCTTGATTTACATTTTTGCCATAACATGTTCCGATTGTTAATGTCATGTATAATTTCTTTTTTTATCCAATCTTGTCGTGGAAGATTCAAAACTTTTATTTTCGAAATTTTGCTCTTAGATAAACATGACTGTAGTTTGTTAGCCAATCTCTCATATATAGGTTCTTCATCGTTCGTATTATTTATAACGTCTTCAAAACACTTGTACAGTTTTGGATAATCCAATGCCGTGTATTCCACTTTCGTAAGTGGGGGAGGGACGTACTGCTTAACTTCTAAAAATATTTGCTTATGGTCGGACATTGCAGATTCAACCGTGACGATATGAAAGTTGTTTTCTTGAAGGTTGGACGAGACATGATCTAGTATGGTTTTGGTTGAGGTAGTTTCTCGGGTACAATGTTTAGGATCAATTTTGTTTAAAATTTTAAAGTTACTTTCTTTCAGTGTGTTCTTGTAGTCACGAACTGCTCGGTCTGGGTTCAGCAAGTCTAGGTTTATTCTCAACAAACATACAGGTTACTGGTATTTTGCTGCTCTTGGGCTGTTATTATCATTGAAATGCAATATACTAATTATTTAACTAACTACGAGATGTTGGTAGATTAGAAGGAGGAGTATACAAGGATCGTAGCTGGTGGCGTTCTGTAGTGCATGGGAAGAAAGCGTGAGTACATGTATGTAGGTAGATTGGTTAAGTATTTTTTTCAAATGCTCGGATTACGGGACCCTAAAAACTGCCGACTAGTACCGAAATGAAAGGGATCTAAAGCGGCGATTTGTTTGCGACATTTTTAAGAACGATTTTACGTATAACATGTGGACGGTCGACGTTATCCATGTGGTTTTATAATGAACTACCGCAGACCTAAAGGGCTTAAATAAAATTATCAGTGCTCAAGACTACGTAGTTGAAACTGGAAAACAATTTATGCTAGACAAAGATGCTGGTACGTACCTGCCTACCTAGCCTTTTATTATGTAAACACTCACCTACAGTTATTTTTTGTCATTGCATAGTCTACAACATAGTTTCCATGGCCTTCGAAAGGCTGTAAGACCGCATATGAACCTATTTTTTTTATAGGTTCATATGCGGTCTTACAGCCTTTAACCCACTACTTTTCATGAAATCATAAACTAATATCCTGAATCCTTAAAACCATAAAGTTCCCATTTTCAACACGCTCTATTTATTAACCGACTTCCAAAAGGAGGAGGTTCTCAATTCGTCGGAACCTTTTTTTTTTTTTTTATTTTTTTTTTTTTTTTATGTATTTTCCCCGATTACTCGAAAATGGCTGGACCGATTTGGATTTTTCTTTTTTTGTTCGAAAGGGTATACGTCCCAAGTGGTCCCATGATCATCAAGTCAGCATCTGATGATGGAATCCCATGGAAATCGAGGGAAACCCTCAAATTTTATGGGCACACCTATATCGATTTCGGTATTTTTTATAGTAACTCGTGCATTTGCTCTCGGAAAGTACCATTCGGTGAGCTGGAACTGATGATGAAGACCACAGAGGGCCATCGGAAATACTCAATTATATCTAAGTACCTATATAACAGGTTGCGATTCGATTACTTTAATATGGTTTATGCTCGTCAAAATAATGGTATTGGTGACTTCACCATGAGCTCCATTTCTCCTGGTTCTTACTAGGAGAACTCCTCAAAAATTAACGGCCCTGCATCGGGAAAAGCAACATTTTGTAAAACGTGATGAGCAGCTGACATTGGGTTATTGTAACTTAGATAAATTACAAACTGAACCACTAAAAAGTGAAAAATAAAAAAACTTTTTTACAAAAACAAAAACCGACTTAAACACTACAAAGTGAAAAATAACTTTAATTTCGGAAGTCGGTGGCAAAAAACTAAAATACAGATCCAAAGACACCAATAAAATATCTATATACCATGTTACGGTTGGTTACATACCAAAATACAATGGAATAAAAAATAATTGCCGTGTGAAACGTCCGCGCCTTCATCGTGGGTTATTCGGATACATGTCTGCGGAAAACTGTGATTTTCAGTAGCATGTGAATGCATAGTGTATCCTTCCTAAAATACGGCGAAACTAAGTAACTTTGTAACCATATTTTACAGTAACTTATAGCATCTTTCTGATACGAAATAGTCTACAGTGATAGGAAGTAATCTACAATACATAAGAAGTGATTTCATTTGTCCTGAAATCTATTTTAGTTTGCAGAACTAAGGAAAAATAAACCTAAATCCAGGTCTATATCGGTCTATTTTTAGAGCTGTTACCATATTACTCCTACAGTTTTCATTAAAAGTGTTCATACATTTATACAGTTCTTTACAAACTAATAAGGAATGATTTATTGTCATTACTTTTTTAGTTTAATCAACAGATTTTTTTGTAAATCGATAATTACTTCATATTTTGCAAGCGTTGTGTCATCGCGCTTCTCTTTCTTTTCTATGCAGTCCGACAGTGACTGCGCTTTTTGCGACGTACAAGCTAGCAAGCAAGTTAAGGCGGTGAGAGCCGTAAAAACGTCGTTTTGTTTAGTGTTTTATTCGTAGATAACACGTATTTAAATTTTGAAAAAAATATATTACTTAGTTCAGACTTCGATCTAGAAATTTCGGCCGTCCGATACACGATTACTTGCACTTTACTGCATCCAATTAAATCGCAAAGACAAGTCTAAATTATGATCTATATCTTATTTCATTTGATTTATATTAGGCTTTGAACAATAAAACTTATGCCATAATAAAGGTCGTAAAAAATGTAATTTATAACGGCTATCATAATTTGAAATATCAAAATATTTATATCACTAATTCCAATGTCAAGTGTTTTCAGCTTCGCAAACGCTCGCCCTGAGCCGTTTAGTCCCGAGCGGAACGTGACGGAGGTCGGACGTGTGCCAATTTTTCGAACCCGCCACCCCCGCTAACTTCTGTCACCGGCTGCGACCGGCACAAATTAGCATGTGTTGAAAACAGTTGAATTTGAACGCTATGCCTATGTAAATAAAGACGTCACGCGCGCAAAAGCTTTATTGGTATTTATTTTTATCACGGCCTATGTTTACCAATCGCATCAAGTGTGTAAAACAGTTGAATTTGAACCCTACACTGGAGCTTATAAAGCCGCCTGACGCGCAAATTTTTGGTTCACTATTTTCAAATCTCAAATAGGTAGGTGCCACAGAATAAAGTTAGTACGGGTGGTTTTATAATGAATATCGGATAGGAAATGAGATTTCTTCATAACATCACGCCTGAATTCTTTCAAAGGGTTGGGCAGGGATGTTCAGAAAATAAGTAGGCCCTCAAATGTATTTTTCTGTATACCTACATAAATAAGATTTTTTTTTTAAATTAAGTTTTTTTTCTAATTAGGTATCTTCTTATTTTTTTTGTATTTCAAGGTCAAAATGAAAATCCAAGATGGCGGCTGCAAAAATTTCCAATTTTTCGTCATGGGTGTCGTTTTCGTGATATTTTAGGTCGCTGAAAATGATAGTGGGGTCAAAATGAAAATCCAAGATGGCGGCTGCGAAAATTTCCTAATTTTTCGTCATGGGTGTCATTTTCGTGATATTTTAGGTCGCTGAAAACGATAGTGGGGTCAAAATGAAAATCCAAGATGGCGGCTGCGAAAATTTCCTAATTTTTCGTCATGGGTGTCATTTTCGTGATATTTTAGGTCGATGAAAACGATAGTGGGGTCAAAATGAAAATCCAAGATGGCGGCTGCGAAAATTTCCTAATTTTTCGTCATGGGTGTCATTTTCGTGATATTTTAGGTCGCTGAAAACGATAGTGGGGTCAAAATGAAAATCCAAGATGGCGGCTGCGAAAATTTCCTAATTTTTCGTCATGGGTGTCATTTTCGTGATATTTTAGGTCGATGAAAACGATAGTGGGGTCAAAATGAAAATCCAAGATGGCGGCTGCGAAAATTTCCTAATTTTTCGTCATGGGTGTCATTTTCGTGATATTTTAGGTCGCTGAAAACGATAGTGGGGTCAAAATGAAAATCCAAGATGGCGGCTGCGAAAATTTCCTAATTTTTCGTCATGGGTGTCATTTTCGTGATATTTTAGGTCGCTGAAAACGATAGTGGGGTCAAAATGAAAATCCAAGATGGCGGCTGCGAAAATTTCCTAATTTTTCGTCATGGGTGTCATTTTCGTGATATTTTAGGTCGCTGAAAACGATAGTGGGGTCAAAATGAAAATCCAAGATGGCGGCTGCGAAAATTTCCAAATTTTTTGACATGGGTGTCATTTTCGTGATATTTGAGGTCGCTGAAACCGATAGTAGGGTCAAAATGAAAATCCAAGATGGCGGCTGCGAAAATTTCCAAATTTTTCGTCATGGGTGTCATTTTCGTGATATTTTAGGTCGCTAAAAACGATAGTGGGGTCAAAATGAAAATCCAAGATGGCGGCTGCGAAAATTTCCTAATTTTTCGTCATGGGTGTCATTTTCGTGATATTTTAGGCCGCTGAAAACGATAGTGGGGTCAAAATGAAAATCCAAGATGGCGGCTGCAAAAATTTCCTAATTTTTCGTCATGGGTGTCGTTTTCGTGATATTTAAGGTCGCTGAAAACGATGGTGGGGTCAAAATGAAAATCCAAGATGGCGGCTGCGAAAATTTCCTAATTTTTCGTCATGGGTGTCATTTTCGTAATATTTTAGGTCGCTGAAAACGATAGTGGGGTCAAAATGAAAATCCAAGATGGCGGCTGCGAAAATTTTCAAATTTTTCGACATGGGTGTCATTTTCGTGATATTTGAGGTCGCTGAAACCGATAGTGGGGTCAAAATGAAAATCCAAGATGGCGGCTGCGAAAATTTCCAAATTTTTCGTCATGGGTGTCATTTTCGTGATATTTTAGGTCGCTGAAAACGATAGTGGGGTCAAAATGAAAATCCAAGATGGCGGCTGCAAAAATTTCCTAATTTTTCGTCATGGGTGTCGTTTTCGTGATATTTTAGGTCGCTGAAAACGATTGCGGGGTCAAAATGAAAATCCAAGATGGCGGCTGTGAAAATTTCCAAATTTTTCGTCATGGGTGTCATTTTCGTGATATTTGAGGTCGCTGAAAACGATAGTGGGGTCAAAATGAAAATCCAAGATGGCGGCTGCGAAAATTTTCAAATTTTTTGACATGGGTGTCATTTTCGTGATATTTGAGGTCGCTGCAAACGATAATGGGGTCAAAATGAATGACACCCATGACGAAAAGTTAGGAAATTTTCATAGCCGCCATCTTGGATTTTCATTTTGACCCCACTATCGTTTTCAGCGACCTAAAATAACACGAAAATGACACCCATGACGAAAAATTTGGAAATTTTCGTAGCCGCTATCTTGGATTTTCATTTTGACCCCACAATCGTTTTCTGCGACCTAAAATATCACGAAAATGACACCCATGACGAAAAGTTAGGGAATTTTCGCAGCCGCCATCTTGGATTTTCATTTTGACCGCACTATCGTTTTCAGCGACCTAAAATATCACGAAAATGACACCCATGACGAAAAATTAGGAAATTTTCGCAGCCGCCATCTTGGATTTTCCTTTTTACCCGACTATCGTTTTCAGCGACCTAAAATATCACGAAAATGACACCCATGACGAAAAGTTAGGGAATTTTCGCAGCCGCCATCTTGGATTTTCATTTTGACCCCACTATCGTTTTCAGCGACCTAAAATATCACGAAAATGACACCCATGACGAAAAATTAGGAAATTTTCGCAGCCGCCATCTTGGATTTTCCTTTTTACCCGACTATCGTTTTCAGCGACCTAAAATATCACGAAAATGACACCCATGACGAAAAATTAGGAAATTTTCGCAGCCGCCATCTTGGATTTTCATTTTGACCCCACTATCGTTTTCAGCGACCTCAAATATCACGAAAATGACACCCATGACGAAAAATTTGGAAATTTTCGCAGCCGCCATCTTGGATTTTCCTTTTTACCCGACTATCGTTTTCAGCGACCTAAAATATCACGAAAATGACACCCATGACGAAAAGTTAGGAAATTTTCGCAGCCGCCATCTTGGATTTTCATTTTGACCCCACTATCGTTTTCAGCGACCTAAAATAACACGAAAATGACACCCATGACGAAAAATTTGGAAATTTTCGTAGCTGCCATCTTGGATTTTCATTTTGACCCCACTATCGTTTTCAGCGACCCCAAATATCACGAAAATGACACCCATGACGAAAAATTTGGAAATTTTCGTAGCTGCCATCTTGGATTTTCATTTTGACCCCACTATCGTTTTCAGCGACCCCAAATATCACGAAAATGACACCCATGACGAAAAGTTAGGAAATTTTCGCAGCCGCCATCTTGGATTTTCATTTTGACCCCACTATCGTTTTCAGCGACCTAAAATGTCACGAAAATGACACCCATGACGAAAAATTAGGAAATTTTCGCAGCCGCCATCTTGGATTTTCATTTTGACCCCACTATCGTTTTCAGCGACCTAAAATATCACGAAAATGACACCCATGACGAACAGTTAGGGAATTTTCGCAGCCGCCATCTTGGATCTGTCTAAAATGTCTAAAATGTGTCTAAAATGTCTAAAATCTGTCTAAAATGTCTAATCTGTCTACAACTTTCAAAAATACTTACTAGAAAAATAAAACAAAATAAACTTGTATACTAATCAGTTCAAGTTTATCTACTGCATTGCTCTATTCTGTGACGCAACATAGTACCTACTCGAGTTCATGAACTCATGAGCGGTGCGCTTGGCGCGCGTTTCCCGCGCATCGTAATTTATTACGTATCGCTACTCCTTGCGGGGGCTGCGGTAAGCATTTAATACCTACGGCGCTTGCTTTCACCCCGCCTTAAGTTCTTGACCACACTAGGCCATGAACACAAATTTTAAGGGTAAATTGCGGATCATCTATCAGGGGTGATACTTAAAAGGTTTCACTGCTGTTTCAAAGTCGTGTTGGGCCAGTGGTTAAGGCCTCGTCTCTCATGCACGAAGTTCATGAGAGGCGAGGTTTAAATCAAAAGGCAAAATAAACTCAGAAAGTACGAATTGAAAAAGAAGTCACATTGGTGACTTTATCAATTCATATGTACTTTGGGCATTACTGCCATCGGTGAATGAAAAACACTGTGAGGAAACCTGGACTTTATTTAAACTAATATTACAAAGAGGTACACACAACAAAAAAGATCGGTATGCATAGCACATCGACACAGTTGTTGGTGTGCGTACAGTCAACGGGTGTATTGCTCTACGCCTATTAGTGTTTGCTTCACAATATATATGAAGCAAAGAATATGAAGCATAAATTTAACAACGTAACTATCTGGTCCCGTGGCATAGGTGCATAAGCATTCGGCTGGTAAATCAAATGTCTTAGGATCGAGTCTCACCGCAGGCGGCGCAAATTTTTTGCATCATAAAAAACTTTTTTTTTTCATTTTGATGAATTTTATTTAAGTAATTTACCTGATAATAAAAACATTCGAAAAAAATATATGGAAGTAAAAATTAAACAATTTGTAATAAGGAAACAACAATATTTATTGACTAGGTTTTTAAAATTATAATTACAAATTATAAAGTTTTGTGCATGACAAATATTCTAAGCCGGACAAGAAATCAACATTATTTTTAATATTTAGTGGCTAATTTATTTCTTAGTGATATGAATAAACATGTAAGTAAGCTGGATATTAAGATACAGTAGGTATCCTAAATTGTAGTCTCACTAACAATAACATCACTCACATAAAACAAATTTAATTACCCCCCGATATTTTAATTAATAGCTCATGCTAGCAACCATATTTTTTAATTATAAGAAGAAGAATATTTTTTTTAGTATAGCGCTTACCATCTTGTCGCCACAATATTTTGCGACCGTCCTTGTCTTGTCCGACTTAAAACATTTTTCATCGCTATTTATAACTATAATTATTATTGCACCTAACGAAATCCAAATATTCTCTTGCGAAGCGTACCCGGTTTTGCATGTAAATATCTGACAGTAAAATTTTCTTGGCTGGCCTACGACATTTCACACCAGCTGCACGCAACTGGTTCCGTACAGTTTGTAATGTCACGTCATGTTTAGTCGCCATGGAACGAGTAGTGAGGAAGGGCTCAGTCATATTTATCACAGTGCCGCACATTGGTAAATCCAGCCTTTGGTCCCGGTCGGCGAGGATCAATCCTTCCCGAATCTGCATAACGATGGACCCACAATTGCACAGTTATTCTCTGTGAACAATAATAAAGTAATGTTACAATAAACAATAAATTAAACCTAAGTATTAAACTTCAAAACATAATACCTAATAACATTTTGTTACTCACCGATATCTTTAAACGCCTCGCAATTATACCAATTGAAACGTTTTGCTCATGCAAAATAATTATCTCAGCTTTTAAAAGTGTAGTTATGTGATTCATAGTGATTCAAAAATAAAAGCACTTCTCAATCAAAACACGCTGGGTATAATGACTAAAAACGTAACGAAAGTCCGATGGTCAATAGCATTATGAACGTAAACTACTTGCTTAGCATGATATGTCATTTTAGAGGGTAGAAAATATAAAATGTGGCCAACACTTGAGTAAGGATACTCGCGACATTAATCATTATATTTTTGTCATTAAGGTTGAAAGTCTAATGAGTAACACGACTACTAAAAATAAAAAAGGCGAGGGTGGATTAATAAAAAAATATTGCGCATCAGAAACACCTAAAGTTAAGTTTCTACGGTTAATATGTAGCTAATTCCGTGATTCATTTTAACAGCTGCTTGTGATTGTGCGATATTGAACTTTATGAAAATATACGCTAAGGTTCAAATTCTTTAGAATCTTGCGTCTAGCATAACAAATAAAGTTAAATTTCAAGATGTTTAATAAGAGTTGAGTTGGTCTCATGGTCACTAAGTCAATTCGATAATCATCGTTGCCTGAGTTCAAAACCAGGAATAACCTAATTATAGGATTTTTAACCGACTTCCAAAAGGAGGAGGTTCTCAATTCGTCGGAATATTTTTTTTTTTTTTTTTTATTTTTTTTTTTATGTATGTTCCCCGATTACTCGAAAATGGCTAAACCGATTTGGATTTTTCTTTTTTTGTTCGAAAGGGTATACTTCCCAAGTGGTCCCATGATCATCAAATCAGGATCTGATGATGGGATCCCATGGAAATCGAGGGAAACCCTCAAATTTTATGGGCACACCTATATCGATTTCGGTATTTTTTATAGTAACTCGTGCATTTACTCTCGGAAAGTACCATTCGGTGAACTGGAACTGATGATGAAGACCACAGAGGGCCCTCGGAAATACTCAATTATATCTAAGTATATAACAGGTTGCGATTCGATTACTTTAATATGGTTTATGCTCGTCAAAATAATGGTAATGGTGACTTCACCATGAGCTCCATTTCTCCTGGTTCTTACTAGGAGAACTCCTCAACAATTAACGTCCCTGCATCGGGAAAAGCAACATTTTGTAAAACGTGATGAGCAGTTGACATTGGGTTATTGTAACTTAGATAAATTACAAACTGAACCACTAAAAAGTGAAAAATAAAAACTTTTTTACAAAAACAAAAACCGACTTCCAAAAAAAAAACACTACAAAGTGAAAAATAACTTTAATTTCGGAAGTCGGTGGCAAAACACTAAAATAAAGATCCAAAGACACCGACTTCCGAAATTAAAGTTATTTTTCACTTTGTAGTGTTTTTTTTTTGGAAGTCGGTTTTTGTTTTTGTAAAAAAGTTTTGTTCACAATGTTTTGTTTTTAATTATTATCTTTTTTTTTACTTTTCTTTAACGAACGAAGGCGGCAAATATCTTTATAAATTATTTTGTATAGAAATAACACAAAATCTTTGCAAGAAATGAAAATGTTTATTATTTAATTAAAATATACTTAAGTAATTAAGTTATAGTAAGTATACGTTCTTAGTTCAAAATTAATATACCAACATTTTATAATATCATATTCAACTATAAACATTTTAAAAACGGCATGAAAAAAAAAGAAAAAGAAAATGAATTAATTTGTAAAATGTTTTACAGATTTAAGTATTACATATTCTGTATTATGTAGTGAATCAACATGTTATTTAAATAGAAAAATGCATTTCCATTTATAATAATAACATTACCACAGAATCTGCAACATTTTAATGGTTTAGCATTCTTTCGCTATTTTTTTTTGTAAATTAAGGTGAAGTGTAAAAAATAATATAACACAAAAATTGTGGGTAGTGATATGCTATACAGTCAAAATAAGTTGGCTGAGAATTCCGTGCTCATATCTCAAACGTTGTAAATTACTCATCTATGAACGGGATTGAATCATTAGCAATTCAACTAGGTAATATGTTTTAGGAAAATTATGATTAGAGAATTTACAAAAAGAGAATAATATAGCACCGAGATTTGAACTTAGGACATCTCGTATACCAACCAGAAACGTTAGCCATTGTGCTAAATTTGTTACAATGAACAAGAGCGAAATATTCTAACTCATTCAATTATATACATTATTACTGCCTATCGGCGCTGCTGCTACATACGCACACTAATAAAAAACTGAGCTCGCTCGTATCTAATAGTTAACGTTTGTGTGCGCAACTATTCATGCCGATACAGCTATCCGTGTGTGAATGTAAACCTAATTGATTTGCAGAGTGTACCTAATTTTTTGTAAGTTTGTATGTAGTGCGTAATCTTTGGAACTACTGACTGATTCCGAAAATTCTTTCACTAATGGGAAGCTACAATATTGCCGAGTGTTAAAGGATATATTCTATGTTAACACAATACATTTCACGCGGACGAAGTCGCGGGCAGAACTGAAATCGCCAACCTGTATTGAGCAAGCGCAGTGATCAGGCCTCTGCCTTTCAGAGGGACAATAACAGCTGGTATTATTAGGGTTCCGTACCAAAATGGTAAAAAGGAACCCTTATGGTGCGACTCAGTCTGTCTGTCTGTCCGTGTGTCACAGCTGGATATGTCAAGAAGTATTAGTGCTATCACCTTGAAATTTGGAACAGTTTTAGACGACGTTTGAATAAAAAACTTTTTTTTTTGCAACAAGGACTGAAACGTTCTTAAAAATTCGAAGTGAGGTACGTATGTGGTAGGTACGTATTATGAAAGAACGCTGTTTGCACATTCTCAAACATTTTTTTATTTTTTTAGGTTTTACAGTTTTCGACTTTTGATGAAAAATGTAAAAAAAAATACCGGGGAACGGTATTTTTTTAACCTTATCTCCGAAGTTTGCATAGAGAAAAATCTGAAATCATTTTATGTGATTAAAGTTTAAGTAAAGATTAAAGAAAAAATAAAGTGATGCCTCCAAATAGCACACTTTTTCATAAATCAACAAAAAATACACTAGTTACATATGATGGTACGGAACCCTCGGTGCGCGAGTCCGATTTGCTCTTGACCGGTTTTTTATTCCCTGTTCAGGGTTTATATCAACAGTGGCTTAAACATAATTATTCAGAACGGAATATGTTTATATTTTTATACCTATGCGTAATAAATTCAAAGCACCTAGGCATGTGTATTGTATAAGATCAATTTTAATGCTAGGTGTTATAAAAATTAAATCTTTCACATAATTAAACTCAATTGAAAAGTTTTATATTAAGTTCATACGTATGAGTATGTGCGTCATCACTAGAAAAGCGAATCCATTTTCCGATTCCCACATTCCGTTAGCTGAAGTGCTTGAGTAAAGTTTGCGGATTGAATCGAAAAAACATTTCTGTGTAATTTTATTTCACTCTATATCCAACCATAGTATAAAACATAAGAGCTATACCTAGATATAGTATTTGTTCCATTATTCGATTCTTGGAAAATCAAATAGTTAATAGATCCCGTATAGTTTTGTGTTATAGAAACCTTCATGTTTTGTCAAGTAGTAAAAACCGTGCGAAGCAGGGCTGGGTCGCCAGTATATAATGAAATGTGATATTAATAGGTTTGAAAGATTAAAATTAATTTCTAACTGCGTTGTCTCAGCTGGGTTCCTTGTGCTAATGAAAATCATTAGAAATTCAACATTTTCCATCGAAATGATTTAATCACGGAACTCCAGGCTGCACAATCTCATTATCTCGTTTCGCTCGCCACTCAGCACGAGACGACTTTTTCGTCAATTTGCATACGTAATTAATTAACTTTTTTTTTCGTGAATGTTTTTCTTTTTGTACGAAGCAGGTGGACAAGATAAAAGTATTCTGCCTGAATACGGGTAGAACAGATGTTTATTTTATTTCATACAGTTGGTATTATAAAGGTTGAGTGGAATAGTATTAATTAGCTAGTTATAAATTAATAAATAAAATAGTTTACTTTACTTATTTACTATTATAGGTGACAGCAAATACGAGTTCCAAATATGCATACTAATATAATATAATAGATATGGAAATGCAAAAACCTCATTCTAACTTCTCTTTTAATACATTATCATAAGAAGGACACAACATAGCTATGGTAATAACAATTATTTTGCTAATTAATAATTGCTAGACTATTATCACTTGAAGGTGACCGCTCCGCTTATTGAAATGCTCGTGTACTTCATATTATATCGACATAACACAAGAAGCCTCAGACTTCCGCTCATCCTCTCGGGGTCTGTTAAATAATTTAACAAATTGGTTCTCAAGGTAAGTTTAGGGCTGCTCGCATGACCACACACCCTTTCAGCGGCGGAAGCCTCTAAGAGGATCGCCAGACATCGCGTTCCGTAGGGACGAAGATACAAGCGGCACTCTTGTTAAGAACAGTGTATTAGCAGCTTAAAAGTAGTGTATTATAATATTGTGTTATGTCTTGAAAGTGAGCACCGCAGGACCTTATGTTCAGGATAATGATAGTGATGATGGGTGGATTTTATAATTACGTTTGGGCTTAGACCATATAAGTCAAAGCGTTTGGCGTATACGCAAAAATACTGTTTTTTAAAGATGATTGACAGTTTTATTATAAGCAAATGGTTTACAATACGACAACGTTCAAAAGTTTCCATCGTTTATCTTCGGAAAAAACGAAATAATATAGTGAATAAAATGTTACTATCGACCAATAAAGATTGATTTATATTCCCACCTAAATTATAACAGATTGATGCACTAATTCCGTCAAGTCACATTTAATTCGGCAAAGTTCGGCTTTTCCGAAGATAAACGATGCAACCTTTGAATGTTGTCGCACCAGGGGCCGTACTATGACGTGAAAAAGATCATGGATCCATCATGATTCTGTTGAGAAAAAAGGATGGTGCTATAAGTCGTATATAGCTCCGTCTTTCGTTCTCACTGGAACCATGTTGTATCCATTATCTTTTTTCGCCTCATAGTACGTTGTTACAAAACCAGATAGAAACATTTTCTTTAAGAATGTACCTGTTTTATCTTCTTATTTAGTTGGTGATTTTACGTTTTCATTATAAAATCAAGTTACACAACATGTCTTCTCCAAATTCTAAAATCAAAGACGTTGTCATCAACGGGAGTACCAACGTAGTAAGAAGACTACACTAGCATGCGGTTGCGGAGTAAAATTACATCAAATCAGCTGAATTATTAAAAAGTTTCACTACAAGCTTCATAGTTCGCGAGTTTATTGGGGTTTATGGTCTTAAGATCTACCACAATGTTATACATTGTGAAAGATAAAACATTAATAGATTAGTTTGTTGCTTATTTTATAGTTCCAAACAATTTTTTTAACAGTTGAATGGTGCTGTGTTGTGATTTATTTTTAGTTACTTTTATTAGTCCCCGAGAAAGTAATAATTATGACGATTATTACAAGCTGTTTAATACCTTAATTTGTAACTAACAAACAATGTAATTAAATCTTGGAAGTATATTTTATCCTACTTCTAATTGTCATATTATTATCGAAATGAAACTTTGTATCTATGTATGTAGTTCAGATGACAAATACTATAATTTGGTGTCTTGGAGCCGATCTGATAATGGAGCTAGGAGTTAGATAGATTGGTCGTTGCAGTGCAGCAACTCGCACTGTGTAAACAGCCAAAGCAAGCCGAGCTACTAAAAAGTGAGTTAGCAGCTCGTACTGGGTTTACACAGTGCGAGCTGCCGACTATTCATACTGTGTACTTACATTTCAATAGCTCAGCTTGCCTTGGCTGTTTACATTGTGCGAGTTGCTGCACTGCAGGGACTCGGTAGGCCGACTCACATGCTAGCTCGCACGAAAACAAAGAATGTTGAAGTTACTCGGCTGCGAGCTACTGCCCAACTCGCAAGTGCCATTAACTGGTATGATACGTCCACACAGTGCGAGTTGCTGCACTGCAGCTACTCGGTAGGCCGACTCGTATGCTAGCTCCTACTGCGTAAGCAAGCCATTAGTAGATACAAATGTCTATAAAAAGAACAGTAAACAAAAATAAACATTTAAAAAAATACTTCCGTTTCCAATAACCTCAGGTTAATATCTCCTTAAGCTTAGTAAAGGTTGAGTAATTGAGGAACGCACCTTACAACGGTTGCCGGTGGGTAATTAATTTTCAAGGGATTATTCTACAAATGCCGAGGATAAAGAAGGTTCAGGTCTGGCCTTTGCACCGTGTCGAATTAAACAATTTTGCCTAAATAAAAATACTTGAGACTTAACCATTTGAGTAATCTTTTTATTTTTACCGCCAAGCAGTACCTTTTACCTTTTCATGCTTTTTTTTCGTGATATTCGTTCGGCTTTAGAAAAATCCTCATAAATACGTTAATACTTGTAATTTTTATCAAGGTTAGTAAAGTGAGAGAAATTGTTTATCAAATATGGATGATGACTAAATATTTTTTTTTTGTCTTAACCACTGGGCCGTCACGACACTACTAATTAAACTACTTATTTCTGATTTTTGTATTATTGTATTATTTATTTATTTAATATTTCAAGCACACAAGTATGTAGAAGCGAAGTGCCCAATTACACGATGATGTGTGAAAATTTTTAATTTCAATGCCATAAAAGTTACACAAACAAAACTCGAAAAACCCAAAGCTACAACTAGATGATTCTATTTTATTCACATAACAAAATAAGACATCTAGCAACATTATGCAGTGTCACCACACTTCAAAGAAAACCACGGCGCCAACCGCACGAAAATGAATATCAACTACTGAGGTTGCAGTAAAGCGAAGTAAAATAAAAAAATAAACACACTACATTCAATACAAACAAATCTGTCTGAGGCGTCGTACTTTCAAGTTCTAGTCTTACGAAAGCTTTTTCCACCTATCCTCTGTACAAACAAGGACGCCCACAAAAAACGTTTCTATGCAAATAGGGGCAAATAAACCGTGTGCGAGTCACTTGCGAGGGATGTAGGGCAGCTAGATGTGCTTGTGGTGGGATTTACTGCGGGTTATGTGACGTGCTTTGGGACGTGGAAGTAAAGGTGGAAGAAAGAAATATAAAGTGGTGGGTGATTGTAGTATGTTGAAAACAATACGGCTTGTTTTAAATGGTTCCCTATACATTTGCATAAAATTATAAGACATAATAATTATAACATAGCATACAATTGTTTATCCTAATTATATTTACGCGTACCATTATGTAAGCAGTACGCATAATTTTTTAAGCAAAATTTCTCTAATCATGATAATGTATAAGCATAAAATTCTAAAGCATAAATTCATTTACGCATAATGATATTAAAACATATTTTTTATAATGCAATGTAATGCGTAGGCGCTCAAAAATACTGTTTGTACATCAAAATTTGCGCGTCTAAATAAATTAAACTTAACGGTAGGTCGACGGAGCCCTGCTGCGCGGGGCTCCTATTTCTGTCTGCAGGGTTTAAAGGAACCTAATGAAACCTAACCTCGGGGTGCCCAATAATTAATATTTGTACAAGTTTTGATATTCAGTTAGTTAACTAGTAGTGCATGACTTTTTATAATATTTATGGCTCATAAATATTATTAGACAAATAAATGTTATGCCTTAAAAATTTAAGCAATTCCAAATTATGCCAAAACAAATTAGACCAAATGATAGTTATGCTAACCTTTGCATTATGCCAAAGTAAATTAAGAAAAAAAAAAAAACATTATGCAAAAAAAGGGATCCCGTTTTAAGGCTGCTCCTTTCTAAAATACGGCGAAACTAAGTAACTTTGTAACCATCTTTTGCAGTATCTATAGCATCATTCTGATGGGAAAAAATACACAGTAATCTACAACATAAGAAGTGATTTCATGTGTCCTGAAATCTATTTTAGTTTGTAGAACTAAGGAAAAAATCCCTAAATCCGGGTCTATTTCGTTCTATTTTTTCGAGTTGTTACCATATTACTCCTACAGTTTTCATTAAAAGTGTTCATAAATTTATACAGTTCTTTACAAACCAATAAGAAATGATTTCTTGTCATTACTTTTTTAGTTTAATCAACGGATTTTTTGTAAATCGATAATTACTTCATATTTTGCAAGCGTTGTGTCATCGCGCTTCTCTTACTTTTCTATGCAGTCCGACAGTGACCGCGCTTTTTACGACGGACAAGCCTTAAATACTTACTATTATTTTTACACTCATGAAAGTACAACATAGTAAGTACACTGCTTCGACTGAATGGGCTTCGGAAATCAGTTGCAAAGAACGGCGGCATTATATCACAGTAAAAGTAAAGGAAAAAGTCCGAAAATTGTTAATTTGTAATTTTATCACTTAAAAATTTTTTTTTTCAATGTTAAGTTTGTTTTTGGGGTAAATTCTTTTCATCTACGAAACACTTCATTGTGCGTGGCACACGCAGTTGGCCGGTTTTTTTGCATGTTGTGCTATGTCTTTTGTGTGCACTATGATATCAGTCACCGTAAGTCAGAGGTGTTCAAGGCCATAGGCAGTAACATCTGCCATTGAAATTGTTAGTATTCACCCAGTTCAGCACCTTCGACTCGATGCATTTCACCCATAAATGTCTGGGCTACCACGCCATGTTAGTACTTTAAAGCTAACATACCATATCACATCTTACAGAGGTAGTTTAAGGGTACTTATACAACTTCCAGCGTCACGCTAAGTCTCTGTAAAGTACCTTCTCTCCCACAAGATCGCATTTTCGGCGGCGTTTTATACGCGACGCATGCTTGATTCCCACTATACATATTTATGATGTCGCCTGGTTTGCCAGCGGAGAAGCGGGAAAAGAAAGAATTTTATGGTCTCTTACGTAGGTGACCGTGCAACAATTACGTGTCGTTCGTTTATTACGGTTCTGTAAAGTTTTTATTATCTTTCAGGAAGTCGGTTTGGACCCCGTATTTTGATGTTTTAAATGTCTATAATGTATGGATTCTTTTTTAGGTATGTCGTCTATTTTTTATTTTACGGCGAAACCCAAAAAATGCCTTTTGTTTCATGAAACCAGAAAATAGCTTTTCTTTGATTTAGTTGAATCGTACTTTTATTTGTGTAGCTAAGAAAAGTAATTTCAATTACTAAAGTTTCCAAGTTTACCATCCAAGGTAATACGTCGAAATTGAAGAGCAGGAGAAATTCGCAGTCGCAGTTTGATTCCAAACGGATATTCGGATAAGTAGAGCAAACACTTCTCGGGTTAGAACGTCTTAAGACGAACAGTTCACAGTAGGAGTCAGTAGTTTGTTCAATCAATCGCAACTTGTACGATGGATTGTGTACTCGATAGTACCGTTTCGCGGCTTCGGCATTGAACTACTAATATTGGAATTGTTTTGTTCGAAATTGATGCCTTTTGTCTGCGAAATGCAGTGGATCGTTTCCTAGACGGATTAAGTTCATGAGCGTTCAATCGTATTGCACGTGATAGATTATCCTAACTATAGGTAATGTTACTATTATGAGTAATCCTTTCATTATTAAAACTTATGTTTTGCATAACCTATAAACTTGTAACATGTGATTATTATGTGTCTAATATTTAAAAATATCTAATTGAGATTATCTTGATTCCGGAAATTGGTTCGGTTGTGATTAAAACCATAACATCATTGTAAGACCACCTTTAGATATTTCATTTTGGTATTATTACTGTTGGTGGGATAATGACATCTGTCACATTTACGATGTAGAAGTATCTAATTTCACTAGTTACTGTGTTTATAAAGTATACCACTCTTAACTTGTAAAAATCGTATAGATGTTATTACTGTAAATAATTACGTAATATTTAATAGTACTTGTACTATATTTTAGAATTTATATTGTTATTTTATAATAGGCTGTTTCAAACGATTGGTACAATTCTGTCGTTGATATTTTAGATGACGGTAGATATAAAAGTCAGTTGTTTGTTAACGACTATAAAAGGGGGAGCTCCGAGTGTCAGAGCACATTCTTGATCCAGAAGTTGACCAGAACGGAGCTCCGGCGTACAGGTAAAAGTTAAGTAATTATGTTGCTAATATGTTTAATTTCTATTTTCTATTGTTATTATGTTGGATTTATACTGTTACTATGTTGTTCTGTATGTGTTATAAATATGGCCAATATTGCCATGGGGTCCAATTGAACAAAGGAATATTCATGTTCCTTTCCTAGATTGTTATTATGTTGCTATTAATCTGAGTACCCTCAGGTAAACTCAGATATAATTAACTGTTTAATATTCATGTTCCTTTCCTGGATTGTTATTATGTTGCTATTAATCTGAGTACCCTCAGATAAAATAACTGAGTAGTCTCAGATATAATTAACTGCTTAATATTCATGTTCCTTTCCTAGATTGTTATTATGTCGCTATTAATCTGAGTACCCTCAGATAAAATAACTGAGTAGTCTCAGATATAATTAGCTGTTTAATATTCATGTTCCGACAATAGCTTTCTCGTTAAAGATGAATAATTATTGACAAGATTGATTGAAGTAATAAATACCTATCTAGTCTTGTCTTTCTGTGCTTTTGTTTATCATATCCCTTCCCTTACACACCATATTCATGGAACACAGTAAAACACGGTAAACAATAATACTTTAATACACAGTAAATAATTAATAACCATTCTGACATTCAAGGCTTGCTATTTGTGTAGTATCTATATACAATTATACACACTTATAGTTATATTATACCACTTCTAACACGCGCGAGTACGATTGTAACTGATGTTAGTGAGGTGTTATGTTGGATTCTGCTAAATAAAATTTGCCTTATTATCCACTGTCAAC
The DNA here is from genome assembly GCA_905163495.3 of Cosmia trapezina. Taxonomy (NCBI): domain Eukaryota; kingdom Metazoa; phylum Arthropoda; class Insecta; order Lepidoptera; family Noctuidae; genus Cosmia; species Cosmia trapezina. The sequence continues at coordinate 16,404,939 of LR991025.1, read as the reverse complement.
GTGTTAGTACTAGTACTTTGTCTCTAACAGGAAGCCTAAATGAAAATTGCCGATGGTACCTACAGGTAGGTACCATCGTGGACATTTGCGGTGAACCACTTTTCAACCTTATTGCTAATGTATTAAGGTTGAAAAGTAATTCACCGCAAATACCAACCGTATACTACACCCACTGGTGTATCACTGGTGTACCGTAGGTATGATACACCAGTATGTAACTGTTAAACATAATATTATATTTAGATCAAATTATTATTATCCAACAAACGATCTGTTTGCGGATGAATGGACGAAGATATTATTGGCATGTCAGAAGTACTGTGAGAGGGATTCATGAAAGTACTTACCTATTGCATATTTTATTGTTTTATAATTTTACATTTTATTTTCTGTGTATATGTGTCTCTGCCCGCTTGGCTACATATCAATCGCCGTGGCCCTAGCGCGCGGCTACAAATCGATAAAATAATACCTACCTACAATAAATAAGGAGGAGCAATCAAATAAGGAGGAGCAATATGTCTATTTAATAATGGTTTTAGTTATACCACGCAGCTATTAGGACGACAATAGAACGAAAAACAGAAATACGACACAAGCAGTAGGGCCACGGAAATATGTGACGCATAAATGCGACACAAGCGGTCAAAATGTTAAATTGTAATTGGTCTTTAACCGTGGTAATTAAAGTTAAAAAAAATAAATAAATAAATAAATTATGTAACAATATCATTCAAAGGCACAACTTGAACTTTACCCACACATGACTGCACTATTTACATTATCCAGTACAATTTCACTTACAAAGCGTGCAGATGTTACCAAATGCAGCAGTCGCCGTAACGTAAACATTGTTCACATCGCTAATTTACCACCTTACAAAGGAAAAACCGACCTGGAATAAACACAGGTATTCCGCACATTCGGCCCTGCAAACGGGCATTACCACGAATTTTCCAGTAAGCCTGAACACAACATTCAGGAAGTTCGAAAACACAAATTAAATAAAGGATATCGCTGTTTCTGTTATTTGTTTTTTCCATTTAGGTAAATTCGAGGTCCTATCAATATGGCTTCCAACGATCAGAGGCGCAGTTCCCGTATTTTTAACAACGTTCGCAATCTCATCTCAGTCTCAATCTCTCAAATATTGTATAGCGTTTACGTACATTTTTGACATTTCATTGTCGCTGGCATGAGATTGCGACTTCAATTTGAACGTTTCTAGGTACGAGAAATTGGCCTTCAGATTTTGTTTCGTATTTCTAAAAATTGTTTAGTGTTAAGTGCTTTGAGTGGATTTTCTGGAACCAAACAAAAAATATTTTCATTGGTAGTATTGGAAGAAATTCTGAACAGTTTTGTGCTTTTCTATTCAACTTGTTCATGTACCTAAGAGTTAGCTGCTATTCATGTGTAGATTGTAGGTACGGTCAGCAACAAAAGTCGGTTAACACTGCTGCTTTTTGACATGATCTAAATTAACACAAAATGATTCTATTAACTGCTTTTTTATCTTTTATCTGTTAACAGTTAATGTTCTTACAATTTTAAGTACTTCTGTTCCGATTTGAATTAAATATTTCGCTTAATAATTAAGATAAAAAAACTGCAAGTGTTAATCGACTTTTGTTGCTGACTGTACCTTCATTCAACAAGTTTTAAGGAAAAAAACGACAAAAATAATAACCAACATAGGCAATTTTATTTTTTAGATGCAAAATGAAATATTATTAGCAAAAAATCCATTCCCAGTACACCCACGCAACATTTTAAGTCACAAACTAACAAAATGTTTTTCTTTACCCTGTTGGAGTTTACTTATAGCTTTTTCCAGCGGCTTCGCCCGCGTGGATGTCGGAAAATATCCCACGGGAACGTACTAACAGGAATTCCTTCCTTATTCCTTGGCTACATTATAAAGGGAACCTCTGTGCAAAATTTCAGCTTTCTAGGTCTAAGGGTTTGGACTCGGCGTTGATGAGTCAGTCAGTCAAGACTTCTCTTTTTATTTATATAGATAACTAGATGCAGCATAATAAATATAAACCCTACAACCTCCCATCCGTGGGACCAAAACACGCATTGTTAGAATGTTACCATTACTAGTGTGCTTTTCGCCATTAAAACCAAAGATCCACAGACAAAAAAGATGCGCACATTTTTAACCATTCCCAGGTAGTCCTGCAACCGAATTTATGTTGCTGTAACAAATTGTGCTAATAGAATGCGCAGAATTTCATGGTTGTTTTCACAGATTTGCAAAAATTCAAGTCATGGTTTTTTTCTTTTAAGCAGGGCTTTTACGGAAATATCTGCTGTGCTAGTGAATACCAGAGGCTTTTATGATTCGTAGGAAAACTGGAAAACTGCGTTTGTCAAATCGTGGTTTTGTGCAGTGATTGCAATTGTGATTTTAACACAATTGCGATTAGTATGACGAAGGGTTCATATATAGGGAGTGAATGATGTGCAAAGATTTTGTTATGTTAAAGTTAAAAGTTAATGTTATAAATACCGATTAAAGTTTACCAACTTACTCAATGTTTAAAGTTACAAAAGATTCAAAGTATTTCCTTTACCAAGATCGAAATTTTCACAACAAATAATTGAGCTTTCTGCAAAATTGCGATTAATTAAAATAGCTTTCTATCTTCGAAGGTTCACGCTTCAGAGTATTCAATATTATTTATTATTTTACTTAAAACGATTCTGTATACCTATAATCTTGTTTAAATTAACTTTGAAAGTAGCTTACAGAATCAATTTGATATTTATACGGTATCTAATTTGTATATCACAATTTATTATTTAAAGCATTGTTTAATAAGGTTTGAATGATGTTTTCAAGTAAAATTAGGTTACGTTAACGTTACGGGAAAACAGTATCGGTAGGTATATGATTTGTAGTGTAATCTTTAAATGTAAGTCGGTTTTCTTATCTTAAACGAATCAACATGATTCTTTAGAAAAGCTTTACTTGTGTTTCATCATGTCTGTATGTCTGTCTATCCGCGGCTTAGCTCAGAGACTCTTAGTACTAGGAACCTGTAACTCATCATGTATTTTATCGGTATTAATCACGCTGAAATAGTGGTAAAATTAAATCTTAAAAAAAAAATGTAAAAAATATCATCCCCACTTTACATGCAAGAGATACCTCCCTTGCACGTTAAGTGGGGATGAATTTTTTTTTCTCGTCTATCCCATGCTGTGGGGTATATTCTTGGGATAAATTCATCCCAACTACGGAACCCTTCATTGTGCGTGATCCGACACGCACTTGTCTGGTTTTTATTTTTTTTGTTTGAGTTATCTTATCTCTTTAGTTACGTGTTCGTGGTTCAAATAAACCTATTTTTCTTTCTTTCTAATATTTCCAAAATGACACTTCTCAATGAATCATTCTATACCTGGGTAGGTAGATAGAGAGTGAACCTTGACCATTACCCGTCTTTGTTAGTTTCTTTGATGAACCTGCAAAGAATAGCAATCGTGTCAATGATTGACAAATCCTAATATATGTATAAAAATCAATGCCACTTTTCGTTGTAATTTTATAACTCAAGAACGGTGGGTCCGATTTAGCTGATTTTGGTTTTAAAATGTTTGACGTAGTCCAGGGAAGGTTTAAACGATGAGAAAAATTGGAAAAGTTGCCGGAAAAATTGGAAAATTCTGGAAAACTGAAAGTGGATTTTATTTGGGAAAATTGAAATTGGGACAGGACAACGTCTGTCGGGGTCAACTAGTTAACTCATATAACCTTCACACAGTCCCAATAAAAAATCAATCTGCTGGTTTTCCCAATGCATGTTGTGATGGTCGGCTTCCAGTATAACCAGATGCAGCTAAATACCAATAGTTTACATGGAGTGACTGCTTATCTGACCTCCACAACCCAGTAACTGGTTAATACAGTACCCCTTGGTAAGACTGGTTGTCAGACTTTCGGGCTTCTGACGACCCGTAACCACTATCAAAGATCCACGACTGACAGCTGGGACCAACGTTCTGAGGCACGGAGGAGTCTCGGTATGTAAATATGATCACACATCCACGGACCAACACCGGCAAGCATAGTTTAGCCACGACCTCTTCACAGCACAGTCCGAATAAAAATCGTCAAAAAATTCATCAACCTGCCCGCAAAGTTCCAAAAGAGACAGAATTACACAAAATCGTTCACAATGAAACAATGAACAAGCCGAAGGAAATTAAGTTTCCAACAGTAGATGTGAAAGACAGAAACGTTCAGTATAATTGCCGTGCGGTTAACTGAGGCCGTCCGGCATTACACGAACAATGCGAGCGGTGACTGGAGTGACCATTTTGTTTCGTTTCGAGAGTTTGAAATATTATCGCATTTTTCTGAAGGTGTGGAAGTGGGAGTGGGAATAACGTACAGTCCGGCCATCGAGAGAATGCGTCCCTCTTGTCAGTTGGACATTTCTAGTAGTACTGTGGATCAAATTCGCAAAGCATGTCATATTCGTTAGTACGAAACTGACAGGAGTCAAAAACGCAGTCTCTCGACAGCCGGACTGTAGTGACGTTATTTTATTTTTAATCTCAATCACATTATTATACACCCAAAAAAAAGGTTTTTTAAAATGTAAAACAAAGACAAATAAAATAGCTTGACAGGGTAAACACATCGCGATGCTCACGATTATGTAGGTATTAAAACTTTAAGCTTTTGGTAATCTAAAAAAAATTGTATAGATTTTATAAATTATGTTACCGATGCAGTCAAAATTGCATATTTCGTTCAATATGGAATTTCGGAAACGATAGGAAACTTCATTTCATTTACTACTTAAACAACTGCACCTAAACTTTCACTGCTTCATATGGCTTTAAACTTTTAACCCCTAATACAAGGGACAATCATAGTGGAAGGTTGCCATACTTACGACATTTGGCAGGTGCGTTGTAATCGGTATTCTGCATACTCGCCTAACGTTACCCTTTTTTTTTCTTTTTTTTTTTTTTTTGAGGTTGGGAAATCATCAAATAACTTCTCCCGCTCTGGGTGGAGCGGAAGGGCGTGTCAGACTTTTACTGACTAAAACCCACCCGTGTTCCTTCAGTTGCCTATGCCAGGGCCGCGGTAACCTCTTCAGACAACCCGCGACCCCAGCGGCGTCGGCCCTATTGGACCCCGTCACTTGCTGACATCTCTTTGAGGCGCGCGTGGAACACAACGCGCCGTCGACTCGGGCCTGGTCCTTACCAGACGGCGAGCTACCCGCTGCTCACCGACCGCAGGCCCGCGCCTACGGTGGCCGGAAATCGCCCCGCGATTCCCGCCGCCCAGGGCGTCTCCTGCGGCGACTGAGGGCGTGAGGCTGCCTCTCCCTCACGCGTTCCGCCTCCTCCTTTGCGAGCATCACTGCTTCGCAGAAGGAGGTGACGGCCTCCCATGCACTCTCGCTCCGCACCATGGCCTGGACCAGGCTCGGACGCGAGAGATCGCCGCCGCCGATCGCCTCCGTGAGAACACGGCGGTGCTCTGCCCAACCCGGGCAGACCTCCACTGTATGCTCCACCGTGTCCTCCGGGCGATCCACACAATGGTAACACCCGGGCGTTTCCTCCCGCCTTATGCGAAACAGGAACCTCCCGAAACAACCGTGTCCGGTGAGGACCTGCGTCAGGCGGAAGGTGAGGACGCCGTGGCGCCTCTCTAACCACTCCTCAAAGAGGGGACTTATCGCCGCAATTGTGGTGTGCCCAGCCTAACGTTACCCTTAAGAATTAACAGCCTTTTCGAGCCAGAGTAGGCTTATGTTTAAGAGGTTACATATATGTTTCCTCCAAACTTTGCGCATCACCCGTCTAAATGTGAAGCAACTAGAAGAAATTCTCCCATGACTTTTCATGAGATCAGTATCCAGCAAAGTAAGAAACCACACCAACCACCACCATCACAACAAACCACAACATCACACCAAACCACCACCACCATCACCACCACTGAAATTAATAAAATTATAAATATATATTTTTTTAAAGAAATTCAATTCAAGCAGTGCAATTTCCCAGTAGCAACCCAGAATCTGGATTTGTGCCCGGTTGATGGCAATAGGCTCGCCTCCTGTTACATGGGACTTAAATATAATTGGCTGAAATGTGGGTGTACACCTCTGCATAACCTTTAGAGGATTATAGGCGAGATGGTATGGTATGTTATGTTATCCAGCAAAGACAGACAGCCGTGCTGCTGGTGAGTTTGTTGCGCCACTTCTTCCCAGCTAAAGCACTAGGTATCGGTGAAGGTCGGGTATTTTGTGGGACTGTCTTATGTAATTTTGACGTTCGATAAAAGTTATTTTTCATTTTGAAAGGTACGATTTTAATTCCAATGTTTTATCAAGACTCCATAAGAGACTTTTCACAGTAAAATGTTGACTTTAATTACAGATTTCCAAACGATGGTAACCCTATTGTTGACGTTTACTCACCGAATACAGAGTCGGAGACGAGATAAAAATGGTAACAGTATACAACGGTAATAATAGGCTTCGTTTTAAACAAGGGTTGTTTTTCTATAGCGGCGTGAGGACGCTTTATTTAGCCGTACGAAAGTTATTTATTTATTTGAAGTATGAGATCACAAATGTTAAATGTTCATTGAAGTGTGTCCACTGAGCAATGTTTAAGATCCAGATGTTCAAGATAAAAGTTGAGTACACTAAGCAGATATCTATAATAAAGAGTCAAAGAATATAATTATGATATTTACAATGATAGTGCTACGATATACTGCTAGATATACATGGTTTAATAAAGAGCTTCACCTATAATGCAGCTGATAATGTGTTAGAAATTAGTTGAAGTAAGTTAAATATTGATTTTTGATAGTTATTATTGTGTGGGATATGACTGTCTTCTTATACCGCTAGATGACTTGACTTTTGGTATGGTTGCGATCCATTTATTTAGTTAAACATTGATTTTACATTTAAAGTTAATGCATTATTTAATTCCTTTATTTTATGTAACGTTAAATCAAATATTTAAAAGAATTTTAAAATTGTTCAATTAATTCTGTTTTACCAAACGAGATGGCGCACCCATCCAGCTCTTGGGTCAGTCTGATAATAACAGTTTTGCAAGCAAGTGAAATAATAAAAGTATTAAGTGTGCGTAACAGTGAATTTGATTGGAGCAGACTCCACATCATATTATGATAGTAACTGCAAATCACTAATAAAATGAAAATTGGTCTTCTGAATATTACAAAAAGACAAAAACCATTTAAATAGAATCAACACAATTAACCGAATAATTTATTTTCATTAAGTCTTGTACTATCACAAACATGCACCCTTATTTTTTTTCTGAAAATGTTTTTCAAAGCCGCTAGCGTTTTAAAGTCTGCAGATCACAAAAAATAACAAAGAATAATGGGGTGACCGCAGACATGCCATAAATATGTTGGTATAACGTTGTGAATAATTTAACCAGGGTTGGGCCTAAGTAAATATTGTTACTCGTGTATGGGAGGTTCCGTCACAACCTGTAAGTTATCGCACGAACGCGTGTTTGAGTTCCTTAATACATGTGCCCACGTTATTGACTTTGATTTGGTGCGGGAGTTAATTTCGTTACAATGTCCCACTCGTATTGACTGACTGTAGGAACTATTTGAGAAGTGTAACTAGGCATAGTTTGAGGTGCTAGTTTCCTAATTTGAAGGGCTGTTTGAGGAATGTCGCTTGGTTAAGTTTGGTTGTTCGGTTCCGTTCGATTGTTTTGAATAAGTGAGGAAGCGATGGTATATTTCGAAGTAAAGACTGCGAGTCGTAGCTTTTACACGCGATTCTTGTCCTTAGATAATGTGGGATTTGTTTTCATGAACAAAATACAGAAGAAATTCTCAGTCATAGAATTGGCTAAGGGACAAAGCATCTGAATTATAATACGAGTATATGCACAGTTATTGGCGCTGAATAAAATGAAACTAGCTATCCATAATACACAATGTTCATTAACAATGCCAGTACATTCAATAATTTACACCTAAAACCAGATTTATTGTCATCGCGGTACACTAACCATATTTTCTATTATTCAAATGCAGGAAACGGATATGTTGCAGTTTATAAATTACAAAGCAACATAACAATCCCCAGCCACAATGTCTGATTCATGATATGAATTTATTCTACGCATAATTAATTGTGTAGGAATGAATTAATATTATTGTAATACTAGCTTTTGCCCGCTGCTTCGCCCGGGTGGGTGTCGGGAAATAACCAACGGGAACGTATTACCGTGATTAAAAGCACCCTATGTGTTAATCAATCAAAACTATCTGTGTGCCAAATTTCATCAAAATCCGTTCAACCGTTATTGCGCCAATCTGGAACATACATCCAGACAAACAGACAAACGAAGAGAAAATCTTCAATAGTATCTTATGATAATTATGATAATATTATTCTAATAAGTAACTAAATGTCCTGATGGCTTGACACGTATAATTCATTCGCACGATCTTTGTAAAGGCGTCTTTAAAGCTAGACAAAGCATTATTTATCTAGGTTGGTAATGTTACCTATATGATATGATATGTAGTCGTGTGTACGTGCGGGCACAGATATGGATCTATGCCCGTACGTACACACGGCTACATATTTTATGATAATTATGATAATATTATTGTAATAAGTCACTAAATACCCTGATGGCTTGACACGTATAATTCATTCGCACGATCTTCTATGTAAGGCGTCTTTAAAGCTAGACAAAGCATTATTTATCTAGGTTGGTAATGTTACCTATATGATATATTATGATATGTAGTCGTGTGTACGTACGGGCACAGATATGGATCTATGTTGGTAATGTTACCTATATGATATGATATGTAGTCGTGTGTACGTGCGGGCACAGATATGGATCTATGTTGGTAATGTTACCTATATGATATGATATGTAGTCGTGTGTACGTGCGGGCACAGATATGGATCTATGTTGGTAATGTTACCTATATGATATGATATGTAGTCGTGTGTACGTGCGGGCACAGATATGGATCTATGTTAGTAATGTTACCTATATGATATGATGTGTAGTCGTGTGTACGTGCGGGCACAGATATGGATCTATGTGGGTAATGTTACCTATATGATATGATATGTAGTCGTGTGTACGTACGGGCACAGATATGGATCTATGTTGGTAATGTTACCTATATGATATGATATGTAGTCGTGTGTACGTACGGGCACAGATATGGATCTATGTTGGTAATGTTACCTATATGATATGATATGTAGTCGTGTGTACGTACGGGCACAGATATGGATCTATGTTGGTAATGTTACCTATATGATATGATATGTAGTCGTGTGTACGTGCGGGCACAGATATGGATCTATGTTGGTAATGTTACCTATATGATATGATATGTAGTCGTGTGTACGTGCGGGCACAGATATGGATCTATGTTGGTAATGTTACCTATATGATATGATTATGTAGTCGTGTGTACGTACGGGCACAGATATGGATCTATGTTGGTAATGTTACCTATATGATATGATATGTAGTCGTGTGTACTTGCGGGCACAGATATGGATCTATGTTGGTAATGTTACCTACATATCAAGCTATACCGTTCCAGTTTAAGCTGGTCTCGCATTGTATTGATTTCTGTAGGTACAATGAGAGGTCAGCATATATTGGAAATGTGTAGCTTGATATGAGCTGTTTGTACCAGGTTCTCCCAAAAAATCGGTTTAATTATACGGGCGTACAATTAAATCGATGTCTCGTGTGAACTTTCTCTGTAGTTATCTTCATTTGAGAAAGATGTAATATTTTTATGATGTAATATCAATTGTAAAGAATTCAGATCACGTTTGATTCTACTTCAAGGCGCCAGGTTGAAAATACTTTGACGATACACGTTGTTCCTTGCTTACCTTGTCGGAATACAGAGTGAAAAGGTGTTCATAAATTTTCAATCAATCTGAACATAACATTGTTCTGAAATGTACAGAAATACGTCGATGCATATTCTTAGAATAGTGCGCTTATTGTAACATAAATTTCTAAGAAAGAATAATAGGTAGGTAAGTCTGTAGGTGTCTTAAAAACCCTGCAACTACCTCAGACACATGTATTGTCAACCTTTCCTTTTGTAAAGTACTAGCTGCGCCCCGCGGTTTAACCCCCTTAGACCGGGATAAAAAGTAGCCTATATTAATTCAGGGTATAAACTATCTACGGGGAGGGTCTGAATTTATGCTTTTGCGGTTGCACAACGACATGCTTTGCTTTGCTTGGCTTGGTAGTATAGATGCAGGCCTACCCTACCGCCTCCTTCAGAGGTAGTAGGGTGGCGGGGTCTTGAGGGAGAGCGCTACAGTCGTGTAGATCCTCAAGGCAAGTCTGGCGGTGTACCTTCTCGAGGTTGCCACCCCGTTCTTGGTCTAATTCCTTAAGAAATAGACATAACAGAAACCACCAGGCGTCATTGTATCCCCTCCCCAACTCCCATAACCTTAGTCATTCCCGTCTTTCGCCTTCCTGTCCCGAATCTCACAATCCCTCCCTACCCCATCCGACCCACATCCACGTTCCTCCCTATTCCACCCTTCCAACCTCCACTTCTAACCGTCACCCCCTGTGACTGGGTGGTGGCGGGCTCGACCGTCACTAAATTCAGCTGATGGCGAGTAGGAGTAAGCAGTCACCTGCGCTAGGACCTGCGCAGTTGAGCGCCGTGAGCGGGGATGAAGGAGTCCTGGGGGGTTGAGCCGAGCGGCACTGGCGGTAATGTGTCCGTAAGGCAACACGCCCCCTTTGGTCTGGATTTCAAGCGAAACGGTGGCCCTACCCATTAGCCAGGGGTAGGGAAATGGCCATAGTGTCCCGTCAGAGGGCCACAGGCGAGGTGCGTGAGGTCCGCTGAGGTTGTCCTCGGGCAGCTGAGGCGGTAGGTAAAGGTCATGCTGAAGGTGTAAGTGAGGGTTGATCAGTTCGTTGGGGGTAGGCCTTTCGACCCCCTACGCCAACCCGATCGAGCGCCCGATGTCGCACTGTAAACCAGCCTTGCGCACCTATATCTCTCTGGTAATCCTAACGATCGAACTTTTATTGATAGTGAGACGTTCCCAGGTGCGGGCTCCATGGAGGGTGGGAGCCAGAGAGATGAATTTTATAACCAAATTTAACATGGACAATTCTAGGCCTGTTAATATTACCGGAGTGGTGGCGAAAGCCAAAGACACTCCCAAGGGAGGTGCTTGCACTTCCCTTGCCCCTGGTGGCCATGCAGCTAACACTGCGGGTACCAGCGCGGGCGCCGGTCCGGCTGTGGCGAGAACCACAGCTAAGACCAAACGTAAAAAGTCCCAGTATAAACAAAGGACGTCGGCGCTGATTGGGACCAGTACCGACCCTTCCAAAACTCAGGCGACGACTAATACCACTGCCGGTCCGACCCTAGCTACACAGACCCCGGTACTGGGTAACAGCGGTACCGGGTGTCCAACCAAACACCCTCCTCCTCCTGAGGCCCCTCTGGCCTCCTCCCATCCGACGGCCGTCACGGCCAGCTGCACTGAGGATGCGTTCTCACGCACCTGGCAGGTTGTGCAGAAACGCAAGGGCAAGGGTAAAAAACCCACACAACAAGCCCAACGCCCTTGCACTGACCCTTCAGGTCCATCCGTTGCCGAGCAAGGCAATAAGAGGGATAGGATGACGAGGAAGGAGCGCCGTCAAGCACGCAGGTTGCTACGCGAAGGCTCCTGCGACAAACAGGCCACTGCTGCTAGTTCGGACAAACCGACAGGCGGCCAGCTAAACTTCTCCGCCGGAAAGCGGTCGCAGGCAAAGGCCGGCAAAGGTCGACCAGCGCCCAGTCAACCGCCAACCGGTGCCCAAGGTAATATGCAACAACCTGATTGGAAGGATCAGGCCGCGGCCAAGCGAGCTCTCAACGAGACATTAACATCTCGGGGGGATCAGAAGCGGCCGCGTCTTGATCAATCCAAACAGGTTGTACAACGAAGCTACGCCCAAGCTGCCAGCGCTACCCTGGACGTCGCAATCACCTGCGACCGCACGGGGATCATCAGCAAGGACGTATCGGATCAGGTACTCGCTGCTATCCAGAAGCAGATCATTCTCGAGGCCTGGTCCCCAAAGCAAGACACTCCAGGACCGACCTTCAATGCCAAGCCGTTGTTCGCCGGGGGTGTCCTCAAACTGTTGTGCAGTAACGACCACACCTTAGCCTGGCTAAGGAAGACAGTCTCCGACCTAACTCTCCAAACTAGCGCTTCGTTAGTCGTCAAGAGACAGTCGGAGATCCAGAAGCGAGCACGATGTGGTATCGTGGTCCCAGACGAGCAGGGGGTCTTCGGGGAGTCGACCAATATTGGGCGTGCTCTCTGGTATCAGAACCCCTGGGTCGACATAAAGAGGTGGGTGCTTCTGCATGCCGATAAACAGGACGCAGCGTGGTTTGTGGTGGTAGATGTTCCGGTGGACCAAATCCCGACCCTGATGGATGCTGGGCGCCGTCTCTCATTTGGTTTGGGGGCGGTGTACTTGAAATTCCGGGGTCGGAACGGTAGGTTCACGGACGTCCCCGACGGATGGGACTCTGCCATGGACGTCAGCTGCGAGGCGCTGCCACAGACACCAGTAGGGGAGTCCACTCCCCCACCAAACAACCCGGTAGTATCTGCGGCTGATCCTGCTGCGGCGGAGTCGGCCGCTACTGCTGTCGCCACCGTGGACGCCGTCCCTTCATCTGATGTGGAGCTGGATGACATGATCTTGTCCCCAGTTTCGGGTGGGGGAGGGGACGGCTTCGACGAGGGCGACCTGCTTGCCGGGCTTAGACTAGGGGGGGACGAGGAGGGTTCGACCAGCGATGGCGTCCCCTTCGTCAGTATGTAAAGTCCTCCAGGCAAACCTCCACCACAGTCAGACCGCGACGGCTCAGCTTCGCAAGTGGCTGGAGGTTCAGCACACGGCCATTGCCCTGATCCAAGAGCCGTGGATAAGGGCGGGTCGCATACAAGGACTCTCCAATCTTAATGGTAAGCTCCTGGTCACCACGGGTCATGATCACCCCAGATCGTGCATCTATGTCACAGGTAACCTTAAAACACATCTCTTAACGGATTTCTGTTGCAGAGATGTCTCTGCAGCTAAGCTGATAATACAGCGTGTCGACGCCACGGATATGGAGATCGTCTTTGCTTCGGTCTACATGCCCGAGGCGGAGCCGCCGCCTCCCCGCGGCCTCGCCCGCCTCGTGAGCCATTGCGAGAGTTCCGGGCTCCAGGTCGTCGTGGGGGCCGACGCCAATGCTCACCACCAACTGTGGGGAATGGACACGCAAAACGAGAGGGGTAAGGCCTTGGTTGACTATTTGTTTTCGACTAACCTATCCTTACTAAACACTGGCTCCGAACCAACTTTCGTAACCAGGCGTAGCCGCACAATCATAGACCTCACTCTGGCTACAGAGGGCGCGGCGGAACTTACCACTGGGTGGCAGGTATCTAAGGAGGCATCGTGCTCTGATCACAGGTGGATCCGCTTCGACATCCAGGTCTGTGTCTCACCTACACTACCAAGGCGTAATCCGCGTAACACGGATCGTGCCACCTACACACGCAGCTTAGAATCCAAGCTGGCGACACTAAGCGATCCGACGACAGTCGCGGACACGACGCAGATTGAGGTACTGGTAGGTCACCTCACCAAATCAATGATTGACAGCTACCATACTGCCTGCCCAGAGACCACCCCGCGTAGCACATCGGGCAAACAACCCTGGTGGGGAGCTGATCTGGAGCGCAAGCGCAGTAAGGTAAGGCAAGCTCTGAATAGAGCCATGAATACATGTGCGGATGAGGACTGGGATGACTATTACGCAGCCAAATCCAGCTACAAAAAATGCATCAGATTCAGGAGTACCACGGGATGGCGCAAATTCTGTGGAAGCATTGAATCTTGTCAGCAAGCAAACAGGGTAAGGAAAGTACTGGCGCAACAGCAGACATCTGGGCCCGCTACCCTCCGTGAGCCTGATAACACACTCACTTCCTCGCCAGAAGAAACGAGACGCGTCCTTATTGAAACTCACTTCCCTGGATGTGTCTTTACGCAGGTAATCGACTGGCTAGATGTAATTCAAACACCATCGGACAATGATTGGCTGTACGCAAGCAGGGTGATCACGTTGGAGAAGATCCAATGGGCCATTCGTAGTTTCCATCCTTTTAAGGCAGCTGGCCCTGATGGAGTCTTCCCCGCCTTACTACAGTGGGGTGGGACCTCCATTGCGATAAGACTAGTGCCTTTAATGAGGGCGTGCCTGGCCTTCAGATACATTCCTAAAGGATGGAGGGAAGTGAAAGTTATATTCATCCCTAAGCCAGGTAAGGGTGACTACACAAACGCCAAATCCCACCGACCAATCAGTCTGACCTCCTTTCTGCTGAAGACTATGGAAAGGCTGTGTGACAGGGAGCTGAGGGACGGCGCTCTAAAAGCGATACCGTTACACGGTAATCAACACGCATACAGCTCGGGTAAGTCGACCGAATCCGCTCTTCATCTAGTGGTCGGACAGATAGAGGAAGCGATTCTCCAGAAAGGCTCCTGCCTGGGCACGTTCATAGATATCGAAGGAGCCTTTGACAAAACAAACTTCTCCAGCATCAGCAGCGCCCTCTCCAGACACGGTGTAGAACAGATACTGACGGACTGGATTACAAACATGTTAAGTAAACGAGTAGTTCGCCTTGAGGATGAGCAGCAGTTGGCCATGATAGCCAAAGGCTGCCCCCAGGGAGGGGTGTTGTCGCCCCTGCTATGGAATCTGGTGATTAATGACCTCATCACCAAACTCAACGCCAGCCGCTATTATACTATAGGTTATGCAGACGACCTCGCAATCCTTGTGTCGGGGAAGGTGACGGGAACGATCTGCAACCTCACTCAGCAAGCGCTACGTATTGTAGAAAGATGGTGCAGGGAATTTGACCTATCAGTGAATCCCACTAAAACTGAATTAGTCATGTTTACCCATAAACGAGCATTAGGCCCTTTCCGCCTACCAAAACTGTTCGATACAGAACTCCAGCTTACCAACGAAGTCAAGTATCTCGGGGTCATTCTAGACAGTAAGTTAAACTGGAGTAGTCATTTAGACAACAAACTAAACAGGGCTAGCATTGCCTTCTGGCAGTGCAGGAAAATGATAGGTAAGAAGTGGGGCCTATCCCCGAAAATTATACTATGGCTGTACACCGCAGTGATCCGCCCGATGATCACCTACGGGGCTGTGGTCTGGTGGCCCCGCACCAAACTTGTTACAGCCTCCAATAAACTACAGCATATGCAAAGACTAGCCTGCACGGCGACTACGGGTTGCATGAGGACCACTCCGACTGCGGCAGTTGAAGCCATGCTGGGTTTACCACCGCTACACCTGTTCATACAGCAGGAAGCAACGGTAGCGGCGGTACGTCTTAAAGCACTGAATCTTTGGGGTAAGAGTATCACACCACACACCGCGCTGCTTGAGGGAATAAACAAGGAGTTCCCCATCACGGTAGCTATAAATGACCGGGTACCCAAACAGTTCATCTTTGACAAAAAATACAAGATCCAGCTTCACGAGGATCGCCGATGCGAGGGGTTGTGCCCCGCAGAGCTGCGCATCTTCACGGATGGATCTAAAACAGGTAGTGGCACAGGTGCTGGAATCTTCTCGGAGGACTTCAACATACACATAGCTACACCATTGGGGGTCCATAACACAGTGTTCCAGGCCGAGTGCATGGGCATTTCTCTGGCCGCTTCGGCCATCACAGCAAGGGAAGTTAAGGACCACTCGATCCGCATACTCTCAGATAGCATGGCTGTTCTGCAAGCGCTAAGTAGTCACACAGTGGACTCTGGGCTAATATACGAGTGCCACCAGCGTCTCAACCAGGTGGGTAGACTCAATAATATAACCGTTCAATGGATTAAGGGACACAGCGGCTCGCTAGGCAACGACGCAGCCGACGAACTTGCCAGAAGGGGGTCGAGCATGGCACCAGTGGGACCAGAACCCATAGTGCCGCTCCCCTTCGGGTACTTGCGCGCTCTGGTAAGGAACCGTACCAGGGACCAGCATCACAAACTTTGGTCAGACCAGCGTGAGTGTAGGCAGGCTAAGGAAGCACTCCCTACAATTGATGGCCGCCTCACGAAACAGGTTCTCCGACTGACTAAACAACAGTTGCGTACAGTTACAGCTGCTATAACTGGCCATGGGTCATTTAATAAACATCTCTTTGTCATAGGAGTCACAGACAGTCCGCTGTGCAGGGCCTGCATGGAGGACGACGAGACAGCAGCTCATGTGCTTCTAAACTGCCCGGTGGTCGCCGCATTCAGGGCAAAGTACTTCGGTAACCCAGGTACCCTCCGGGAGGTTGTCAGTAATATTAAGGCGCTGCTGGCCTTCTTTGAGGAGCTGGGATGGATCGAATAACCTATTTTCCCACCCATACGCAAAATACGCGCATTGTCGTGGAGTTGCGGATATCAGCCCGTATTACCTATACCTATACCTATACCTAAACTATCTACATACCAAATTTAATCCAAATCAGTCCAGCCAGCAGAGCGTGAAGAAGTAACAAACATACGAACACACACACACTCACAAACAGTCGCCTTTATAATATTAGTGTAATTCAGGATAAAGAAGGAAACTTCGCAATAAGCGCACACGCCTGTACCTATGAGCAGGTATATTCAACTCGAACGTAGATCCTTCAAGATGGTGCTCAGCTCAAGCATACAACAACACAAACATGAAAAGCTATTTCTAAGAATTTCTCGACTGTCAAACGTACAAACAATAATAGCGCACTGGGTATCAAAGAAACCACGAATTCTAGGCACTGTCGCTTGTGATCAACCGTAACGTTGTAGTAACGTAGGTATTTCGCATTAAACATTATGCAATGGGTACAATTGTTTGGTTTTAAACGCGTAATATAAAATATTAACTAGTGAGCAAGATGGTAGGTATAGTGGGGCTCATTACCCAGATTACAAAAATCCCCACTAACTTGTACACAAAAGTTTGACTTTGTAAAGTTAGTACACAATAACAGTGCACCAATAACTAGGTACTACTTTGCGTGAACTCCGTGCATCACGAATTTCACGCAAAAATATGAAATACTAGCTTTTGCCCGCGGCGTCGCCCGCGCGGATGTCGGAAATTATCCCATGGGAACGTTCATGTGGAAAACATAGGGCCGTCCGATATAACTGTGCAAACTCAAATCGCTACGATATATCGTTACCGTGTATAGTAGGCATAAAGCTACCAGTCGGCATGATTTTTTCCGACATTTTCAACAGCCGTCGTCATATTTCAGCCAATTTACACAAAACCATAATTTTCAAAATCATTTTTCAAAATCGCTGAACCGCATATTTCTTTATTTCCTATCAAAAGCTCACTTAATTTTCACATCCCTAACTTAAGAAATAGAGAGTTTCCCATACAAAATTTCACCCTCTATATCACCCCCTGTAGGATTATTTTTGAAAAAAAAAGTAGCCTATGTCCGTCCCCAGGATACCATCTATAGCCTTGCCAAATTTTATTGAAATCCATTCAGTGGTTCTGGGTTTCCCATACAAACTTTCATCCCGTATATCACCCCTGTAGGATTATTTTTTAAAATAAAAGTATCATATGTCCGTCCCCAGGATACCATCTATAGCCTTGCCAAATTTTATTGAAATTCATTCAGTGGTTCTGGGTTTCCCATACAAACTTTCATACCGTATATCACCCCTGTAGGATTATTTTTTTAAATAAAAGTATCATATGTCCGTCCCCAGGATACCATCTATAGCCTTGCCAAATTTTATCGAAATCCATTTACTGGTTCTGGGTTTCCCATACAAACTTTCATCCCCTATATCACCCTCTGTAGGATTATTTTTTAATACAAAAAGTAGCCTATGTCCCCAGGATGCTATATAAAGCCTTGCCAAATTTTGTCGAAATCCGTGCAGTTTTGTAAATTTTAAAATCAACCCCTACTTTACCCCCCTAGGGGATGATTTTTCAAAAACACTGAACCGCATATTTCTTTATTTCCTATCAAAAGCATACATTTTAATTTTCACATCCTTAACTTAAGAAATACTGAGTTTTCCATACAAACTTTCATCCCCTATATCACCCCCCGTAGGATTATTTTTTAAGACAAAAAGTTCTATGTCCTTCCCCAGGATGCTATATAAAGCCTTGCCAAATATTGTCGAAATCCGTGCAGTTTTGTAAATTTTAAAATCAACCCCTATTTTATCCCCTTAGGGGATGATTTTTCAAAAACGCTGAACCGCATATTTCTTAATTTCCTACCAATAGCATTTTGTTATCCCTTACTTAAGAAATACTGGGTTTCCCTTACAAACTTTCATCCCCTATATCACCCCCTGTAGTATTATTTTTGAAAAAAATATTATCCTATGTCCATCCCTAGGACGCTATATAAAGCCTTGCCAAATTTGGTCGAAATCCGTGCAGGTTTGTAAATTTTAAAATCAACCCCTATTTTACTATATTTTACCCCCTTAGGGGATGATTTTTCAAAAACTCTGAACCGCATATTTCTTTATTTCCTATCAAAAGTATACATTTTAATTTTCACATCGCTAACTTAAGAAATACTGAGTTTCCCATACAAACTTTCATCCCCTATATCACCCCCTGTAGGATTATTTTTGAAAAAAAAGTAGCCTATGTCCGTCCCCAAGATACCATCTATAGCCTTGCCAAATTTTATCGAAATCCGTTCAGTGGTTTAGGCGTGAAAAGGTAACAGACAGACAGACAGACAGAGTTACTTTCGAATTTATAATATTAGGTCTTTACCTATGAAATTGCCGTTCTGCAGTACTGGCCATTTCAAATCAAAATAATTTTTGTTTGGCTAAGAATTATAATTTCATATTAATTTTATTTTAAAAACATGGATTTTTTTTCCAAAAGTAGTCATTTGTTTATTGATTAGTGTTACATTTTCATCGCATTGCAATCTTTTTCGTCATCATGGATACGTTAAAAATTCGAGTAATTATGGAATATGAGTACCGTCGTGGCAGCAACGCGGCACAAGCGGCACGCAACATCAACGACGTTTACGGAGCTAACACTACAAACCAACGCACCACCTGTTATTGGTTTGCTCGCTTCCGTTCTGGAAATTTCGACCTGAAAAATGAACCTCGCGGTCGTCCGAAGACTTTGGTCGACAATTACGAATTAAAGGCGATTGTGGAAGCTGATGATACACAATCTACGGCTGAATTAGCAGCAGCTTTCGACGTTAGCGTCAAAACAATATTGGTCCATTTGCGTCAAATTGGCAAGGTAAAAAAGCTTGACAAATGGGTGCCCCACGAACTCAATGATCGCCAGCGCGAAGTACGCGTCGAGACGTGCCTTGCACTGCTCAACAGACACACAAATGAAGGAATTTTGAACCGCATTGTTACCTGCGATGAAAAATGGATTCTGTTTGATAACCGCAAGCGCTCAGCAAGTTGGTTGGATCCTGGTTCAGCACCTAAACAATGCCCTAAACGAAAACTTACCCCTAGAAAAGTGATGGTCACTGTTTGGTGGTCTAGCGCCGGTGTGATTCATCACAGCTTCTTACCAAACGGGGTGAGCATTACTGCAGATGTGTAGTGTGAAGAACTGAACACAATGATGGAGAAGCTGGCACATCTCCAACCAGCATTGGTCAATCGCTCGTCTCCGCTGCTCCTGCACGACAACGCGCGACCTCATACTGCACAGCAGACGGTCTCCAAGTTGCAAGAACTGGGGTTGGAAGCTCTCCGTCATCCGCCCTACTCACCAGACCTTGCGCCTACAGATTACTACTTTTTCCAGAATTTGGATAACTTCTTGGCGGGAAAAAAATTCAATACCCGAGAGGCAGTACAAAATGCCTTTGAAGAATTTGTTGCCTCCCGACCAGCTGATTTCTTTAAGAAGGGCATCAATAAACTGCCACTACGTTGGCAAAGATGCATTGATTGCATGGGTGATTACTTCGATTAATACAAATAAAAAATACATGAAAAAAATTCGTTTAAATTTTTTCATACAAAACGGCAATTTCATAGGTAAAGACCTATTACTAGTATGGATGAAGTATGAAATAATCTATAGGTATCAATAAAAAGAGAATTAGACGGGACTGACTGACTCATCAACGCCCAGCCCAAACCCTTGAACCTAGAAAGCTGAAATTTTGCACAAATGTTCCCTTTATAATGTGGACTAAAAATAAGGAAGGATTTCCCGGTAGTACGTTCCCGTGGGAAACTTTGCGACATCCACGCGGGCGAAGCTGCGGGCAAAAGCAGTAAATAATATAATGAAACGGAGAAGGAGCAGTTTCTTGTCACAGAAATACATTTCAACTCCATCATCATCTGCCTAGCTTTTTCCAAACTATATTGAAATCTGCTTCCAGTCTAACTGGATGCAACTGAATACCAGCATTTTACATATAGCGACTGCCTATCTGACTTCCACAACTCATTTAGTGGGTAATACGATACCCCTACGACTGGTTGTCAGATTTTCGGGCTTTTGACAACCCGTTACGACTGTCGAAGATCCACGAATGACAGCCAGGACCAATGGATTAACGTGCTTTCCGAGACACAGAGGGGTCTTGGTATGTAAAGATGGTTACCAATCCACGGACCAACCGCGGCAAGCGTAGCTTAACCTGATCGATCGACCAGTGGGGCTATTACTTAGCCACAAGCCCCTGCAAAAAAATATTTCAACACAATCCAATTTTGAAAAGACATTGAAACTAGTCAATTAATATTCTTAGAAACCACTTTCACAGTATAACTGCCTGAAGTTAGAAAATGTTTGACCATCGTATTATTTGAACATTACTTGTGAAACTACCAGGTTGTCTAGGTAGTGAGAAGTGCACCTTAGAGCCTCAGTTTCGGTTCAGAAACAATAACATTTGCATTCTTTTATAGGGTTCACATCCAATAACCGTTTCGTGGAATTGTCGCTGTTTTTTAGGGTACTGTTTGACAATAAAGGAAGACCAATTTCAGTAGTGTGACTCGTCTCCAACTAGGTGAAAAATCCCTTTATCTAAGAGAAAAGCTAATTAATATTGTTTTGAATTTACAAATGAATACGACAATGCTAGATCAGCCATGTGATATAATCTGAAACAGTTTACCTGTAACAGTTTATCTGCGCTACTTGTTTCTTGTTCTAAGTATATTTTTCCTGTAGCATTCAATTTATTTTTATTATCTACTTTGTTCAATGTTAGTATTCTTTTACATCATTATACGTATTACAAGCTGGTACGGAACCCTCGGTTCGAAAGTCGGAGTCTCACCAAATGATTTTTTAATCTGTTAGGTATTAGAAGGGAAAAACCCTTACGTAACTGTGCTAAGAATTGGGTGTTTTTGAAAATGCATTCACTTTTATATTAAAATTGTCTATTTACTCGTATAACGGTTTGCCGACTCGACTAGGGTTTGCCCGCGGCTTCCCCCGCGTGGAGGTTGGAAATTAATTTATTTATTTGAGTTGCACCAGTTGAGTTGCACCAGTTGTTGCAAGAGTTGCACCAGTCAGTGAAAAAACCTTGTAGATGATTGTTAAAAAAATTATATCATTAAAAACGTGCAAAAAGCACTGCCGTAATCATTATGATAACTTTGTCGTTTATAAAAAGTCACCTAATTAATATTATACTTAAATAAAAACTACACAGAACAGTGAACCCATTGATTTTTTCTGTTTTCCATAAACGAAATTTGGGAGATTTTCTAAATTTTCGCAACCGAAATCTCCAAATAAATTATTATGACGAAAATTTAGAAAGTTTCCGCACTTTTTACGTAAAACAGAAGTAATTTTAAGGAATACAGAAAAATTCTACGGGTTCTTTGTTGTGTGATGAAACTAATTAGGTGACGTACCTATCTTCTTTAAAGTTACCAAAATACGGCAGTGCTTTCTGCACGTTTTTAGTGATCTCGTATTAATTTTTTTTTTTTCTATACTTAAGGTTTATCCTCAATCCAATTTTTTCACTGACTGGTGAAACTCTTGAGCTAGCCAGGCGTTTTTTTTTGTGGCTACTACTTTAAGTTTTCTATATAAACTTATCACAATCCCATAACATGTTTTCCTATACCGACCCTTAAATAAGCAGCTCAGTGCAAGTTATACCGTCAAAACCGGAACAGTTGAGATCTCACAGAATACTATTTCACATCACCTATAATTCGAAATACCTATACTCAAAATCATACTACATATTTGGCATATAGGTACACTGATACCTAAAAATATGAGCATCCCTTCAGAACAGAATGAAAACAAACAGTTTTACAGTTGTAACATTGCATAACAAAAAATAACACCCCAAAAAGTGATAACAGGAGACTTGGAGCAATTAAAGCTGTACAACCGTATATTAAAAAACGGAAAAGCGTAAAACAAACGGTAGAAAAGGCAACGGAATTTGTACAATAAAAACAAACTGGCCTGTGAAAATAGGATTCTGGGGCGATCCCCGTAATACAGTTTGCTTTGGACTCGCTGTTGATTTCGGATTTTACATTATCTACCTTCCTGTGATGAGGGGAAGTGGTGTTACAAAAGCTTGCATCAGAACAAAAGCCTACTTGTTGAGTTGACGTAGCGTATTTTTATGGAGGTTCCGTTTCTCTGCTACATTCATCCATTACCTTAGCGTTTTTACCAAACAGCTATTTTTGAACCAGTTTATAAAATGATATGACCTAGTTTTGATGTTATGGTACCTATTAAGTATGCTTCGATACTAAGATTTTGATAAAACAAGGCTTTTAATTTGCCCGAAATTAAAGTCAGCCAAATTTGCAGAAATATTAATAGCTTCTCGGATCATAATAACAAGCAGCGAGGATAGCATAATATTTATAGAAAATCAAAATCTCCACTGCATAGTTTGAAAAGCCTCGATGCTCTACTGACCGTGCATGCAATTTATATTACATGGCGTCTACGTAATCAATCGACTGAAAGTAATGGCATCTTGCTTCCCTACAATAACCATAACATTACAAGCAAATTGTCTAAATAAAGTTTGGAATTATTATCCAGGATGACGTCATAAAACCACACAAGCGAAATATCCAATAGCCCGAAACCTTTACTTGAATCATTTTCGAAGTAATTTATTTTTACATTCTTTTTTATCTTTTCGAGCGCGTATTTAATTGCCATCACTACTCCTTCAGACGGCTTCAGCGGTTATGGTCCATTTAGTTAAATCGTAACTGTTTTATTCGTTGCTCTCGAGTTTCATAACAACAAAGGGTTCTTGAGATAAAACAAATAAATTGTTACCCGGAGGCTAACTCCAGAAATTTGTGTTTTTACAGATGAATTTTCAGATTTTTCGTAAATTGCTTCCGAATAATTGATTTTCAACTCAGGAATATACCTACATATTTTTCTTTGCCAATAATCTCTCCACATTCAGAATTCTAAGAAGATTTAATGTATTCTTTGATTTCGCTTTAAGTACCTACATCGTAACAAATAAAGTAGGTACGGCTCTATTCACTTTATTGGTCACACGAATCTTTTTTACGTAAAGAAATTCTCGACATGAACTGAAGAAAGAAAACTAAAACCGAATTTATCTAGATGCTAAATTCATCGTATATATTCTTCTTTTATTTTATAATCCAATTTCGCTCATCTCACAGTATAATGCAATCCTAAAGTCATAAAGTTTGATTTAAACTCTGCTTATGCAAAGTTGGGGCTTGAAACGATAAACGACAAGTTTCTAGCGAGAACTTTGGAGTTTTTGTAAAATCGCTATGAATTATATTTTATTTGCACTTGAATTATATTTTAGTTACTTATTTTAAAAGTTTTGTTTGATAAAGTCAGGAGGCAATGACCAATGTGGGTTTTTGTCTATAAAGCTCCATTTATACGGTGCAAGTTTCTGGAACGTTCCAGAGCAATAATCGCATGCCATAAACGCACGCACGCAAATAATGCAAGTGATTATACGCGTGCGATTTCTATAAAATGGCAAACAATAATTGAAAGCTAGTTTTGCCATTCAATAAAATTGCATGCGACTTACACCAAGGCAATAAAATTGCAAGGCGATTATTGCATGCAAGTTTTGCCTCGTCTAAGCACAGACTTTCACATCCTTGTACAATTTTATGGTATGCCATAGGCAATAAAGTATATTTATATTGTTTAGCACCGTGTAAATGGAGCTTAAAGCTAGGCTGTACCATAACAACACACATTAGCCACAAAAAGAAACCTCTTGCCGGCCGTCTGACCAATGTCGGACCGACTGCCAGTGACGGGAAATGACAATAGAACAGTTGAAAGAAGTTTGTGTAGCTGACCTATTTTAAGTCGATCTCCGACGGATTTGTTTTCAACTAACAAATATCTATCGGCTCCGGTCTTCGTTATAATAAAAACAAGCGTAAACTCTAGCTCGATTTCTCTCGCAAACTTTTAATACAGTGCTGGTCAAAAATAGGATTATTTTGGACATCTCTGACTACAAATTATAAGTTAAATTTAAAATTTAAATACCCCCGACACATATTTACCCTCATTTCTTTTTGCTACTCCGTCATCAGACACTGATTGCCTGCATCTATTAATTGAGACCATTCCAATCAGCCCAAACACGATACCTCTGCTGAAAGTTGGAGAGGATGTTGGGTATCCTGCAAATTCCAGGTAATGCTGCAGCATCAGTTCAAGGTTACCATGATATTCTAATATCATTGAAATAACAGAATACCAAATTTCGACTCGACCTGTGGAATATGCTCACATCCATTCATCAACTAGAAAAGAGCTGATAATCTTCAAACGGCTGAATAGATTTTCTTGAATCATAGCTAAGAACTCTCTCGATCAAGTCACCTCTCAAACAAAATAAATAAAAAAAAACTGGTCAAGAGCGAGTCAGACTCGCGCACCGAGGGTTCCGTACCATGTAATTACATTGTTGATTATTTCTGAAAAAAGTATACTACTTATTTAAAGACATCGTTTTATTTTTCCTGTAATCTTTACATAAACTTCTATCACATAAAATAATTTCAGATTTTTCTCTATGCAAAATTCGGAGATGGGGAACGTTATTTTTTTTTAATTTTTCACCAAAAGGCGAGCACCATGCGGCCTAAAAAAAGAAAAAACCGGCTAAGTGCGTGTCGGACCACGCACTATGAAGGGTTCCGTAGTTGGGATGAATTTATCCCAAGAACAAACTTAACATTGTAGTTGAAATCAAATCAAATCAAATCAAATCAAATTTATTCAAAAATATATAAGGACTAACGATAAATACAGTTTTCCTTAAATCTATGGCAAGTTCACCCATGACTTGTGCCTGAACTAGGTAATCCTGTGTTTCAGGCGATTGGAGGTAACATTAATTGATTAAATAATCACTAACTAATCACTAACTTGTAAACTAAGCTAAATTAAAAAAAAAATATATATATATATAATCATTAGGTAGATCGACACAAACCACAAGTTGTATAAATCTTATTGCATTAACCCCATAGCTGAACACTGTCTCTTAAGATACAGGTAACCCTAGTTTAAGAGGCAGGGCTCACCAATTATTGTTTACAGATTTCTGCAGCATAGCTTATTCCTCAGTACTTGCTTCCTACCACTACCTTTTTGTTAACCAAGCTTTATATATAAGTCTGTAACCTTCTCTTTTTTGGAAATAAATAAATTTTATTATTTATTTATTTTTATTTTTACTTATCTTATTGTTGCATAAATGTAAAAAGGTGTATAAAAAATATAAAATTATATAATACTACTTAACAATATTTACTTAAGCACAAATAATAACTTCTCTGTATCTTCATAGGACATAGATTGAAGAGCTTCCATAAGGAATTTCTTGCAGTTACTATTATTTAAGGAGTAGATGTTTCCTTTTTCATTTAGCCTATTGTAGAGTAGTGGTCCGAGGTACATGTAAAATTTAGCTGTGAAAGCATGTTTTGTACTTTTTTGAGGGCAAACTATATCTTTCCGTCTCCTTTTTGTTAAATCAGTGCTGTATGGAAGCGCTGCGTGTTGTTTTAGTACAGTGCTCATTATAAACAACTGTCGAACTGTTAGTACTTTACAAGCTTTATACAGGAGGTTAGTGGGGAAAAGAAAAGGGCGGCAAGTAGCCACCTTGAGAATAGCTCTTTGAGCCCTTTCAATGGGCAATAACAAGGTTTTATTCGCCCCACCCCATGAAGTAATACAGTAACTCAAAATTGACTGACAAAGTGCAAAGTATACTTGTCTAATTATATTTGGATCTGCAATTAAACGTAGCTTTTTGAATACATATATCAGCTTACGAATTCTATTATTAAGTGCTTCCATATGTTGTTTGAAGGAAAGGGTTTGATCTATTATAATACCCAGGTATTTTATTTTATCCGTTTTTTTAATATTGGGACAATTACACTGGCTATCTGCGGGGATTGGGCAACAATGAGCATGCAACGCTGAAGGGATGTTCGATGTTTGCTTGCGCATCGAAAACTTAATGTAATTTGTCTTCTCTGCATTCAGGGTTAGTGAGTTATTTTTAAGCCATTTACCTACAATATTGAAACCGCGTTGCGCAAGATTGTAGACTTCATTTTCTGAGTCAGCCGAAAAAAGTAGAGCAGTGTCGTCAGCGTAGGTTATGATAGTGCCATGCTCTAGCTTTACATCGCAAAGGTCATTTATGTAGATCAAAAACAGAGTGGGTCCTAAAATACTTCCTTGAGGAACACCAAAAGATGTGGTTTTTTGAACATCGCTGAGAACATTGCCAATCTTTACGCACTGGGAACGATCTTTTAAATAACTTTTGAACATTTTCAGCTGGGTGCCTCTTACACCCATGATCTCAAGCTTGCGCAACAGGATTGGGATGGAAACTGTGTCAAAAGCTTTGGCGAGGTCCAGGAAAATTCCTATTGTGTGGTTGCCCTTGTCAAGTTCTTGCGCCAGATAGTCAGTCAGCTGGTGTACCGCATCGGCAGTAGAAACTTTAGGCCTAAATCCAAACTGCCGTTCAGACAGAATTGATTGATCTTCCAAATATTTCAACAACCTTCTGTTTATAATTTTTTCCAATATTTTTGACATGGAAGGCAGTAAAGAAATAGGTCTATAATTTGTCACTTGCTCTTTGCTGCCTGATTTATAGACAGGGACAATTACAGCTTTTTTGAGACACTCTGGGAAATGACCTGAAGATAAACAAATGCGGAAAATATATGTCAGTGGTCGTACCAAAATGTCCTTGAACTTTTTGATAATTTTATTCGATATATTATCCCAGCCAACTGCACAGTCTTCTTTCAAGGTCATAATTATACTTTCTACCTCAGTCTCGTCAGTATCTAGCAGCACAAAGGATGTTAAAGCAGTGCTGCATGTTAAAGGAGTGCTCGTTGGGTTTTGGGATTGATCCAGATTTTTTTCTGCCAGACACTTTCCAACATTAATAAAGAAATTATTTGCTATGTTAGCGGATTCCAGCGGTGACGAATGTGCTTGCAATAAACCTGAAGATGACTCATATTGTTTCTTTGTATACGTTGCGTCTTTAATAAATTTCCATATCTTTTTACTATTTGTTCCAGCCATTTCCAATGACACTTTGTCGTAGTCGCTTTTAATTTTTTTAAGGAGATTATTGCAGAAATTTCGGTATCTTTTGTATGAAAGTTGCAATACTGCATTGTTTGGATTAGATTTAGCTTTCATATGCAGTTTATCTCTATGTTTCATACAGCGAATAAGACCTGATGTGATCCATGGTTTTATGTTGTGGTTTTTGTTGCTCAAATGCGATACGACTGTGTTTTTCTGAATTGCATCTCGTATGTTTTCAATTACATACAACATGCAAAACTGCGGGTCAGCGGAATTATAGACTGGATCAAAATCGATGACGCGTAAATCTTCTTCAAGTTTATTTATGTTCAGTTTTGAAATGTTACGAGTGTCTTGTTTAGGTAATTTACAATTAAGGGTTAGTAGGGCAGCATTGTGATCGGTTATTGTTGAGTTAACAACAAGTGCAAGTGAAGGGAAATTCGATTTAAGCATAATATGATCCAAACAGGAGCCCCTGTGATGTGTAGGAAAGCTGTGTGCTGGCAGTAGGCCGTGGAAGGCGCATACGTTGAGGTAGTCCTGAGCAGTTGCATCAGCACTTCCTGGTAGAATGTTAATGTTAATATCTCCAATTACAATCGTGTTTTTGATTGATGATAGAGTTTGCAAGGTCTCATTCAGAGAGTCAGTAAAAATGCTTGTATTTCTAAAAGACGGAGGTCGATATAATGCTAATATTGCAAAATCCGATCCAATTTTAACTAACAATCTGTTACAATCGTGCATATCAGGTTCCTGAACAGAGATATTGAGATGATCTTTTGCATAAACTATCACCCCATCATTTTGGTTGTAATTTATAGTACTTCTATACATATTATATCCCGGAATTAGTGGTATGTTATATTGTTTAGCAAGCCAGCACTCGGTTAAAACAATAACGTCACAATTTATGTTTAGCCGTTGCTGAAATGTACTAAAGCTATCAAAGTTCTTAAAAACACTGCGAATGTTTTGTGTTAATATGGTTAGTGGAGTTTTGTAGCCGGATAGATATTGTTTGCAGTTTTCAGCTTCACAAACTTTGGACTCGGATACAGAGAAATTATCTAAATCATTAATCAAACTATTTATCATAATTAAAATAACAAAAGGTCAGAAAAATAACTAATTTACGGCGCTCTTAGGCGCCTCCATAATCTACAGAATTGATATACCTTTTTTCAGCCATTATTTTTGCGGGGCAGTCAGCAGCGCCTGTGTTATGCTTATCTGGCTTTTTGAAATGCATGCAAGTAGCACATTTCGGTTCGTCAGCCTTTTTTAGACATTCTTTTACTGAGTGACCTTGTTCACCACAGTGGCCGCAGGTATACGATGTCTGTCGACATGACTTGGCCGCATGCCCATACTGCTGACACTTATAACATCTTGTGACCAACGTAAAGTCTCTCACAGGGCATGATGACCAATTTACAAAAACTCGGTCTTGCGATATCAGGGCTTTGCGTATGTCTGCAGGTACTTCAACTATGTAATTACAGTACTCAGTGTCTTTCTTACCTGACTTATGACTTAAAGTAATTGAGCTCAAAAAAGTCTCAAGGCTGTAGTTCTGAAGTTTTCCGGCTATATTTTGCTTGTACAAACAGGTAAACACCTCATTTTCCCGCATGGATGTTGGCACTCCTAAAATAACAACCCTAGGCTTCCTTTTATGGGGCTCGTCGACTGTTAGGCCTGACTTGGTTAGCTGCACCGATTGTCTCAGCTTCTCGATGTCGTCCCTCGTCTCGGTGCTGATGATTACACCGCCGTTTTTCGTCTTGCGCAGGCGGCTCACATGGAGTTTCATTTGTTCCGGGTTGATAATTTTTTGAACAAGAGATTTGGTCTCATCGCTGGTCTTCAACTTGTCACTCGGATATATAGCCACAGAACTTACAGAACTCGGCTGGATAAAATTATGGGCACCTTTCTTTACCATGTCAGCAAAGGAAGATCTCTGGACAGGTTTCGTGGAATCTTCGATACTCAGCTTAAGGTTCTGTATCTGCTGCGAAAGATCAAGTTGATTTTCGAGAGTTCTGACTGTGTAGTGCGATTGGAGAGCTCTTGCTTTGACGGACTGGTACATGAAGTTCCGTGACTAACCTTGCGGCATAAGCTCATGATGCGCGTTTTCTGCTCCACATTCAACTTTCCATCAGCTGCAATAGTGGACACCTCCTTACAAATACATGTTCTCCCATACATTCCAACTGTAAATGTAAGTTTGTACTCACAATATTGAGAGATTTACCATGTTATTTTGATACCACAGACTTTTTACAGGTTTTTCTGTAATCTACAGATAAAGAACTATTCTTTGTATTTTTTTTTTAAATTTTAGGGTCAGTAGTTTCGGAGATAAGGGGGGGGATGGTCAATTTTCGTCTATTTTCTTAAATAACTTTAAAACAATTTATTTTAAAATTATAAAAAAAAATATATTTGAGACCCTCATAGTAAGCCCTTTCATTTGATATGTCACACGGTATAGTTTACAAAACTTTTTTTTTAATTTTCTTATTGGCCCTCTAAAAGTGACCTCCATATTCGAAATTCATTTATTTACTTTACCCGTACGTGTTAGGGTCACAGAAATCTATATGTGTACCGAATTTCAACTTAATCGGTCTATTAGATTCGGAGCATGTTGGCCGTGACAGACGGACAGACAGACAGACACACGAGTGATCCTATAAGGGTTCCGTTTTATTCCTTTTGAGGTACGGTACCCTAAAAACTAAATATGTTCAGTTTTTTGGGAGCAATGATGTCACAGACAGAAACATATACTCGTATACACAGATACACACGTTAAACCCCTCTGTTTCCTTCGGGGGTAAAAAATACTGTCTATCTAAAATTCCGTCAAAACGTCCCATGATTTCAAACCTGTACATGTCTGCGCCCACCTTCGTCCAGTAGAATCTAATAAATAATATACGAGTTTAAAAAATGAAACGTGGAGGAGAATCTCGTGCCACATAAATATTGTATGAAGTGTTCCGTGGACAACTATTGGACAGTAAACGCTGTTTTATGGGATAACATTTATTGTTTTACCGAGCTAAGCCAAGATGGTTCTTTATTCCAAACCTATTGTTTATTGAGCTTCAAGAATGGATTTATTTTTGCTCTCGCTATGTTTTTATTCGATAAATTATTTATAGAGACGTGGTTGGTTTTGGGGTTATGATGAAAAATGTATGCAGCGGTTTAGTTTATTATTTAGAACAATGTGCCGTTTTTTCCGAGCAGCGGTGGCTCAGTGCTAACGGCCTAGAATAGGGTATTACAACCATTTTTGAAAAGTGTCTCAATTAGATTCTATAGTGCTAATAAGCCCCCAAAAAAACCACAAACATTTTATTCAATCAATAAGTGCCATAAAAATGCATTTAAATTTTACATTTTCAAATTTCTCGCCAAAACGCTGAACGCAGTGGACGCCATATTGCTCTGTGGTCATGACGTCAGTTCACCGTGTAAAAAAACACTTTTTATACGCTGATCAGTTGACAGTTGACATTGACACTTTTTAATTTACAGAGCGGTATGACGTAATAACATGGCGGCTACTTTCATGGTGTTAGAAAACAGATTAAAAAACTGAAAACTTTGAATTGAATTTTAAAATTTATATTGTTGTTTTATGAACTAAAACTCAGGAGATAATTTTCAAAAGTGGTCAAATCCATAGTCATCAATACTTACCATCCAAAGCGTCACAACAGCGTACATCATGAGGATAATCCAAATTTCACTTTTCACAATTTGGCATAAAAATGGATTTGACTATTACTTATTCGTAGATTTGACTGCTATTGAAAATTACCTCCTGAACTAACATGTTCCGACTGCTTTTTGCCTAAGCTATCTAAATAATATATTTTTGATTTTTTCTCGTAAAGAGAAAAAATCCCACCACCCACACAGAACCCAGACAGGCACTTTATGTAAATTATTTCATCACCATTGCTCTCAAAACGGTGAAAGAAAACGTCGCGATGAAACCAGTATGTCCCGTAGAAGCAAAAATTCAAAGACATGTGACACCTACCAACCCACACTGAGCCTGCGTGGTGGATTACGGCGGTGGTGGTCTGATTATGCTATGACATTGAAGCAAATGGGGAGAAAAGTATGTGTCCAGTGGAAGATAGGTTGTCGTAATAGATTGCCAAAAGAGTATGAAATAAAGATGATACACCACAAAACAAATCCATCGAAGCTATCCGTAAAAGTTTCCTGTACCTGCCTATATTTTTATAAAAAAAGCCTTAAGTAATAACACTAGCTCCAACTACTACCCTAGTACTAATGAAAAACTGACTAACGACATCATATTTATTTTGCTGCCATCTGGTGAAGTGAACGCACATGTGTGCTGAAAAATACGAATTTTGCGAATAAAATTCTGAAAGATTTTGAGTGCGAAATGATACAAAGATTGATAAAACCAATTATCCTTGAGAGTTGTGGGAATACACCGAATATTTACACGAATGGCGAAATTATATGATGTACATAACGACTTCTTTCAGACAACCTTTCAGTACCTACTTAATTAGAACTAGGTGCTAATGGCAATGTCTATAATTCAGGGACAAAAGGGAAAATAAACCGCTCATTTAATATTAAATTTTGTTATAAATCCCTGAGATTATCCATGCCTACATTTAGAACTTTCTCAAGAGGATATATAATACTGGTAAATTATTTTACAGCCCAGTCTTAAGTCTTAGGGCCTCCAAAAGCTGGGTTAATGCTTATTTACGATCCTGTTTAGGGTATTTCATTGTAAGTTCTAAACATCACAGAAGTTGTCAAGATTATTATCTGAATTCTGCTTTGGTATTATTTAGATAGTGAAATTGGTACAGATTAGTTACAAATTGTTTGATTTACATTAACATGGCCGCCCTTTACGAGTGAGGTGACTTCTTCAGTCCAGGCAGCGGGCTAGTTACATAACACACAGTAGGAATGGGTTTCATTTTGACTGTTCAATAACATTCATTGCACTATTTACGTTGTTGAGCAGGTAAATTTTTCGAAC
The DNA here is from genome assembly GCA_905163495.3 of Cosmia trapezina. Classification (NCBI taxonomy): domain Eukaryota; kingdom Metazoa; phylum Arthropoda; class Insecta; order Lepidoptera; family Noctuidae; genus Cosmia; species Cosmia trapezina. The sequence goes on along the minus strand of LR991025.1, from coordinate 16,372,057 downwards.
ATTTATGACGAAATGGATTAGCAATAAACTTCAAAATCATTTAGATTTTGATTGATAGTGTGTTAGGCAATTAGAGTGCTGGTTGCATTGGAATTAAGGTATGGCTTGAAGGTTATAAAAATAAGGTGATAGAAACATCTTATTTTCCTTAAAACAATATTGGTTGGTTCAAAAGTCAGGATGTTTCTATGCTTTTTTTCCATAAAAGCTAAGAAATTACTATAGAATAAATATAATATAAAATGACGAAGGTAAACAAGGCAACCCGAAGACTACTAACCAAAGCTCATGACAATGTAGCATGCCAGCAATGCACACAACTTATATTTGTCTAAATTGTACTTCTACAGGGGAATTTCTAAAACGTCTGATATACTGTTTCGCTGTGGGTCCCAATTTGTGTCTCGTTGTCAAGTAGGACATAAAACACTGGCCGTGTGTACAATGTGCTTTGTTCTGTTTGTGCTCGAGTTTCTGAGGATTTGTAGCTATTTTAAGGAATAAAAAGCTTTTGAATAAAAGAAAGAAATGCATGAAATGCTTGGCTAGGAAGATTAGAAATATCTGATTAGAGTTTTGGAAATCTGGCTAGGTAAGATTTTTCATAACAGCTATTTTTCTATAAGTAATCATTTGTACAACAGCTGTTACACTATCCCTAATGTAATATGGTTATTATGATCAGTTGAAAAAAATAACGCGCAGTAATTAAATTTTTCGGTTGTTGGAAAATTGGTGAAACAAGAAAAGTAATAAAAAGAAAATTGTGCAGTTATTTCATCCTACAATGTCAGTACTAAACATAATCAAGTAGTAATAGTGTAATAAACGAATTTACAGTAAAAATGTTGGAATGGGCGGTTAGATTAATTAAAACCTAATTCGACAGTTCATAGGTTAGGTTGGAACTGTGACCAACTACGCTGCGATTAACTAAGCCAGGACACCCCAGCCGATTGGGTTAGGTTAGGTTAAAACTATAACCAACCTTGCTACTTTCAAGTTAAATTTCTTACCGACTAATTTCGATTTGTTAACTGCACACACTTAACCCGCCCGTTACTGCTATAATAGTAATTTTACTGCTCAATTATTTATTTAATTACCCATTACCATATTTCTTATGACTCATTTTTATTTAGTTTACTGCGCAGTTTTTACTGCTAAACTTGTTAATAAACATGCATTTCATAATTTTTAATTTACCAAAACTACAATTAACAACATAATGCCGCTTTAAATCACTGCCTTTTTCAGTGCCGTATTTCAAGGAAAAATCTACGTGGTCGTCAATTTGCTTGGGCGCCATAAAAACTAATAAAAAGAACTTACCTATAATGAAAACTGTATAGCAGTCAGATTGTATTCTACAAACAATTTGAAACATGGAACATTTCAGTGGTCCATGAATTAATCTGCAATTTAAAATAAAAATGAAATGAAATTCACCATTACTTTAAACCGCATATTATTCCCAAAAGTCAACGTGTGCAGCTGACATGATGCTCAGTGTACATAACCATTATTTTTTCACAGCCCATCACTGACAGAACCAAACAAAATTAAACATTCATTTTTAATATCAACTCTACCCCCATAATCTTAAGACTCAGATTATTCAGTATGCCACCAATGTTATTAATATTGTGCGGTACCTAATGGATCGTACATTTTTTGCGCTTGAATATTTTATTACGTATTTCGGAATAATTAAGAAAAACATTTTTTAGTGATGAATAATGGATTATCATTGCTACTATACGTAGGTAGTAAGTATATTATTAATTTATGGATTGATTTTAAAAAACCGGTCAAGAGCGAGTTGGACTCGCGCACCGAGGGTTCCGTTCCTATTTTCTGAAAAAGTGTGCTATTTAGAGACATCGTTTTATTTTTCCTGTAATCTTTACATAATCTTCTATCACATAGAATAATTTCAGATTTTTCTCTTTGCAAACTTCGGAGATAAGGGGGGGAACGGTATTTTTTTTTACATTTTTCATCAAAAGTCGAACACTGTGCGCCCTAAAAATAAATAAAAAAATGTTTGAGAATGTGCAAACAACGTTCTTTCATATGATATCCCACATGCCCTAGTAGCCCCACTTTGAATTTTTAAGACCCCCTTTCAGTCCCCGTGGCAAAAAAAAATACATATATTTTTATTTCTTTCTTATTTGTAAAATAGTTGTGTAAACTTCATCTAAAACTGATCCAAATTTCAAGTTGATAGCATTAGTAGTTCTTGAGATATCCAGCTGTGACAGACAGACAGACAGACAGACAGACAGACAGACTGAGTCACACCATAAGGGTTCCTTTTTCACCATTTTGGTACGGAACCCTAAAAACGATTTTCTGAGAATCACATTGTTCTTAAACATAGAACATTTTCTTTTTGATAATTTAAGATGTTTTGCTTATCTATATTATTTATATAGTTAGGTATTGTAAAGCTGAGCGTCCAATGGTCCGCGCCAGCTGCAAGTGGTTTTTTATGAAGAAATGAAAATGTGAGCGGTACCAGTATTGAACGCAGTGCTTTTTGCTTTTAAACCACCCCAGTACAGAGGAGAACAAAACAAACAAAAAAATACTTATATTCAAAACGGTCAAGCCATTTTTGAGCGAGACTAACGAACAGCAATTGATTTATATATATAAGATAATTATATACTAAAAACAAAACAATGCACCTTTAAAAAAAAAAGAAATAAAAAAATAAACAACAACCTATAAACGCCAACGCATTATGTTCAGCTGCGCAATAGAGGGGGAAAGAGGTGTAAGACTGAATCTCCTGGAAAACTAGCCCCCCGGGCTTTGGATTGATGACCCCGATGCCTCAGGTGATCCACGGATAAATTGCCACAGTGCCCAGCCAACGGTTTTTGCTTTATGACTTGCTGTTTTGGGAAATATTATGGCGGCTCTCTGTTTGAGCTGATCTTTTAAGTATAGTCAAGGCCAAAGTAGGTACGTTATTTCTACATTATCTTCCAATATGACACAAAGTAGGTAATTCGATACATTGCTCTTTACCGTCACATTTTTAAAATTTTTAATAACCGGCTTTAATTTTTTTTTTATTTTGATTTTTAAATATTTAATCTTTATGTACATAATATATAAACTAACACAGATTTAAAATAATAATATGTACATTGTATGAAAAAAGGAGGGGAAAGGATCATAGGGCATCAAAAAATTCGTCCGCATCGCTGTCAATAGGAAAAGTGCCCAAAAGGCTGGCAGCATTGCATTTTTAAATTAATTTTGATATCTGTGACCCTGACAATTTGTATCTTTTAATTGCATTGACATTTTTTAAATTTTATTTTTGTGACCTTTTTAATTTGTATTCATTCATTTATTTTAATTGTATTGACATTTTATTCTAATCTATTCTGAGGCAATATTGTGAAATTTTATTTTATTTTATGTTATATGCGTCTTGCCTGAATTACATGATTTTTTGGCATTATTTATTTCTGAGGCTAATTCCTTATTTAAAAACGTTCACAATCTCATCTCGGCAACAGTCAATGTCGAAAACTTGTCACGTGAATTTTTGACTGATTGAGACAGCAGGGAACTATGAAAATATACTTAATTGGGGTTATAGATTGGTGAATTGCTGAGGAAAATGACCTTGACCTTAAGGCTGTGTACAGGTAGGTAAGTGGCATGGAAGGCTGACTTCAAACGACGCTTTGGAAAGGTGCTCTGATCATGTTGGCGCAGCAGGGAATGAATTGAGTTAGAAAACAATTGCCTTGACCTAGTTGTCCCCGGAATGAGACATTTTTTTTTTTTACAGACATGCAGAATTCTGTTTAAAATGGCACTGCTATTTACAAAATTAAATAATTTTAAACTTTAATTCTAGGTAAGAGTAGGTATCTAGTTTTTGAGATAAATAAGCATTTTTCATTACGTCAACGTTTCACATTTTATATGTACCATATTGTATTCGGAACGAAAATGAATTTTTTGCTGTAATTGCAAACTTGTTGAACATTTTCACCACCAAATTTGTAAAAATATTGGCCCAATATCCTCGGTTTGTTACTTTACAGTAAAATGTTAGTAATAATTAACAATCAACATTTATTGGATATTTATACATAATACACAATATGTCATATAGATAAAGGAGAAAAGTTAATAGTAGAATAAAACAAAGACAGAATAGGTATTTATTTTATTCACGTTGTTTACACCAGAGGTAAAACTATAAATGCATTTTATCTGAACTTTGAAATTAATTTCACTGCAAAAGCAAAGTTTAAAGTTCACAGCAAAGGTTCACTGTCTGGTATTCGCTGGTATTTTGCACATAGATAGATACCTACTAGGTATTAATAAAGTTATATTGGATGAACTTTTCACTAAAACAAAATAGAGTGTTGTTTTGTTTGTTATGTTATTTTGATTAGGGCTTGAGGGGCTTGTGGCTAAGTAATAACAGCCGCAAAGGTCGATCGATCAGGTTAAGCTACGCTTGCCGCGGTTGGTCCGTGGATGAGTGACCATCTTTACATACCAACACCCCTCCGTGCCTCGAAAGTACGTTAAGCCGTTGGTCCCAGCTGTTTTTCGTGGATCATTGACAGTCGGCAGGTCGTCAAAAGACAGAAAGTCTGACAACCTTACCATTAGGGTATCGTATTACCCAGTAACTGGGTTGTGGAGATCATGAATGAACGTAAAGGAAGCAAAAGGAGTATGTAAGGACCGTAGCAGGTGGCGTTCTGTAGATTCTGCCTAGCCCCATGGGAAGAAGGCGTGACTTTATGTTTGTAAGAGAAACAAGGCGTACCTACATAAGGTTTGTATTTAAACTTACTATTAGTTTACTGCCTTTCAAAACTGCTTTCAAAATTGCTTTAAATGGTTTTCTTAGTTGCTTGGGTTCAGGTATTGTGCAATAATTTCGGATGGATCTCTCAATAACACATCTCAACTGGCCAAGATTCGGAAAAAAAAAACTGTGACCACTGAAATCGTTTAAGAATTATTATCCGGAATTCTTTCTAGCTTTTAACTTGTACGTTGAACTCAGAACAATAAAAGTTTTTCTCGCCCTATAAGGCCTTTATAAGGCACGGTATGTTGAATTATCCTACACCTCCCTTAATGAGTAACGACGCTTGCAATTTGTGTGTGAAAATTGACAGCTGATCCTGCCATGCTATATTTTTTATTCATCAGAATAGGGGTGAATCAATCAACGCTTGAAAAAAAACTGAGAATGTTATAAGTAGTAAGTATTGAAATAAAATACTCCTAGTTTGTAAATTAAAATTGTTTTTATTTTGAACAAACTTAAAACAGGTATCATTTTTTAATCTTATTAAAAGGTTTATTCCGAAAACTGAAAGTTATTATGACTAAGAAGTACGGTGTATCTATTGGTAATTTCACAATATAGAGCCCCCTTCATACACTCAACGTCAGCGCATCACGATAAGGAATAATAAGGGTTATGAATAAACGCAATGTATCCTAAAGGAGGTTCCTTGAAGTAAATATGGAAGCTCGTTAAATTTGTTAAAATACCGTGAAATATCGCGCTACGTCGGACACTCTTGGGACTCAACGCGAGATTTATCAGTCTCTTTATATTTTTCTAATACTTTCCTAAGGGGATTTGCATCTTGAATGTGGCATGGTTGAGCGGGTTCCGTTATAAAATGTAATATTATAAAATATGCCTATGGGGCACTTTCGATGTGATGGAATTTGGTAAAGGTTTAGAGGAGGTCAAGTTATGACCTTTTTTGTTGTTATGATAAAATACTTTGATAGAAGGGGTCGCATCTATTTATTTCACGAGCAGCTAACATGTAGTTTTCAGTTCCTGGTTAGAATGTCCACTTAACTAAGTAATTGTCTGACTATTGCTTAGCAAATTAATGTTACTGATTAATTATCATCATCATCTCACTTCGTCATAGTTGTTAGTTATTTTAGTGATATTTTTTTAGAAGTAGGTATGTATGTATTTAAGTATATATTTATAGAGGCATGAGGAACAGGGTGTAAAGTTCACTCATCCTCTATTGAAAAGGATCCTCCGACCAGACGGGTGTTGTGTCTGGTGGGCCACTGCCCGACGGTTGATGTCGGGACGTTGTATATATGCTAATCGCGTGGTAAACTCTAATTGCGCGATGCAGGTTTGCGTGACGTCATGTCATTGATGCGTAGTAGTCGGAACTGTCTGCGTTGATACCCGGTTGATACGTCGGGGTGGCGCTGCGTTATGCTCCAGTGAGTCGGAGTGTACAGCGCTGGGTTGAGGCTGAAGGTGATGACCAGGAATGCGCGTCCGCTGCATGCTGGTGGTCAGGATACCTGTTGAACCCGTGGATGCTGGCTGGCTGTGTGTCTCGCCGCTCGAAAGCTTGAGGAAGTGATGCTTGATGACGTCACGCTGAAGGAGTTGCACGAAGGCAGCGCTGACGTTCATGCTCGGGGTCACCAGTATAGAGGCATGAGGAACAGGGTGTAAAGTTCACTCATCCTCTATTGAAAAGGGAGGTTCCTCCGACCAGACGGGTGCTGTGTCTGGTGGGCCACTGCCCGACGGTTGATGTCGGGACGTTGTATATATGCTAATCGCGTGGTAAACTCTAATTGCGCGATGTAGGTTTGCGTGACGTCATGTCATTGATGCGTAGTTCATATGTGGCGATGTAGATGCCGCCACATATTAATGTTTTATTGATTTTTTTTGGATTTTATGTATTTTATTTTCTCTTCTACACTTACACACTTACCCTCTTACAAATAAAAGACGGAATAAAGTTATATCAGGGATAACAAAGGAATAACCATACATTTTCATAGGTTTAAATTTGGAATAACTTTATTCTGTGTTTATTTGTAAGAGGGTTTGTCTACATCTCTTTTTATCCTCTGTCCTATCGCAGGTATGCTGGAAGAGATTTCTTTTGAAATAAACATCACCTTTCTACGTATTTTTCTGCTCCTTTCTGTTTGTCTGTTTATTTGTGTGTACATATACTGTTAAATAAATAAATTAAAAAAAAAATCATCTGCCTAGCCCTTTCCCAACTACGTTGGGATCGGCTTCTAGTCTAGCCAGCGCTGAATGCCAGTATTTTATATGAAAAGACTATCTGACCTTCACAACCCCAATGCTACTGATATTATAGAAAAAATCTGTTAGGGAAGTAAATTCATTCTAATCATTTACATGTTCGGATTATTCAACATACCTACTTGTTACAAAACAGCCTGTTGAAATAATAACTTTAATCTGTAAACGAATTCGAAACACAGATCTAACGAGCTCATTTTGGTAGTCCAACTGTGAGGGCAACATGTCAGAAAAGTACTTTCAAAAGGATGAAAGAAGGTACCAAACAAAGTACAGACGTGAACAGAATTCGCGTTAGCACGTTTTACAATTTGTTACATCGCTTAAATTGTAATAAAGCTTCAGAGTAACACATACGTTTGATAAAAATTTTTATGTAACTGTATCAGATTCTACAAAGAGAATTCAACCCAAACGAGAAAAGATAGAGTTTAGAATTGTAAATTAGGAAAATCTGATTTAAGACACTGCTTTATTCACAAATGTGCCGTGTGAGGTTTATAGAAAGAGGTGTACTGTGAATCCCGGATGGATACAGTTCGTATTCTATTTACCTTAACAGATGCCATCATTATTCCTTAAGCATTCCTTACGACTGAGCGTCGTGTGGAATGAAATTGACAAATTCAGAGGGAACCCAAATGCCTCGTTACTCCTCATGTGTACCTTTGATAATATTTTATGAATAGTGTTTGTTTTTCAATTTGTCGGGTCGAACAAACGCACTTACCTTTATTTTCGCTCTTTTTCACTTCAAATGTGAACTGAATTCTAAATGGTATCAACAAGTGCCTTGGAAATATCGACATCGTAATGTCCTTACTTTGCTACGTATGTGTGAGTACTAACCCTTTTCTTTTATGATTTTCTTGTCTATCTACATATACAGGATGTTTCTTTTAAGGTGTCAAGCCAGTGCGAGCTGATACCAGAGTACCATACCTATCGATTTAACCCCCATGTATGTTCTACGATTTTTTTTAGTTTTCGAGTTATTTCGGATCCCTCATTTAATATCAATGGTAGTGATTAAGGATAGTAGTAGGTATAAAATGTATGTTTTTATTATCAACTGAGCTCTGTTTAAACGTAGAGGAATAGTAAATATCAGGATTGCCAAAATTATGCAAAGATAATTTTCTTTCATAAATTATAAAATATGAAAATCACAAGATTTCAGATAGGTACACCACTTTCAACTATCGATTTCAGCAAGTAATGCCCTATTTAGTAGATTATTTAGTAGATTGGCTGCGGGCAGTGTCGCAACCTGAATCTGGAGCGTGGTTACAGGCGTTGCCTTCGCCTCACCTGGGCACGCTGCTCGACGACGACTCCCTGCGTGTGGCGGTGGCTTTCCGCCTGGGCTGTAAGGTGTGTGAACCTCATATTTGCACCTGCGGTTCCATGGTGGAAGCGAATGGCCACCACGCTTTGAGCTGTCGACGGTGCACTGGGAGGTTTCCGCGACACCATGCTCTGAACGATGTCGTCCGCAGGGCCCTTGTAGCGGCGTACGTACCCTATGTGCTTGAGCCTCCGGGTCTGAGCAGGTCGGACGGTAATAGGCCGGACGGGCTGACTTTGGTGCCCTGGAAGAATAACAGGTGCTTAATTTGGGACGCAACGTGCGTCAGTACCGTAGCCGCCAGCCACGTTAGTCGCACCGTTCACTCCCCGTCTGCCGCTGCAGAAGACGCCAGCTCAAAAAAGAGGCTCAAGTACGCTGATTTGGAGCCGCTTTACCACTTCGTGCCAGTGGCGGTGGAGACCCTGGGGAGCTGGGGCAAAGAGGCCAAAAACCTGGTAAAGGAGATTGGACGAAGGCTCATAGAGACGACTGGTGACTCGCGTTCCGGATCGTTCCTGGTGCAGAGGCTGGCCATCGCAATCCAGCGTGGAAACGCGGCGAGTGTGATGGGCACTTTTGTGCCGGGAGCGGTCAGGGACTTTTAGTTGAAAAAAATATTGAATTGTGTAATAGTGGTTTTTTTTTCTCCATTTATTGTTATAGTTTTAGTTTATTTATTTAATGTGATAAAAAAAAAGTTAAAATAATTACAATTATGTTCGATTGTCCATAAACCAATTTATATAATAACAACGTTTAATTAATAATTATTTTATTAGTAGATTATTGTTCAAAGTTGACCCCAAAAAAAAGATTTTTTTTAAAGCCATCATCTCGTTGAATCAGGAAAAATATTGAAAAAAAATTATAACTCGAAAACTACAAAAAATCGTAAAACATACATGGGGTTTAAATCGATAGGTATGGTACTCTGCTGTCAGCTCGCACTGGCTTGACACCTTAAAAGAAACACCCTGTATATGTGTCCATCGATCTGTAACATTCCTTGTTTCAAAGAGACTAATGACTGATATGTGATGGTCTAGCAGACTTCTATTCTTTGTCTTGTGTGATTTTGATTGAAAGATGATGTGAACATACGACTACTAGGTACGTAGTGCGGCATTTATTTTTGACTTTTCTTTTCGATTGAAGTTTGGACGGTATGGTTGGCTATTGTTATCACAAAATGACTGGTATTCGGCAGGTATACATTTTTCTTTCATCAATGATATAATTTAATATCGAATATTCTCTCAAAATATATCTACGAAGTAATATTCGCAACTACGTCACGTTTGGACGATCAAAAATTCCAATTTCATAAAGTCATATTAATGGTTATTGGGTCCTTTTGTTACCGTCCGTTTAATCAATGTTTCAGTTTATTACTTTTGAATATTATATAAGGCGCCTACAGAAAATAAGTTGTTCCTGTATTAATGTAACAAAATGAGGCTGTAGGTAATGTTTATGTAATTATGTTAGAGGTCAAAGCCTTCATGATCAAAGTTAATATCTATCGACACCTATCTTGTAAAACAAAATGACCTGTTGAAAACCGTCCTTAACCAAAAAAACATTTTGTAAGGCCGTGAACTTTGTTTTAAATAAAGAAAATTAAATATTTAATATAATTTCAAAATAATATAGTAAAGACGAACGAAATAATTATCGCCATAACTTAAATTAATAAAGTTGGATAAATTAAATTATTGACAATTCTAATCCAGCATGTTTAAAAGTTGTTTCTTGGGTTTGATTCTGTAAAGCATTTATGACAAAAGAAAAAAAAATACAGAAAAAAAGCGCATTTAAAATTCGGACCCTCTGCCTGTAAAAATGCCATTAGTCCTCAGTGTAATTGCATTTACAATTAAATATGTAATAAATGAGCCAGTCTGAACAATTAATTAGAGTTCTCTATAGCATCGGAGAAATAAACGCCCCGCGAAACGACGCTCGCCTGCTTTTAATAGTCCCAGTCTTCGGGCTGTATTTAATTACTGATGTACTGTCTATATAAATATGTAACTGTACATCTCAATAATTTATTTGTATGTTGTAATTAAGTATTAAAGGATTTTGTAAGGAGACAGAGAATTTTAGAAACAATTCTCAAGGCTCAATCTTCAACATAGTAAAAAATTATTGAACTAAATATCCTGGAACTTTCCTTGGATTAAAACTAAAATTCCATGGGTTTCATAGTTGAATTATTAAGGTTTTTTATTTAAATCCATGATTTTTAGTTTGGAATAATCTTTTGATATCTGTATTGTATTTTTTGTATCTCTCGAGGTATCCTATTAACATGGCGATGGAAGAGATTTTGTTTTTTTTCTAATTTACTATGAGCATACAAAAGCTAAGTATGTTTTTAGTATGACTTGGTTCAGTGTCAATTAGCTGTAAATTCAAAACAGACATATTCCGTCTCTATACACACAGTACATTGTTGATTTTCGTGTACTTTATGAACAATTATAGTCGCAATTCGCACAGTAACATGAACTAAAATATACTGTACTGCAATATTATACTTACGAAACCACATCAATGGCTTAATTGGCGCCCTATCTTAAATGATTCGGTTGTTGTATGTACGCAGCATATTGAGGTTGGTTTTAGTTAGAAGAGTCTGCAAGTAATTAGTATCTATAGATCAGTACTATATAGACTCGTAACATTAATTAATATTTAAAGATGCCTAAGCGAGCCCTATCTACATGATATTTATAAATTATTTAATCTAGATTTCCAGAAAGAAGTGAGATTTATAGAGCTTCTCAAAAATACTTAATTCAATATTTTGCATAACATTAAAGCTTTGTTTTACAAACTGGTATTTTTCTCTTACTTCCGAGAATTCGGCTTTCATGTAAAAGGCCAAATTCGCCGAAGTGAAAGGTGTTGATAATTTACTGAACCCATACCTTACACTCTCAATTTATTCCAATAAATTTTTGCTTTTAATTACAATTAAGTACGTATAAAATGTAATTTTAAATATTAACTAATCAGTATTAAGTTTTAGTAACTTATCTACTTTCTATAATTATTTTTAGCGAGACAGTTTCTTCAAAATTACGACAGTACCTAAGGGCGAATTTCATCTAAACCACGTTCAGGAGCTGTTAATGTCAATATTCCACAGAAAATAATGACACTGACAGCTCATATAGGTGGGTTAATGCTTTTCTTTTACCCGACTACGGCAAAGCCAAAAGGAAGGGTTATGATTTTAGCAGTCTATGTATGTATGTATGTATGTATATAAGTATGTATTTTTACCCGGCTACGGGAAAACCAAAAGGAAGGGTTATGATTTTAGCAGTCTACTTGTGTATGTATATATAAGTATGTATTTACGTGTGTTCCACCGTAGCGCCTCATTTACTAAACCGATTTTGATGAATGAGGTATCAGTAGATTCGAAATAATGGTCCGGGTGACATAGGCTATATAAATTCTCCCTAAATTTAATATGGTGGACTTAACACGTAAATTTCTGACCTCGAAAAAAATTAAATTGAGATAATCATGACATGTTCAGTATTAAAAGATTACAAATATGTATATACCTATGTCGTTATTGTTTAACTAAATAAATATTTTGAACTTTTTAGATCAATTTTATTTTTCCGTAGTCGGGTTACAGTTTTTTAAACTTTATTCTTGTTTTATTTACATAGAGTAAATCCTCAAGGAACCTTTAGCAAATGTGTGAAAAAAGATTATTTGGAATTTGCTTTAGCAATCGAATAATATGAGGACTAGCGACGCGTGCTACATTTGTAATGTTATTCGTCCTTCAAAGTTAAGTTAATGTTAGGGTAGGTTCGACATTTGGTATTCAATATGGTTTGAAGTCTTTCATAAGTTAGACGTTAGAGTGTACAAGAAAATATGTAGCCTCACTAACTTTTTAACAAATAATAGGCTGCGATAACTACTTAACTTTGTATTGTATAAGACAACTGGTGTTACTAGAATTACGCTAATATTGTCTAGTTCAGTGCGTATTTACTATTTCACATCTTCATGCTTTCTCCATTGCATTAAAAAAAAAAAAACAATCTCACGGGCAACCTGTGCGACTGCTGCCTAACCCTTCGGAGAATACAGGCGTGATATTATATTATCTCACGGGCACTAGCTTTCGTGGTCAATAATAGCACTCAGATCCGGAACAGCTGTCAGCTGTAGGTTGGCTGTAGGCCATAATACTTATTTATGCAACTGACGTATAATAAGGGGTATTAAAACACTCATGTGATACTATTATCACACGAAGCGAAGCCGAGTGTGATAATAGTATCACATGAGTGTTTTAATACCTAATTATGTACAGTTGCATACAAAACTTTATCTACATCCATGTTATCAATCCTCTAAAAAAGGCTCTGAAACAGTTTTTTGCAATACTAATACTCGTATCGAACATGGCGACCGGCATCATAGTATACGACGTGAATTCGAATAAGTTCTTTTTTTAAATTAAGGCGCTGTTGTAGTGAAACGCGCGTGCATTACAATGTTCTTTTTTTGAAAACGATTATTATTATTATTTCAGAAACTTTTATAGAGGATTTATAGTGGGGGTGTAGATAAAAAATATTTATTCCATTCTATAATCGAACCGGCTACTTCTCGAACCTCACTTAATGGGTATGATGTCTGGGTAAGAAAAAAGAAATTATATTTAGTCCGTCAAATAAATAATAAAATAATATTAAACATGTATTTTTTGCTTTATCATATTAATAAAAAAACACTTATCTAAAACGCATTAAAGTTGCAGTGGAGGCACGCTACGTCATAACTATAACAAACTATGTATAACATCTAGCAAGGAGTGACGTCATACCACATTTTAAAACAATGTATCGCCGTAATCTTTTGATTACGTAAAAAAAGAAAAAATACGTGTCCAATATTTTTTAATAACCCAAACGCCGGACAAAAAACAATTTAGTCATCATCCCTATTATGAGAACCCCGTGACTTTAGCAGTTTGTAATAAATGCTCATCGTCATTATTAATTATTTCAGCCGAAATACGTTCACTGCTTGACATAAGCATATCCCAGGCGTCACCACATTGACCGGTTATGTGCTTCTCACTTCCAGTTGATCCCTGCAAACTTCACAAGATTAGTAAAAAATATGACTATATACCAATTCATTTTGTCGTAACTTCATTATTCGGGCATAACATTTTCGGGTATCATTTTCATTATTTGTTGCGAATAACTTGTCCGTCAAAAACGACAAATCTTTTCCGAGCATCCAGCTCCGGATACATCAATTTGTCACAAAATGAAAGAAGAACTCGAAGCAAACTTAGGGACGCAGTTTATCAGGGTAACGACCTTTTTCAAATCTCTTTTAGGTGACGCTCGGTTCATTTATTATTTTTTCTTTCTTATCCGTTTCAACTCGATCACATGTTACGTATTACTCAGCGTCACTTTAAAACGTTATCGTTCTGTCTCATGTGAAAAACGACTATTTGTCAACTTGAAAGTTCGATGGAATTCTTAACGAGTTAATGGAAAGTTCTTTCTCCAAAACAATTGTGCAAACAATGGGGATACTGTGATGTTTGGTACTGATAGCGTGTCGTTACCTGGTGAAGTTGAAATCAATTGTTTTGTAACATTAATTGACACCTAAGTATATCATAATTTGTATTGTTGTTGTTGTTGTCTGTGTAGCTATATTTTTGTAAAAAGGGCTATTGTTTTGTTAGGGAAAACGGGTCGTTACCTGTATATTCGGCATTCTACATCGCCACATGCGAACTACGCATCACACTGATGTCACGCAAAAATCCTGCATCGCGCAATTAGATTTACCGCGTGACTAGCGTATATACAACGTCCCGACATCAACCGTCGTCGGGCAGTTGCCCACCGGACAAACCCGTCTGGTCGGAGGATCCTCCCTTTTCTGTGGAGGATGAAAACAAAACAAGCTCAATTCTTATACTGTATAGCCCTTGTAGTATTAAATCACTATTTCTTTCTCGCTGCACCCGGCAAAAAATGTTCCCTAGACAAAAAAACTAACAAAACCAAAGGTACTCCTTTAGTAATAAAAGCACGAGCAAATTTTACAAGAAATGGGAATAATTCCAGCGGCTGCAACTAAAGATAGAAAATAATAAGCTATAACAAATAGGAAACGTCCGGGCACCGTGCAATATGGTACACTAGAGACCGACTACAGTAAGGTATGAATTCCTGGTACCTACGTAATACCTTTATCTTTTCTTTAAACTGGAAGAATGCTTTGGTTCGATTTAAAAGCTTAGGAAAAATGGATTTTATATAAAGAGGTTAGTATAAGATTTATATAGAAGCAGTTAATATTGTATTAGCTACATTTTGGTCAATATGTTGATAATTTTGTTTTACCTCTCGAATATCACTTTTACAATGAGAACTACGACGTAGCATGGCGGGCGTACCACTGTGTAACACGACGACGTAGCGTGGCGTAGCACAGCGTAGCACGGAGTAGCGCAAAGTAGCACAACGTAGCATCGCGTAGCACATCGTAGCACGACGTAGCACGGCGTAGCACGACGTAGCACGGCGTAGCACAGCGTAGCACGGTGTAGCATGGCGTAGCACGGCGTAGCCCACCTGGCACGCGTAGCATTGAAGAGTCACGTATGTTATTCATACTTTAGCAAGCAATGACAAAAAAGTGGTTCATGAAAAAACCTTATTAGACAGAAATTATCATGCAAAAATAATAATTCAACTGAATAAGTAAAATTAATATTGTATTAAAACATTTTTACATACAAACTATGAATCCCAGCTTAACTCAAAGGATTCTGACAAAATTATAATAATCTCTTGAAAGAAGCGTCGAGATTGAAAGTATGGATCAGACGGCATTAGCATTTATATTCAGATTCGAGGTAAAAGTTACTCATCATTGCTTAGCATTCTCTTTTGACTACAGTCTAAAGAAATTCTGTATTTAAACCGTGGTATATATTTATGAATTACTCGTATTTTCTACTTCGCGGCGTTAGAAGATTAAAGGTATCAATGTTTAAACAAGCTTCCTGGTTTGTCACTTATTTGTTTGTAAAGTCTCGATATTTAGAATTAATATAAGCTGCCATTCGTGGAGTCAACGCCGCCGGTGAATTTCTGTTTTTTCTGCTTTGAGAGGATTTATAGAAGTATCAGATTTTAAGATGTAATTATTTAATGCATTTTAATCATCAAGCAGGTAAATGCGGATGAATTATTTAATTTACTACTTAATTTTATATTTGTTACAAGACATGCTAAGTTAGTAAACATAATCTATTAAAGAGGCTAAAATATATTTTTCACACCACCTGCTCGAAAATGTCAAATTATATGTCAAGCAACCTTAACCTAAAGTGAGTCATTAGTGGCCGGGGGCACAGCCGGTCAATAATGTTGTACTGGATTTCATTATGACCCGCTGGTCAATAATGTGATTTGAATTTGGAATCTCACATGCTCAGCTAAATTGGCAGTATAGTACTAACAAACACCTTTTGGTGCCAGAAAGAGGAAAGCTATTCTCGAAACCCTAACTACGCGTGGATGATATTCTCGATTTCCTACAAAATCATAACGACTGCTTCTTCATATCGTTGCCATGTCTTCGAAGACATAATATTGTAAGAATAATTAGATAACTACGAACCATTTTTCATTTTTTTAAAAATTTATTTTCTTTAATTTTGGAACGAAGTTCCTTATCGCGCGTTGTGAAAGGGGGCTAGACGGAAAAAAGTCTCACGAAAAGTTGTCACGACACTTTTTGCTATAGGTAGCTATTGTAAGCCGTGCGGCGTGCGCATGTTTCTCTGTCTGTCTCTCTCTCTCTCTCTCTTATAGAAAGCAAGCCAGATATTTTCATTTCTATTTCGCATTGAACAGTGTGGTGTCGCGATGATGATGATGATGATGATGGTGATGATGATGATGATGGTGATGATGATGATGGTGATGATGGTGATGATGATGATAATGATGATGATGATGGTGATGATGATGATGGTGATGATGATGGTGATGCTGATGGTGATGATGATGATGATGATGATGATGATGATGATGATGATGATGATGATGATGATGATGATAAGTATAAAAATAAAATTTTGTTACAATTCCTTCACTAATTAATCGAAAGGAACATGGTGATGATGATGGTGATGATGATGATGATGATGATGATGATGATGATGATGATGATGGTGATGATGATGATGATGATGATGATGATGATGATGATGATGATGATGATAAGTATAAAAATAAAATTTTGTTACAATTCCTTCACTAATTAATCGAAAGGAACTTTTTTTTTTTTAAATTACACATCAACATCTATAAACGTACCAAATAAAAACTTAACTTTATCTTTGCACAACTGGACTAATGTCTCAAATGTTACCATTAACTTCAATTAATATGTAAGTGCATATAACTAACTAGTTCTAAATATGTTATTCTTACTGTTTGTTTATTTAATAAATACTTTGTTTTTCGTACTATGACTATTATTTTCTCACAGTAGGTGTAAAAAGTAGAGTATCCTCCTCTGGGCTAAAGGTGTCTTTGCCTTGGGCTAGCTTGAATCCCTCGCTGCATTCAGGATTCTTGTATGAACTCCCTCGCTTCGCTCGTGAGTTAAACTCTTAACTACCTCGCTGCGCTCGGGAGTTAAATCCCGAATCCTTCATTGCGCTCGAGATTCAATATGACGCCCGTGACATAAGACACAACTTTAGCCCCTCGGTGCATAATCTACTATTATATACTGGATAAACTTCGATCAATCTGCTTAGCCTTTTCCCAACTATGTTGGGGTCGGCTTCCAGTCTAACTGGATGCAGCCGAATACCAGTATATAATACACTAGATAAACTTCTTATACTAAATTAACTAACAAACTATTAAAATAAAATTAACATAACCTAGCTAAATCCATACTAATATTATAAATTCGAAAGTAACTCTGTCTGTCTGTCTGTCTGTCTGTCTGTTACCTTTTCACGCCTAAACCACTGAACGGATTTCGATAAAATTTGGCTAGGCTATAGGTGGTATCCTAGGGACGGACATAGGCTACTTTTTTTTTCAAAAATAATCCTACAGGGGGTGATATAGGGGATGAAAGTTTGTATGGGAAACTCAGTATTTCTTAAGTTAGGGATGTGAAAATTAAAATGTATGCTTTTGATAGGAATTTAAGAAATATGCGGTTCAGCGTTTTTGAAAAATCATCCCCTAAGGGGGTAAAATATAGTAAATAGGGGTTGATTTTAAAATTTACAAAACTGCACGGATTTCGACAAAATTTGACAAGGCTTTATATAGCATCTTGGGAAAGGACACAGGATACTTTCAAAAACAATACTACAAGGGTGATATAACGGATGAAAGATCGGAAACCCAGCATTTCTTAAGTTAGGGATATAAAAATTCAAATTTATGCTTTTGGTAGGAAATAAAGAAATATGTGGTACAGCGTTTTTGAGGGGGTACAATAGGGGTTGACAAATGTTTGTGTAATTACCTCTTTTTAAGAGATTTAAGGGATTGGAAATTTAGTCATAGTTCGAATCTTGAGGTAACATTTAGTCTTTATTTCATTCGAAGTTTTTACGAGGAAATTATTTGAACGAGTGGACACTCGGACAAAAGTTATTTGTTATTAGAGCGTGACTGGCATAATAAATTTTAAGTAATTAACAAAGTCCCCCGCCGCGTAAGTGTGTCTGTTTAAATGCGATAATGTCAAAAAGTACCGAACGGATTTTCATACGGTTTTCTCCAATGAACGGAGTGATTCAGTGTAATTCATTATGGTTTTGTGTAAATTGGCTGAAATATGACGACGACTGTTGAAGATGTCGGACAAAATCATGCCGACTGGTAGCTTTATGCCTACTATACACGGTAACGATATATCGTAGCGATTTGAGTTTGTACAGTTATATCGGACGGCCCTATGTTTTCCACATGTACGTTCCCATGGGATATTTTCCGACATCCACGCGGGCGAAGCCGCGGGCAAAAGCTAGTCTATTATAAAAAGAGAAGTCCTGACTGATTGACTGACTCTAATGTGTCAGTCAATCAGTTGGGTTTGGGCTGGGCGTTGACCGCGGACCTAGAAAGCTAAAATTTTGCACAGAGGTTCCCTTTATAATGTAGACAAGGAATAAGGATGGAATTCCCGGTAGTACGTTCCCGTGGGATATTTTCCGACATCCACGCGGGCGAAGCCGCGGGCAAAGAAGCTAGTTATTAATAAAGTAAAATATGCCGCCGAAAAATACCTCCGCATCGCTGTCGACTGATAATGTATGCAAGAGACTAGCGGCATTGCCACGTTGTATGTCAATGCTTAGTCCCTAGCCCAGGTAAAAGTCAGCCCGTGGGTCACGGGAAGTGTCAAACAGCAGCTTGGAGATTTCGTTTAATAAACCATGAGCAGCAACCCCAAATGGCTCGAAAATATGATTACTGATAAGATTATTATACTTCTACCACTTGAGGTTTTCCGCAGCCGAAGCAGCAGTGCCAGTACAGCACGCCGAGCCAGGAAGATGGAATGACGCAAGAGTATCGACACACGTTGCGTACCACACTAAAGATCTGATAAAATGATAAATGATAAATGATTTATTTTCTGTAAGTAGGTTTGTACAAACACTTTTACACGTCAAACATATTTTTTTTTAAACTAGATGAGTTCGACGTTTCCTATCTGACTACTCTGAGAAGAAACGCCGAAACAAACTCAGAGGTCACAGTCTCTTTTAAAGTCCAGACATAATCTTGGTCAGATCATGTGAAGACCATGTAGATTGCAGTCAGAAATGGTCTTTTGATGAAAGAACCACACAGATTGAGTGGACCTGTCCAGTCAGTGCACGCATTTGTCAGTAATCGTGCAGCTCAACTCAAAACTTAAGGAGCTTAACGATTCGACGAACAATACCAAAGAAAAGACATTTGGGTAGGCCGCATAAATTACTCAAACTGTCAGACTATAACTAAAACTGAGAAAAGGATAAAATAAATAAAAAACAATGATCCACGTAGTCTTCACATTCACAATAATTAAAAATAGTATAACAAACAAAATATTCATGTCATTGTATAGAATATGTAAAAAGGTATTTAAATCAACATTAATAGTGTAAATTTATTGGAGCAGCTCAAACCCAAGCCTTTTTGTCCTCAATATAGTCTTTGACAGTATAAAAGGCTTTCTGACAAAGTTTCCGCTTTATACAATTTTTGAATTTATTAAGGCTTAGTTCTTGAATGTGGCTAGGTAGTTTATTATAAAAACGTATACATTGGCAACTAAACGAACCACTTATTTTCTTCAGCCTGGTTGTAGGAACAACAAATTTGTGTTTGTTTCTAGTATTCACATTATGGACGTCACTGTATTTTTTAAACAAATTGATATTTTTATGAGCATACAAAAGATTTTCATAGATATACTGAGAAGGCACAGTCATTATATTAATTTCATTAAATTTATCTCTGAGGGAGTGTCTGGGACTTAATTTGTAAATTGAACGAATAGCCCTTTTTTGTAAAACAAAAATTGTCTGAATATCGGCGGCATTTCCCCACAACAGAATACCGTACGACATCACACTATGAAAATAACTAAAGTAAACTAAACGGGCTGTCTCTAAACAAGTTAAATCACGAATTTTCCTAACGGCGTATGCTGCAGCGCTAAGCTTTTTCGACAATTTATCTATATGGGGGCCCCATTGAAGTTTGGCATCCAAAGTTATGCCCAAGAACACTGTGGTATCTTCGGGAATCAACTCTTCACCCTTTATGAGAACACTAGTTTTTACTTGTCTAACATGGGGTATAGTGAACTTAATACACTTAGTTTTTTTCTCGTTAAGAAGTAGGTTATTAACATTAAACCAGTTAACTACTTTTGCGAGGGCGCTATTTACATTGTCAGTAACCAGCTGCTGACGTTTGAGTTTAAATAAAAGTGAAGTGTCATCTGCAAACAACACTATATCATGATTATCCTTTATGAGGTAAGGCAAGTCATTAATATAAATAAGAAACAAAAACGGGCCAAGAATTGAGCCTTGGGGGACCCCCATTGTTACTACGGATCCGGGTGATCTTTTCCCGTTAACATCAACTCTTTGAATCCTATCACTTAAGTAAGAAGTGAGAAGATCCAGAGAGGCATTCCGGATTCCGTAGTGATGCAGTTTCCTGATTAATGTTTCATGAAGAACGCAGTCGAATGCCTTGGACAAATCACAAAAAATGCCCAAAACATCGCATTTATCCTCCCATGCATTATAAACATGACCTAAAAGTTCAACACCGGCATCAGTAGTCGAACGACCCCTTGTAAAACCAAACTGTTTGTTATGTAATAATTTATGTTTATTAAAAAATCTTTGCAGTTGATCTAAAATAACTTTTTCAAAAATTTTACTAAAAGTAGGTAGCACTGAAATAGGTCTATAATTAGTAGGGTCAGATGTACTACCCAATTTAAACAACGGTATTATTTTACTATATTTCATAAGATCAGGAAACTCACCACGGTCAATACAATTGTTAAAAATAACTGCTAAAGTAGGTGCTACAATGTTTATAATTGATTTAGCAACGTCCACAGAATTACCCCATAGATCAGCAGTCTTTTTAATATTTAACGTGTGAAAGGTTTTAATTATGTCTCTACAGGTAACATATTGGAATTTAAACTCAGAATCACAAACTGAAACGTTTTCTTTAAGTAAAGACTCTGCAGCAGTGGGTGATGACCTTAGAGATTTAGTAGTTGATACGGGAATCTCAGCGAAGAACTTTTCAAAGGCCGCGGCGACTTGGGAATCTGATTTAATTATGTTGTCATCAATAGCAAGGCTGTAGTCACTACTTCGGTTGCTTGACCTTCCTGTTTCGCTATTAATGATATTCCATGTCATTTTTATTACATTACTACTATTTTTAATTTTTGTACTCAAGTAACGTGACTTGGCCATACAACAAACTTTTTTAAATAATTTAGAATAATTCTTAACATATAAATTAAATTCAGCAGTGTTAATACAAGTCCGTTCATCATACAACTCATAAAGTCGTTTTCTACTTTTATGTATACCAATGGTGGCCCAGTCACTGAAGCAAGTGTTATTATTAACCGAGAATGCCTTTGGAATGAAAGTGTTATCAAATTGTGTGCAATACATATTAAAAAAATCATTATATTGTTCATTAGGGTCATCATTAGTTGACAAAAGTGGTAATTTACTCAAAAGTTTAGTTTTAAATGATTCCAAACGATCAGCTGTTTTTGGATTAACAGTGATATCCTTTTTAGTATTTTTTTTTATTAGATTTGGAATGGTAATCAATTGTCCGCAATGATCTGAGTCTAATAAATTAATAATTTCTTTGTGGGTTGGTGTAATATTTGTATAAATGTTATCTAGGCATGTGGCACTAGTGGGAGTTATTCTAGTGGGCTCTAAAAATTGGTTAGCAAGATTGTATGACTGAAACAAACTTATAATTTTAGTACTTGACCCAGAATTTTCTAACAAATTAACATTAAAATCACCACAAGTGATGATAGACTTGTTAGAATTATAGATTTTGTGCAAAACTTCATCCATAACCTTCTCAAAACAATCATACAATCCTGATGGAGGCCTGTACACACTTAATATAATGAACTGCTCCAATTCTATACAGGCTAATTCAATTGTCCGCTCAACAGATAGGCTCACAATATCCTTACGATCTTTAAATTTAAGCTGTTTATTTACTAAAATGAATGAGCCACCGTGTATAGCATTTACTCTGCTGAACGAACTACCAACCTGGTGATTACTAAAATTGAACATGAACTGGTGGCTTTTAAGCCAATGTTCTGTCAAACAAAGAATGTCTATATCGTTACAATTCAGGAATAATTCTACTTCTAAATCTTTGTTCAAAAAACCTTGAATATTTTGATGCACCAGGTTGATACTATTTAAATTTTTTACACTTTTATTTGATTTTACCTTCCTCACATTTTTGCAAGAGGTTGCCTCTTTTGTCCTAATTTCTAATTTAAATGAAAAACAATGTCATTAATAATTGTGGCCAAATTATTGGCAGAATTGTTTAAAATGTCATTGCATTGCTCAAAAGAAGCAAGTTGTTTAGCCAAATTTTTGGCTGAAATAGAAAAAAAATATGATAGCGACACAGCTATCTGTCTTTTGTGATAATTAGAAAGATAGTACATAACAATATTA